>CM040244.1:34595456-34995456 GCA_022545495.1 Chrysanthemum lavandulifolium | reverse complement strand
ATCACAAATAGTTAGTATTAGAAGTCCTTAGGAATGATTGAAAAAGGATTAATGTGAGAAAGGAGAAAGAAGGGTTGAAGAATTAAAAAGAAAAGTAAAAGAAAAGGTGAAAAGAAATAGCCCTCCATAATCAACCTTAGGGCGTAAACCGGTTCAATTCATCTGCTACTAGTTGTCACTAGATGACATTGGTATTGAAGACAAAGACGCTATGGATCCAAAGGACGCAATGCACTAAACCTTCTAGCCACTCAATTCCTCTCAAAAGGATTTGTTTCATTCTCACCGGAACCCTACATAATCTATCGACTTTCTCTTAGAGATTGTTGATATTGAAGAAGGAGACCCTCTCCCTAGTCTCCGTCAGAAAACCAAAATGCACTATCGAGTCTAGAGCCACGAGATTTATCAAAAGATCTCATAGGAACACTTGACATGACATCGCTTGTTGTTCATCAATAAGGGCACAAGTGATATATTCTAGAGTCCCAAGCGGATCTTAGCAACCGCCGTAACATTTATGAGAATTTTCACATCCGTGATCTTCATGATTAAATGGAAACTCCGCCAGGTCAACATCAAGCGCCCTAACAAAGAAGTCACTTGGTAACTCCCGTGGATTACACTTAGTGTCTCAAACACTCTGATCGTAGGTGATGCTTGATGTACCTCAAACACTCACTGAATTGTAGATGTACTTTGGTATATCGTTATCTCACTTGTAGGACTCCAGTTGAACGGCCTTTGTAAGAATTAGAGATGTGTTTTCACACTATCTTGTTAATGCCCTCGAAATTCAAACTTGTAAGTGCGAATCCGCTTATTACTAACTGCTTTTTATGTTTTCTTCTTATGGAAGCTCGGAGCGATTGATCGTGCAGACTCTCCACATGCTCATGCCAACAACACATGAAAGTTCTCATCAAAATCAAAGGCAACACAAAGTTTAAGATGATTCTTCGTCAATGTCAAAGAATCTACAAAGTTTAAAGACTTGAGAACTACATCATTGGTAACCAAAAGACAAATAGAAGTGTGAGCATGGTGGAGAACGACGTGGAGACACCTAACCAACGAAGTTGACAACGGCAGACAACCACATTAACTGATCACAAATCATGAAGGAACAAAAATCAAGACTATTCTATATCTACACGCAAAGTTCAAGCTCGAGAAAAGTAAAGACATCAAGTGCATCGAAGTGTTAGCCTTAATAGTTTTTATTAGAAGTGATGGTCATTCACATTTAGGAACTTTGTAACGTGTGTTAGATATCGTGCTAGAATAGTCAAAGGGCTCGTGGATTGGGCTAAGCTAATTGGGCATTAGTTAAGATAAGCTAGCCTTGTATAAGTCTAAGTAACCCAATCCATATCCAAGCCCACTCGAGGCCCATGGCCAAGCCTTAGGGCATCCTTTGTCTTGTATTATATATACCCTCAAGTATGTCATTTGAGGGTGTGCTTGAGTGTGTGTGTGTGTGTTTTCCTTTGAAGCAATATATCATCTTATTGTTTTCATTCTTCTCTTTCTCTCTAAATACATACGAAATCATATTCAAGTCACCAAGTTCTATTCTTTATCTTTCTATTCTATACGCATAACTGTTTCGTGAGTTTGTTATATGTGTTTGTGTTAATAAGGTATTCGTGATAAAAGGGGCTTTACAGGAAGCTTGTTCGGGGAGTGTTTGTGCAAGTACGAGTGTCATGGTGACCACTACATAGCTCACAAAAGGAAGATACTTTGTTCACTTGGCGTGAAGACTTAGGATTTTCGTAGGATCTCATTAGGAATTTGACTTGATCTTCAAGCTCGAGCATCCTACGATTGGAAGTTTGTGAGTCAATGGGAGCATCCTACGATTGGAAGTTTGTGAGTCAATGGGAGGAAAGGGGGTCATTCCAACTTTCGTTGTCATAGAAGGCAAGGTCCTCTATTGTACCTCATGATTCTTCCGCGGTGAGATCACTAAGTTTGCCACCGGCCGCTTGGTCGATGGATTGCTTAGTTGAGAAGTTGACATGATCGTAAAAGATTTGGACTTGAAACCAAAGATCGATGCCATGATGATGTACTTTATGGAGTAAGTCCTTGAATCGAGTCCATGCCTCGTAAGATTCACCTTGACGATGTTGGAACATCAAGATTTCATTCCTAAGTTTGGTAGTTCTCCCGATGGGAAAATGGGCAAGGAAACAAGTAATGAGATCATCCCAACTTGAGATGGATCCCGGGAAGTCACCAAGCCAATTACTTGCTTGGTCCCGTAGAGAATTGGAAGAGATGCAAGCGTGGTCTCCCGTGTGGTAGCATCAAGGTCAATGGAATTAACGATTTTAAGGAAGTCCTTGAGATGGTGATTAGGATCTTGAACGAAGTCCATGGAATGCACATCCGCTTTGCACCAACCGGATGGTGTCGGATCGCAGGCCGTAGTTTGAGCTTGATCGGGAGCGCAATGGTGTTCCTATAGCCTTGGTGGCTCGGTCTAGAGTATTCACCAAGAGTACGGCCTCTTGGTTGGTCAATGAGTGGTGGCGGGTTATCACCTTCCTTAATGAAAAGTGATGAGGCTACGAACAAATTCACGAAGAAAGGGATAGACTACGAGGAAGCTAAAATGAGAAAAATCTTACTTGATAGGAATCAAGCAAGGAACCTAAACAAGATAAAGATCTAAATAGCTATTCTATTCCGCAGTGGCGCCAAAAACTTGATGCGTGTATGGCGCATTCGGGGTCAAAGGAACTTCTTTTCGTCGAGCAAGTTTTCAACACCCTAGGCGGTGAACCCGATCGTTGTAGTGTAGTTTTGGGTAAGCCTCGGGGATTGATATCATTCTATAGGGGAATAGGAATGCTAGTAAGAAGTGTACTACACTAAGGTTGAGGTTGAGGAAAATTCTTTTTTATCTTTTTATATTTTTTTGAAAGCTAAGGGTAAAATCTCGGGGCTTGGAATTGGGGGCTGGTACTTCTACCGATTCCTCTACTATCTAATTATCTAATTATCTAATTCTACGGGTAGTCTTATGTATATTGATGTGTGCTCGTATGATGATTAAAAATGTGTTTACCTAGATACTATTACTCCCTAGTTATCTTTTATTTAGGTTTAATTGTCACGTCCTTATTCTTAACGCATTGTGTTTCCTAAAGTCGTAGGGTGTGTCTATGCCTTAACTCTTTGAAGTCACCCTTGAGAGTAGTAAACGAAATCCACTAAGTCATTCATAAACTATCAAAGATTCATCAAGCATTAAAAACAACGATAGCCTAGTCGCACTCCTAAGCCAATTACAATTAAGATAAGAGACAACCTAACTTTAATTAACAACTAGGTTTCATATATCTAAGCAAACACACAAGAAATTTACCAGACATGTTAAACAAGGAAGCATACACACATTCAATGGAAGACAAAATGAAATTAATGAAGTAAAACACTTATCTTGATGTGTAAAATAGGGTTTGGGACCCTAATACTGTCCAAGTTGGACTACAAACGTTTAGGGTTTTTACCCCAAAAGTCTACCTCTTCAAATTATGAAAACTCGATATATGTATATAACTTTACACTTGCGACGCCGCTTTATAGGTGGAACGTCCGATCATTGTCATTAGGGTTTCGTCTTGGCGAGTTATCGTTGGGACGACGTCACTTGTAGTTGTGACGCCGTCAAGCTTCAAAGTAGGACGTGCCGTCGATTCGGATCCGGGCCGTCCGAGATGAAAAGTCTTAGTGACGCTTTCCTCTTCAAAGCTCGACGCCATCGATGTATTTTAGCAAAAGTGTACAGAGTCGTCGGTGTATTTTAATTAAATCCAGAGAGGGACGCGCCGCCTTAAGTTTGAGACGTCACCTTGGGTTCAAGACTTGAGTGTCTTCGATCTTGACTTAGCCATTTTCTTCATTTTTCACTCCTTTTCGTCCAAATATGCATCATTCCAGCATATTGCTTCCCAGAGACCTAAAAAGTGAAAATGAACGATATTAAGCACTAACGGATATCAAAGTGATCAATTAAGAGCTTAAATGACCCCAAAAAAGTGTACGCTTTAAATCCTTATCAATAATTTACCAATTTTTAATTGCATACTTATTTTTTTAAGTAGAAAAATACCTACAATGTTTCATTTTTTAACCGTTAGCCAACAATCACCATTTAAACATGGAAATTCTTTTGACTTATACCATAATTAGACAGAGATCTTTTCCATATATTGCATATAATCTACCAATCGGGTAACGTGTTTTAGGATATTGGAGTTATACGTATAATATACTAGAGAATGATGTACTATACAATGGTTGTCAATGACAACACGCCATAAGCTATAAAATGAAGCTAACTGATTAGTTTAAAATGACAAAGATAAACTTGTGTATCATATAATGATTAGCTTTATCATTTTAAACTAATAAAATAGCTTCATTTTATAGTTTTTGGCATGTGGTCATAGACAAGCATGGTAGATTACATACGTATAACTCTAATATCCGTAGAATAAGTTAATTGGTATATTATATGTATGCAAAAGACATATATCACCAAGGTCGTTGTCTAATTATGATATCAGTCAAAATATTTCCATGTTTAAAATATAACCATTGGCTAACGGTCAAAAATGATGCATCATAGATATTGTTCTACTTAAAACATTAATAATGCATTCAAAAGTAAATTTTCAAGCTTATAATATGACCGCTGGCAAGCGGTCGAATTTAAACATTATATATATTTTGAGTCATTTGCAAAGACCATAGATCCATAGATATTTTTAAGTTTTGTAGCCATCATTATTGAATCACTTATAGCCTTCATCATCATTCTCTTTCGACTTGGTCTCCTTAATCTCGATTCTGAGAATACTATTTCCATTTTAACCTCATTGTAAGTGATACATGCTTGATAGGTAGGATGTTGTTTTTAATTATAGATTTTGAGGATCATAACTTTATATATGAATACAGATTTCAAAGTAAGATACTTGCAGAAAGTACCTCCCAAGCCCAGAAAATCTCTAAAGATGGTTACAAAAGCTCTTTTGATTCCAATTATCAATATACATTCAGTGTTTTGGCAAGTAGTATTGATACGAAACACTTATTACCAACATTTTTTAACTATAAAAATGTTTGAAATAGGTTAGTATTATTTATTAGATGTTCACCTTGGTAATGATTCGGGTCAATTTTTATATTTAGTAAAGGTATAGTAAATGTGATATTCAATGTCTTCGATCATGAGGTAATTATTGCAGGCATAATCATTTGGTCTGCAGTTATTTGGAGATGGTCGTACCATCAGAACTAAAAGATACATGGTCGAGCAATCTTCGGCAATTTGAACTCAGGCCATTTCCTTCCAATTTCCATAACCCGTATATTGGAATACACGTAGGATCTCATATGTTTCAAAAATTGTGATGGAAATTATAGTTGAGAAATTAAGTAGCTCTTTAGCTAGACAAGCAGCTCTTGTGGAATAAACTCTTATGGAAATTGCAGGTTTCCAAAAGAGTTGCGTGTCTAGCTAAAGAGCTACTTAATTTCTCAACTGTAATTTGTAACACAGTTCCTGTAACATTTGAGAGCGTATATGTATCCTAATCTATAGGCTCTGGAAATTGGAAGGAAATGGCCCAGGTTTAAATCAGGCATTGCTCGACCATGCATCTTTTGTTTTCGATGTTACATCTCCAAATACTGTAGATCAAGTGCTTGGGCCTACAATAATTACCTCATGATCGAAGACATTGAATGTCACTTTTACTCTACATGTTTTAAATATTTAAATGACCCAATTAATTACCAAGGTGAAAATCTAATAAATACAACTAACCATGTTCAAAAAATTCTAGTTAAGAAATGTTGGTAGCTAATGTTTCATATGAGTACGACATAACAAAAAATTGAATGCATATTGATATTTGGAATCGAAGAGATATTGGTACCTTCTTTAGAGACTTTCTGGCGTGGCAATACTTTTGCAAGTATCTTACTTTGATTTTGTATTCGATATAAATTATGTTCCTCAACATCTATAATAAAAACAAAATCCTACCCATCAATCATGTATCACTTACAATGAGGTTAAACTTGAAATAGTTTCCTCATAATCGAGATTAAGGAGACCAAGTCGAAAGAGAATGATAGCGAAGGCTAAAGAGTTATACAATAACGATGGCTTCAAAACTTAAAATTATCTATGAATGTATCGCCTTACGAAAATGACTCAAAACATATATAATGTTCTAAATTTGGAACGTTAGTCACCAATCATATATAAGCTTGAAGAAAATAATTTTGAATATTAATATTAAGCTTAAACGGATTTGAAATGACAAAAGATATTGTCGTTAGACAAATAAAAGTATCTTTTGAGATATTGAGGTAGTAGGTTTAATTTACCAATTTTTAAATTCATACTTAATGTTTTATATCGAACAATATGTATAATGTTTAATTGCCGACCATTAGCCAACGATTATATTTTAAACATGAAAATATTTTTGACTGATATCATGATTAGAGAACAACCTTGATGATAAGAAAATAGGAGGATTAAAAAAGTTTTTGAATTTAATAAGAAAATTAAAAGTTGAGTGCCTACAAATGTGGCAAGTTAAATACTTTTTAAAGACAATTAGCCCTCAAGTATAATTTACCAATTATTAAATGCATACTTAATGTTTTAAGTAGAACAATACTTACAATGTTTCATTTTTTAACCGTTAGCCAACAATCACCATTTAAACATGGAAATTCTTTTGACTTATATCATGATTAGATAGAGATCTTTTCCATATATTGCATCTAATCTACCAATTGTGTAATGTATTTTAGGATATTCGAGTTATACGTATAATATACTAGAGAATGGTGTACTATACAATGGTTGTCAATTATCACATATAAGCTATAAAATGAAGCTAAATGATTGGTTTAAAATGACAAAGATAAACTTGTGTATCATATAACGATTAGCTTTCTCATTTTAAACTAATAAAATAGCTCCATTTAATAGCTTTTGGTGTGGTCATAGACAACCATGGAAGATTATATACGTATAACTCCAATATCCATGGAATAACTTACACAATAGGTATATTATATGTATGCAAAAGACATATATCACCAAGGTCATTGTCTAATTATGATATCAGTCAAAAGATTTCCATGTTTAAAATATAACCGTTGGCTAACGGTCAACAAATGATGCATCATAGATATTGTTCTGCTTAAAACATTAAGAATGCATTTAAAGATTCATAAATTATACTTAATAGTTCACTATCGCTAAAAGATAATTTTATTTTTCTAACGGCTATATCATTTTGTCATTTCAAATCCTTTTAAGCTAAATATCAATATTCAAAAGTAATTTTTCAAGCTTATAATATGACCGTTGGCAAACGGTCAGAATTTAAAACATTATATATATTTTGAGTCATTTGCAAAGTCCAAAGATCCATAGTTATTTTTTAGTTTTGTAGCCATCATTATTGAATCACTTATAGCTTTCATCATCATTCTCTTTCGACTTGGTCTCCTTAATCTCGATTCTGAGAATACTATTTCCATTTTAACCTCATTGTAAGTGATACATGCTTGATAGGTAGGATGTTGTTTTTAATTAAAGATGTTGAGGATCATAAATTTATATATGAATACAGATTTCAAAGTAAGATACTTGCAGAAAGTACCTCTCAAGCCCAGAAAATCTCTAAAGATGGTTACAAAGCTCTTTTGATTCCAAATATCAATATGCATTCGGTGTTTTGGAAAGTAGTATTGATACGAAACACTTGTTACCAACATTTTTAACTATAAAATGTTTGAAATAGGTTAGTATTATTTATTAGATGTTCACCTTAGTAATGATTCGGTCAATTTTGTATTTAGTAAAGGTATAGTAAAGTGATATTCAATGTCTTGATCATGAGGTAACTATTGCGGGCATAATCATTTGAGTGCAGATTTGGAGATGGTCGTACCATCGAACTAAAAGATACATGGTCGAGCAATCTCCGTTGAACCACTGGGCCATTTCCTTCCAATTTCCATAACCCGTATATTGGAATACGTAGGATCTCATATGTTTCAAAAGCTGTGATGGAAATTATGGTTGAGAAATTAAGTAGCTCTTTAGCTAGACAAGCAGCTCTTGTGGAATAAACTCTTATGGAAATTGCAGGTTTCCACAAGAGCTCCTTATTTTGCTAAAAAGCTACTTAATTTCTCAACTCAGAATTTGTAACACGCCTCAGAACATTTGAGATCCTACATGTATCCCAATCTATAGGCTCGAAATTGGAAGGAATCGCCCAGTTTCAATCGAGCATTGCTCGACCATGCCTCTTTTGGTTTTGATGTTACATCTCCAAATACTATAGATCAAGTGTTTGGGCCTCGCAATAATTACCTCATGATCGAAGACATTGAATGTCACTTTTACTCTACCCAAGTTTAAATATTAAAATGACCCAATTAATTAGCAAGGTGAAAATCTAATAAATACAACTAACCATGTTCAAAAAATTTCGGTTAAGAAATGTTGGTAGCTAGTGTTTCATATGAGTACGACATAACAAAAAATTGAATGCATATTGATATTTGAATCGAAGAGATATTGGTACCTTCTTTAGAGACTTTACGGGGTGTGGGCAATACTTTCGCAAGTATCTTACTTTGATTTTGTATTCGATATAAGATATAAACATCTATAATAACTACCCATCAATCATGTATCATTTACAATGTTTTTAAACTTGAAATAGTTTCATAATCGAGATTAAGGAGACCAAGTCGAAAGAGAATGATAGCGAAGGCTAAAGAAAGATACAATAACGATGGCTTCAAAACTTAAAATTATCTATGAATGTATCGCCTTACGAAAATGACTCAAAACATATATAATGTTCTAAATTTGGAACGTTAGTCATGTGACAACTGGTAATTTAGGGAGTCTATTTTAGGTAACCGCATTACGTTAATCTAAACCGAGCTTTTGCCTTTATCACTATTTTTATAAACCATGACTTGATTTTATATCGTCTATTGGTTTTTACGGTTTATTTCACTATTGAATGAGTTATCGTATGAGTTTTAACTCTATTTGGTAGGCACTATTCGATTCGGCACTAGAAAAGCCTAAAAAGAGAAATAACGTAACTTTTAGACCGTAACTCAAAAATTATGACAACCGGCAATTTAGGGATTCTATTTTAGGTAACCGCATTACGTTAAATTAAACTGAGTTTTGCCTTTAACACTATTTTATAAACCGTGACTTGATTTTAAATCGTCGTTTGGTTTTTACGGTTTATTTCATTATTAAATGAGTTATCGTATGCGTGATACGCTTACATAGCGCGTTCGGGGTCAAAGGAACTTCCTTTTCGTCGAGCAAGTTTTTCAACACCCTAGGCAGTGAACCTAATCGTTGTAGTGTAGTATTAGGGTAAGCCACGGGTATTGATATCGTTCTCTAGGGGAATAGGAATGCTAGTGAGAAGTTACTACGCTAAGGTTAAGGTTGAGGAAGATTATTTTTATCTTTTTATGTTTTTAGGAAATTGAAAAGTACAAATCTCGGTATTGGATTTGGGGGTTGGTACTTCACCGATTACTCTACTATTATCTAATTATCTAAACTAAGGTGGTGGTAGTCTATGTCTAATTAATTGTGTGCTCGTATGATAGTTTAAAGATGTGTTTACTTAGGTTTTACTACTCCTTAATTATCTCCTATTGATGGTTGAGTTGTCACGTCCTTATTCTTAGTTGCGTTGTGTGTCTAAAGTTGTAGGGTATGTTTCTCCCAACTCTTTGAACTTACCAAAGGGTCTCGCCTACAAAACCCACTAGGATAATAAACTCTACTCTAAGGCACTCTTTGGATGGTTTAGCTTACAACTACTCGTAATTATATTCTAAGGTTCACAAAGATGAATCAAGCATTAAGTACACAACGAATGACCTATCGCATTATTAGATCATTAATCAACTAAGATAAGAAACAACCAATCAATATTTAATAATTAACTTTCATATTCCCTAAGCAAACACACAAATAAATTAGCCGGACATGGAGAACATGCAAGCATACACACAAATAATCAAAGACATAATTAAATTGATGAAGTAAATACTTATCTTGATGTAAGATAGGGTTTGGAACCCTAAAATACTGTATAAGACACCCTTGGTTCTGTTTTAGGTTTTACTCCAAAAGACTCTCTTAAACCGAAAAATTCGGATTCTATATATAATATTACATATGCGACGGCGTCATTAGGGTTTCGTCTTGACCATGTTAACCTTGCGACGGCCACCTTATGTCCGTGACGCCGTCCTCTTCGCCTTCGACGTCGTCGGGTTGCATCTAGGCCGTCCGAGTAACAACGACCTACTCTTTTAAAGCCCGACGTCGCCACTTGAAAATAGAGTTTTGGCCATCAGATCATCACAAAATCCTCCGACGGCGCGCACTAACACCGACGCCGCCTGCTTTCAAAGAGCTTTGAGTGTCTTAATTCGACTTTGGCCATTTTCTTCATATATTCGCCTTTTCGTCCAAATAAGTGCCATTCCAACATTTTGCCTTCAAGAGACCTAAAAAGTGAAAAGGAACGATATTAAGCAATAACGGATACAAAAGTGATCAAATAAGGGCGTAAACGACCCCTCAAAATGGTACCTTTTAAAACCTTATCAATACGTTTTAACTCTATTTGGTAGGCACTATTCGATTCGGCACTAGAAAAGCCTAAAACAAGAGTTATTGTAACTTTAGACCAGAATCGAAAATTGACAAATAAATAGTCAAAACTTATGGAAAACGTGAGGAACGATGTTGGGAAGTTAAATAAATCGTCGGGACACTGGGACGATATGTGAGCTCGGGAATGGTAAACGAGATAGATACGAAAAGTTTCAACCCGAACCCTCCCTTTTAATTGTAGCCATATGCCCCTCCCTCCTAATTAATTATTTTGAGGTCCCTAGTTCATGAGTATATATACCCAACCCAAGCCTCACTTCCACCTTCCATTTCTCTCACTAGAAAACACACACAACACTATTTCTCTCTCTAGTTTCTCACTCTAAAAACCCTAAACCTCCACCTTCATAAAATCCGGCCACTTTCCGGCCACCACCGCCGCCACTCTGGTGCTTCACCCCTCACCTCCACCACCAAAAGATAGATCTCTTTCTCCTCTTTCCAACCATATATCATACACTTAATTTGGACTTCATTAACACCTCCAAATTCAAGAATTAAGATTCGTACTTTTAGGGTTTCTAAAGATTTCAAAGGGCTTTTGTAATTGGTGATTAGAGAAGGTAAATAGAACATGTTTTGAGCTTGTTCGAACAATAAAAAGCCACGAATTGGATTCTAGGGTTTCGACCCATGAACAATTTTTGGGGCTTTTGGGTGGAACATGAAATTAAAGCTAATTAGTGATGAAATAAACAAGTAATTAGTGTTTCGTACATGTGGTGCATTAATTTGATGGGTTTTGCATTTTAGGTTTAGTTGCATGTTCTTGGTTAATGATAGTTGATGGGTTTTGTGTTTAGATAGCGCTTGGAGTTTGAATGATTGGATTTGAGTGTTGTAGATTGATTTGGTGAGGTTTGCTTGTGACATATGGGCGCGACGCACCAAGAAGCCCACGCTGGGGTCTTGGTTGGTGTCGACGTGGCCTATGATTGATCATGGGTTGAGTCGGTTCGATTTGGTAGCTTATTGATTGGTTTAGTTGAGGTTTGGATGAGACGCGTGAGCCGAAAAGCTTTTAGAAGCTTGTTTGGTTCACGTGGTCTTGATCATGATCGTGTCATGACCATTAGGGTCATAACATTGGTTTCGAGTATAATTGGTTGATTGATTGGTTGGCGCAGGTTGTTTTGAGTTAGTTTGGGATTGAATTTGACGTTATGACTTTTAATTATGGACTTGATATATATATTGTGACTTTGAGCTACGTCGGCCACTTTGACTTTTAGTCAATAGTTGACTCCACAAAGCCGTAATATGGACTTTAGTATAATTTGGACGATTGATTGATTAAAAGTCGAGAAGTTATGACTCGTGCTTGTGGACTCAAACTAATAACGATATGAGATTTATATTGGAATTTGATGAAATATATTTATATATGGAAATGCTAATAAAACTATGAAATGAAACTAACGACTAAATTGGAGAGGTTTTGTAATAAATAAATAATTAACGCTTCGAGTACATCGTATCAATAAATGTCAATTGTGGACATTTAATGTTGGATAAGTAATTATTTATTTGCGTTATGTGTGCATGGGTTACGGATAACCTAACGTTAATATTGTTGATCGCGTGGGTAGCGGACTTATTAGGTTGACGAATCTAATAAGAGCCCGCTAGGTACGCTGGGTAACCTTATTAATGGGTGAACTATCCTTATGACTCTTTAAGGATACGATTGATTTTGGGATAATAAGCTTACACGAGTAAATAAATGAGTTTATCGAGTTGACGAATTCGATAAGGTCTACTATTTATTCGAAACTTATTGAACTATGGAGCTTATCATTTAAAGGTCTCATTACGCCGCATTGAGTTATATATTGGTTGTTTGAGTGCATTCATGGCATCATATTGAGTCGATACACCCACATGAGGATACCAAACACTAGGATTAAATGGTGAAACGAGACGTTTTTGGAAATAAAGGAATGGAATATATTAGGGTAGTTAACGTTGATTTTGAGGAATATGTATATTAAGTTGGTCTACATTAATATGTTGTGCCGAGTCGATAGTTGCTGTGCTGTGATTTATGTTATCTTCTACTAGTGATATTTGTGCGTTGATTGTGCGTTGATTGCTTGAGGTGAGTTTCATAGCCCCACTTTTATATATACGTTTTGAACTACTTTGGGGTGAGAATCATGCTACTGTTTTTGGACCGTTAAAACTATTTGGATTTGCTTATATCTCAATCGAGTAGATAGATGTCGATAGTTGTTGCCTTAGTCTAGGTTTACCGTGCCTAACTAAGAATAGACTTCTATCTCGACCTAGCTCGAGGTTGGCAACCTGCTCTAGAGGTTGCCACGACAAAGTCTTGGACTAGGGTCGCAGGGCCCGAGTAAGTGATTATATGATTGGAGATCCGGTAGGATCGGTGTGTGAAAGCAGATTTGCCTATCTAGGTCTTGCATAGCAAATCAACTCTTACAGGTCCACTATGATTTTGTTGAACTTAAATCTATGAACTCACCAACAGATAGTGACCTTTTAGCATGATTTCTCGTATTTGAGAGATGTTTGGATTACTTGATGTGTGCAAGCTTGGCATGGAGGCGTGGTTCAAGGATCATTTTCACTACGATAAACAATGGGGACCTATTTTGTTAAACTATGTTTTGGGCCTAAAATTTATATCTTCGATTAAATGTTTGAATGTTTGATTTGGGATTGGTTTTAAATGGTTAAATGGTTATCTTTATTTTACTTGTGTGCGATACCAACCCAAAAGTAACGCCCGAAAACTTGATTAAGTCTTCCACCTGCATCGAGATTTGGGGTGTTACTGATTGGTATCGAGCTCAAGGTTATAGAGAACTAGGTATTTTATAAACCCTAAACTATAACCGCTTAAGAAAAATTGATCCTCGACCGACGCACGCCCGCATGTCAAGCTTTTATTTGATTATGGTATGAAATGCGATTTGAATTATGAGATGACATGTTAGAGGATATTGTGAACTGATATGAAAACGTTATGATTTAGAGATTGGAGTTATGATTTGGATATGTTTAGGGGTATTCCTTAACGTTTTGGAAATGAGATATGATTATTGGTTTTGGAAATAAGATACGATTATTGGTTTTGGAAATGAGATACGATTATTAGTTTTGGAAATGAGATGTGATTATTGGTTTTGGAAATTAGATATGGTTATTTGTTTTGGGAAAATGGGATGTAATTATCGAAATATTACGGAAATTGATTTGAGTAAACGGTATATTACGATTTTGGAATTTGAACTCGATTGCTTTGATATGTGATAGAACAGAACTTATGTGTGTTACTTAAAGGCATGTTTTGAGTAATGCGGTACCTACACTTTTAAAGCTTACATTATGTGATATGTGTTTTGGTTAAGCTGTTGCGCTTATTAAAAACTAGTTGTTTCAACACTTATACCTACCCTATGCCGTTGTCACGCACTATGCCTTCACTAGCTTTTGATGTCCGAGGAAATCCTTGTTGTTGCTAGTTTGCCAACATTGACTCTCATGACGGTTGCAAGCAGGTGATCCTTATGAGATCGCCCACCACTCTAGTTCATCATCGATCGCCCTAGCTCGCCCAGGCGTGTCACTTTACATCGTTTTAGCGAGAGCACACTCCTAGGCTTGCTTATAGCACTTCCCGCATGTCCGTATGCACCACCATCATCACCTATTCATTTAGCAAGATCACCATGTCTTAGAGGCCTAGATCTCCTAGTGTACCACCTAAGGATTTACTCAAGACAGAGACTCGACTCATGGACTCTCCCTTATGGATGAGGCGAGGAGGAGCATGAGGTCGAGGAGGAGGATGAGATTGAGGAGCAGATGTTGATGAGGATGAGGATCCTGGAGGAGGATGATGAGGATATCCTGTAAGGGGTACCTCTTTACTGAGTCCCACATTCTCCTCGACCGGGTTCTCCTTTGCTCGAGCCTCGAGTCCCCCTGGATGCCTTTAGACATCGATTCACCACCTTACTCACCTTATATAGGTAGCCCGTTAGGATCGGAGATACCGTCAGAGATTGCTTCAACCCGAGGCGATGGTGAGACGGTTCGATGTGGGAGAGGATTACTCGTGGTACTAGACTTAGTCGGTTGACGGAGCGCTTGGTTTGAGTATCTAGAGCTAGTATTGAGGATCTTAGAGTCGATATGGGTATTGTAGTCGGAGGACTAGGGTTTTGCATGATGGTATGTCGAGCTCGTGAGCGGGTTGGGGACCGCTGGGGTTCGCGACAAGATGTGATGCCGATAGAGCGATTTGGCGTAGGATTGGTGAGTTGAGAGAGGTCGCAGAGCTTAAGAGCGATCGCGACGCTCGACGTGTTGAATTAGCCTCTTTATGGAGAGAGGTTGATGATGTTAGGAGATCAGTGAGTGATATTCGTAGACGTGGCTAGATAGTATTAGATTTATGGTTTTGTGCCATCTTGAAACTAAGTAGTGCTTAGTTCGAGATGTAGGATTATCCTAGTTGTTTATAGTTATCGTTGTTAGGATCGTTTTTGATTTCTTGGAATCCTTCCATGTATTCCCACTTGTGAAACTTATGAGTTATGGTTATGGGAACGTGCATCTTTAGTTATGATGCGGTAGTTGATTGTTTCAATTTGGTATAGCGTTATCCCTATTGGCCTAGATTATGTATTCAGGCATTATTGAGTGACCCTTGGAAGCCAACTCTGTTTTAGAGCGTAAATTGTGAACTTATGAAACTATTATTCTTGCCCCCAGAATGGTGGCAACAAGATGAAACTTGATTAGGAACAACCGAGCAGCCCCGTCAAGAGTTGCCACAGTCGTCGTGGTCGCCATCCCCCGATCGCACTACATGTTGAGAACCCGAACATTGATAACCCAATGTAGGGAACCCGAATGAACCCAACCCACATTGACCGACTAGTGTCACAGTGTCGCCGAATCGCTAGCCGAGGCTAATCTTTCTAACACTTCTAGTGAAACCCCAAGATCGAATCGATTTCGAGGTTGTACCTATAAGGAGTTCCGATTCTGTGGTCCCATAGATTTTGGAGGAACTGAGGGAGTAGTTTACTTGACTAGGTGGTTGGAGAAAACTAAATCTGTAGTTGCTGTGAGTAACTGTGATGAGGATTGTAAGGTTAAGTATGCAACCTTCACTTTGAAGGACGAGGCGTTGACCTGGTCGAATAACTACCACATAGCAGTAGGAATTGATGTAGCTTATATTATGTCTTGGACTCAATTTAAGGCTCTCCGATTAAGACTTACTTCCTAGGAATGAAGTTAAGAAGTTAGAAAGTGAGTTCTGGAACCATAAGGTTAAGGGCATGCGACATGGCGACTTACACTCGCCGCTTCCAAGAGCTATCCTTGCTTTGCCTCGAGATGGTTCGCATCAAGAACTTAAGATTGAAAGGTATACTGATGGATTACCTTTAGCTACTCGAAATGGCTCAGAGTCTGATGGACTCTTGTGTGTTAGAATTAGGAGATAAGGGCAAGAGTGATAGGAACGATAAGAGGAAGAGGAATGAAGTTGTGAATGGAAATGGAAACAAACGACAAGAGACAGCCAGAGTGTTCGCCATAGGAAATGGAGATAAGAAAGGTTACGAAGGTAGTAAACCAGTGTGTGGTCGTTGTAACCGACACCACCATGGACCGTGCCCAATTGTGTGTAGGAAGTGCTCTAAGGTAGGACTATAACAACTCGTAAATTTCCCCATCGATTTTCGCAGCTAAATTTTTATTTTTTTTCCTTTCGATCTATAATCATGACAAGCCACGGGATATTTTCACCTCAACCTAGATAATAAAAACTTCGTAAAATAAATATATAATAAAATTTTATTTATTTTTATTTCCTACCGGGCCTCTTAACCCAAACCCGATCCAACTCTTCTATTCCTTATCTTGGGCTCGTTAGACACAAACCAACCCAATCTTTTCTATTATTTCTTTTGAGCCAAGCCCATTTGCAACTCCTAGCCCAACATATACACTTTGTCAAATATTGTGACAAATTGTGATTTCTATGTTTCTGTGCATGCATGCGTGACCTCAACAAAAGCAAAATATAAAATATCAATTCTTGATCAAATATAAAACGTGTGTGTATGCTCAAAGGAGACAAGCATCAACCTAGCCACCCTAACTATATATTATAATACCCTAAACCTATCCTTGACTTACATTGACCTTATTACCCATTGGACTTGGTGTTCCCTCCATGTTTCTTGGGACTTGACTACACCAAAATGTGCCCCAAATTGTGTATTAGTCGAGCATGCTTGTTGATTCATCTAATCTTTCTTACCTTTTTCTTGAATACTAGGAAGCTAGCGCATAAAATATGCAAGAGGCCATGCTCTCGTTTTGCTATAAAAATCACTACCTTATTGCATATCACTCACAACTTTCACAAACCACAAACCTTCTTCTAGTCTCCTTAGTTCACTGTCGAGATAGTGTACGAGGAAAGCAAAGTTTTGGGTTCCATTTCCATAAGTTAAGAGATCGTTTTTGTTAAGTTCGTTTCGGGTTATATTTTGGAAAGCTAGTCGGGTTCTAGTCCTTTGGTCATTTATCTCACTCGTACACCCTTCACATTGTAAGCAAACTCGATCTATACTCTTGTTTACACGTATTTCGTTTTATTTGAAAACGTAGTTTATTCGAAAACTCGATCTATACATTTATTTGAAAACGTAAAATGCATGCTAACCATGCTCAGTACGCTGGAAATGAATTTGCAATAAAGCTAGAAAAGAAACAGAATAGACACAAGACAAAATATATGTAAACTTTAAAGTAAAACACTAAAAGATGCCTAGCTCAGTTGGATGAGGTGTTGGGCAGTCAAACAAGGGGTCACAGGTTCGATTCCCATGAATGGCTGTTTTTCCCTTTTATTTTCTTTTCTGATACAAGTTTCACCAATTGACAGCTTTCACCCTCCACTTCATGTATTTTAGCAAACTTTCTTTAAACTTTTAATAAGTTTTCAAAACTAATAAAAATACTTACAAGCCTTCTAAACGTTTTAAACGTAAACTCTGTCACACAAGCAACATTAAACACAACCACTTGTAAACACTTGACTTTATTTACACACTTCGAGTCGTGAGTACACAAAACTATAAACTGAGACGTGCCCTCTCGTTCTTAGGTTCCGGGTAGGAGCCAGTGCTTCATCACACTCGATCTCTTTGTATTTATTCACCGAACTGCTAAGGTGAGTTTATAGCCCCACTTTTACTCTTATTTACTTGCTTTATAAAACTATGGGGTGAGAAACATGCAAAACTCTTTTCGGACCGAACCGAAAACACTATTACGTGAAACAACCTTGAATCCCAACTATGCTACCGTTAGTTCCTTTATGAGGCGCGATTGTTATGAATAGATCTATTGGGATGACACCCGCTCGAGTTTGACCGGATAGGCAAACGTCAGCGATATCATATCATATTGATTGAGTGTCTTTGAAATACACTTGCTGGGCTTTTATTTATCATGCTTCTAGATGCATGCACACTATCGTAGTTTCGGTCGCATGAACTTGGTACTAGCATAATAGCCTTTTTGCATATAGTGTCATTCACGGAGATGCTATATGTGCAACTGTGGTCCAACTTGAAAACTTGATTACTTAAACCTATGAACTCACCAACCTTTGTGTTGACATTTTAGCATGTTTTTCTCAGGTTTATTTATTGGCGTGGGCAATGGCAAGGGCATTCGTTGAAGACTGGCATCCAAAGTGTTTCCAAACATTTTAATACAACTTTTAATGAGACAACATATATTTTTATGGGCTTACTTCCGCACTTTGAAACAATGATGTAAAACTATTTCTTAAATAAATCTATATTTTGAAAATAGAATAGAATTTCCATTCTTTGTTACCTTATGTCGTGTATATTGATTTAGTAGCACCCCATGACCCGAACGCTTCCGCTTTAAATTTTGGGGGTGTTACAAGGACACATAGCCAAAGACTGTAGGTCTCGTCCACTTGTTGCAGCTCAAACTGCACAAGGAGCGGACTGGAAGGCCACTGCCACCTTTTTTAGATGTGGAAAGAAGGGAGACTTTAAGAATGAGTGCCGAGAGCCGTGGATGAGAGGAAATCCCGAAAATATAGGAGGATTTGCTAACCGAGGTGTAGGAGTTAATGGCTTAAACCCCAGGAAGCGTGAGGTTGTGGAAAACCAGGAAACAATGGTGTTAGGAATCGCAGAGAGACATGGGAACAACGCGTGTTTACGCTATCGGGAAGGAAGTCGGTGAGGACCCTAACGTAGTTACGGCACGTTCCTTCTCAATAATCGCTACGCTTCCATCTTGTTTTATCTTGGTGCGGATATGAGTTTCAGTATCCACCAACTTTATGCCATTACTAGGAATCTCCCAAACACCTCTAGGGTTTAGTTACGATGTGGAATTAGCGAATGGGAATAGAGAAGATAGACACCATAGTTCGAGGTTGTACCTTAAGTTTCCTAGACCGCCCGCTTAGTATAGATCTGCTTCCGATTACCTTAGGAAGTTTTGACGTCATTATCGGAATGGATTGGTTATCGAAGAACGGTGCACACATCATTTGTGATGAGAAGATTGTGCGTTTACCGTATGGAGGAAAAGTTCTGAGCATACAAGGAGATCGGAGCGACCGTCGAAGTCCTTCCCGGTTGGGCATCATCTCTTGTATTAAGGCTCAGAAGTATATCGACAGAGGAGGTTGTCTTTTCTTAGCTCGAATTTCTGAAAAGAAAAGCGAGGAGAAGAATGAAAGAAACCTTAATGATGTACCCGTCGTTAGAGAATTTCCGGATGTGTTTCCCGATGATTCACGGGATTCCACCTGCTCGACAAGTGGAATTCCAAATAGAGTTGATACCGGTGCGGCACCCGTAGCCGGGCACCTTATCGACTTGTTCTAAGAGAATTGGAGGAACTGTCTAAACAGTTGGTGAATTGGCGAGAAGGATTCATTCGACCAAGTTCGCCGTCGTGGGGAGCACCAAGTGTTTTTGTGAAGAAGAAGGATGGATCGTTTAGGATGTGTATTGATTATAGGAATTGACTAAGTTGACCGTGAAGAACCGATATCCGTTACCTAGAATAGATGATCTATTCGACCAACCCAAGGAGCTAGTGTATTTTCTAAGATCGATTACGATCCGGTTATCACCAACTTAGAGTTCGAGAAGAGGATATCCCTAAGATGCGTTTAGAACTCGATATGGACACTATGAATTCCAGTGATGTCGTTTGGCTTAACCAATGATGGTTTTCATGGATCTCATGAACCGAGTGTGTAAGCCATACCTGGATAAGTTTGTGATAGTATTCATAGACAATATCTTGATATACTCTAAGAGTAGTGAGGAGCACGAAGAGCATTTGAGGCTCATTTTAGGATTCCTGAGAGAGGAGAAGCTGTATGCCAAATTCTCTAAGTGTGAATTTTGGATTCCGTCTGTACAATTCTTAGGTCATGTGATAGATAGTCGAGGTGTTCATGTTGACCCAACTAAGATTAAGGCCATTAAGGAATGGGCACCCTAAGAACCCATCGAATCGACGGTTTCTAGGTTTAGCATGCTATTATAGGAGATTCATTGAGGATTTTCCAAGATAGCTAAACCACGACCAAACTAACCCAGAAGGATGTTAAGTATGAATGGGGAGAAAAGGAAGAAGAAGCATTCCAACTTCTGAAGGGGAAGTTGTGTAGTGCGCCCATCCTAGCTTTGCCTGAAGGAAGCGAAGATTTTGTCGTGTACCGCGACGCTTTGCATAAAGGCTTAGGTGCTATTTTGATGCAACGTGAGAAGGTGATTACTTATGCATCCCGACAACTTAAGAAGCATGAGAAAAACTACACCACCCATGACCTTGAGTTAGGTGTTGTAGTGTTTGCTCTTAGGATCTGGAGACATTACTTGTATGGAACCAAGTGTGTAGTATTTACCGACCATAAGAGTTTAAAGCATATCTTAGATCAGAAGGAACTGAACATGAGACAACGTCGTTGGTTAGAATTGCTTAGTGATTATGACTGTGAGATTCGTTATCATCCTAGTAAGGCTAACGTTGTGGCTGATGCCCTTAGTCGTAAGGAGGACATTCCACCCCTACTTGTTAGATCCTTAGGAATGATCATTGTTTCGCCCTTACCATCTCAAATTTTAGCCGCCAAGTAGAGGCATTGATGGAAGAGAACCGTCCTTATGAGAATCTTCATGGAATGGTAGAAAGTGAAACGCTTCTTGAAGCGTTCAATGGAACATTATGCTTGAGAGACGATGAGTGGATACCATTTGATGGTGGAATCCGTGAGTTGATTATGCACGAGTCGCATAAATCAAAATACTCTATTCATCCCGGGCCGATAAGATGTATCGGGATCTTAAGAAACTTTATTGGTGGCCCAAAATGAAAGTCGATATAGCTCAAGATGTTAGTAGGTGCACGACTTGTTCTAAAGTTAAGGCCGAACATCGAAACCATCGGGACTTTTAGTTCATCCCGAACTTCCGTAATGGAAATGGGAGCGAATAACCATGGACTTTATCACTAAATTACGAGAATAGTTAGCGGCAATGACGCTATCGGTAATAGTTGATCGTTTAACTAAGTCCGCTCACTTAGCTATTAGTGAAACCGATAGTCTTGATAAGCTTGCTCGATTGTATCTTAAGGAGATAGTATCACGTCATGGAGTACCGATATCTATCATTTCTGATAGGGATAGTCGTTTTACATCCCATTTTTAGAAGTCTTTACAGACAGCGTTAGGAACGAATTTGGATATGAGTACTGCTTACCATCCACAGACCGATGGTCAAAGCGAGAGAACTATTCAGACTTTAGAGGATATGCTTAGAGCATGTGTTATTGATTTCGGAAAAGGCTGGGAGAGACACCTCCCTTTGGCCGAATTCTTTTTCAACAATAGTTACCACTCTAGTATTAAGGCCGCCCCATTTGAGGCAATGTATGGACGAAAATGTCATTCTCCTGTTTGTTGGGCTGAAGTTGGCGAGAGTCAACTTACAGGTCCCGAATTGGTCCTAGAAACCACTGAGAAGATAGTACATATTAGAAACCGGTTGCAAACCGCTCGTGATGGACAAAAGAGTTATGCCGATAAGAGGCGGAAACCTTTAGAATTTCAGGTTGGAGATCGTGTTATGTTGAAAGTTTCTCCTTAGAAAGGAGTGATTCATTTTGGAAAGCATGGAAAACTCAATCCCCGATATATTGGTCCCTTTCCAATCCTGGAAAGAATCAGACCGGTAGCATACCGCCTGGAGCTACCATCGGAACTTAGTAGTGTGCACAATGTCTTTCATGTTAGTAATCTTAAGAGATGTCTTTCGGAGGAAAACATAGTTGTGCCATTAAGAGATATTCGTGTTGATGAGAAATTTAATTTTGTTGAGGAACCGATTGAGATTATGGATCGTGAGATTAAGAGGCTGAAGAATAGCCGTATACCGATTGTTAAGGTTCGTTGGAACTCCCGGCATGGACCGGAGTTCACTTGGGAATGTGAGGACGTTTTCCGAGAAAGTATCCTAAACTGCTTATGACACAAGCAACTCGGAGTGAAACCCGGACGGGTTTCTTCGAGGTGGGAGGCTGTGACAACAAGCAATTTAGGAGTCTATTTTAGGTAACCGCATTCGTTAAATTAAACTGAGTTTTGCCTTTAACACAACTTTATAAACGAGACTTGATTTTATATCGTCGATTGGTTTTACGGTTTATTTCATTATTAAATGAGTTATCGTATGCTTTTAACTCTATTTGGTAGTCACTATTCGATTCGGCACTAGAAAAGCCTAAAACAAGAGTTATTGTAACTTTTAGACCAGAATCGAAAATTGACAAATAAATAGTCAAAACTTGTGGAAAACATGAGTAACGATGTTGGGAAGTTAAATAAATGTCGTGGGACACTGGGGACGATATGTGAACTCGGAATGAGTAAACGAGATAGATACAAAAGTTTCAACCCGAACCCTCCCTTTTAATTGTAGCCCCCCCCTTGATAACGCCTAAAATGAACATGTTTTAGTAGCGTTATTGTTAGTTTTGTGCATGATAATCGGCTATATTTACTCATAAGCATTGCAAAAGTGCAAAATATGCGATGTGTATGTATATGTAGCGGTATCATGAAAAATGAAGAAATGAAGTTTTTATGCACATTTGGAAGATTCTTGAGGAAGGAAGTTGAGCTTGGAAGCTTTTGGATCCAATGATTGGGAAGCACAATGATTTCTAAGTATCTAAAGCAAGGAAAGATCAAGTTTTGCCTTAGAAATCATCAGCGAGAGCAAAGAATGAAGCGTATGAGCAAAAAGTCAACAAAAAGTCGAATGAGCAAAAACCCAGCCGTTCGGTCACAACCCGTAACCAGATTCGGCTGGGCGTTGGGTCAAAATGTAACCGATCCGGTTGCTATCATAACCGATCCGGTTTCTCGCACTGCAGTTACACAAAGTTGCATTTATTGTTGCCTTAACTCCTCATAATCATTGGAGTCCGATCATTTCTTGATATTAACTTGTTGGGAACGTTTTTGGTCAGTTGAGCAAGCATACTTGGCTATATAATGAACCTAGTTCTAGTTTACTATGTGTGACACAACCAAAATTGTATTAGTTTACACCTAAACTAATACCAACCATTATTATTCAGCCCAAAAGCTTAGTTCTTACTGAAAAACGTCCTGGAGCAAGGAGGGAACAATTCTCATCCATAGTTTTGGTAGTTTGGAGTTGTACGGTGAATCTAGGTGATTGGAGGCGCGTGGTTGCTACAATCCACGAATTCTAATTCTTGTAATCACAAAAGTTTAGGTATTCTATGAACTTTGTTATGGAATTCTATTCTCTTGAATTGTTGGAATTACTTTGTTATGATTTGTGTTTAGTTATTATTATTATTATCATGGAGTAGTTTTGGGATATACTTGTGTGTTGGGATGTAGTTAATCATATTAGTGTTCTCAAAATGTGGTTCATGTATATATGATCTTGTTTAAATGAGTTTGTTGGAAAAATACTAGTCTTGGTTTGATTTGTTGATAAAACATGTTTTAAGAAAAAGGACCGAAAGGATTTCTCTTGTGTTTTATTGCAAAAAGTGTCCTGACAAACTAGTATGGGGATATGGTGATTGACAACCACCATTTTTGCTTATTGAAACAAGACTAGGAACATTTTCATCACGAAAGGGTCGAAAGATTTGTAAGAACAAATTTAATAAGAATATGTTGCAAACAAATGGAATTTCTAAAGGATAATCATTGGGATAAGGACCGAAAGGATTACCTATATGTTTTTGTTCTTAGAATGATTTTTACAAACATATACCATGGTTGGGGGATCATTTGCTTATGATTTGTGCATTAGATCAAGAGTATACACCAAACCTTCATGAATACTATTTATGATTGATTATAGACTACACACAAGTATATATATTTCTTATTATTGAATTTCACTAGAACATAATTATTTGAGGAAGCCTTGACAAGCTTTCTTGTTGGAAACTTTTCATCAAAAACAATTTCAATCAAAAAATCCCTTGGGACGATCTCGACTTACCAAACTTTGCTATCATGGACGAGTATACTTGCTCGTATGTGTTAATAGGTTAGACGGTAAAATCGTGTTTATAAATTTTTAAAACTTGCACCAATCATAGCACATCAAGTTTTTGGCGCACGGGATTTTCTTTGATTTTCTTTGATTCTATGTAAAATTGGTAGTATTGAAATTAAATTTGTTGAAAAGTAAGTAAAAAATAAGGTTTTGGTAAAAAAACTAACCGATTCGGTTGGTGATCCAACCGAATCCGGTTAGACTTTCTGTGTAATTTTTAGTTTCGATTTTATTGTTCTAGTTTACTTAGTTATTTGTGTTATAGTTCCTAGAGTAATTCTTGTCATTTTAGATTTTATTTGCAGATTATGTCTTGTAGTTCAATGATTTCTTAGATTTATTTTCATTTTCTTTACATTTGTTATTTATTAGTTAATTAAGTTTTAAATTAATTTCAGTGTTAATGATAATGATTAGATAATAATTTTTCAGTTATATGTTTAATTGTCTTTATGGTGGATTTTAATTGGTAGTTAATTTAGTTTTAGTTTAATGGTTTTATTATTAAGTTATTAAATTGTTGGTTTATGAAGAGTTTTTATTAATTAGAGTTTAGTACATCTTAATGATTCCTTAATTGCATTAAAATTATGTTTTTTTTAAAAATATATATTTATTTTTCGATCGAACCGATCGGTTGCAACCCGCAACCGGATCCGGTTCGATTTTCTGGTCTAGTTATTTCAACCAACCGATTCGGTTGGTGAGCCAACCGAATCCGGTTGGAGTTTCTGTGTTAGTTTTTATCATTTTTAGATTTTGAGTTTTGACTTATGTTTTTAGTTTTGTTAAGTATCTTAACTTGTTTAGTATATATTTCTATAGTTGTTCCTGTTTTTACTAACTCTAACGCTAATAGTTCGGATTTTGTTTTGTTTTGTTTTGTGAAGTTTGTCTAGTTAATATGGATAGTTTGAACGGAATCTCGGAATACCTTCGTACTTTGGATGAAATGTTTAAGGATACCGGAAGTTCACTGGAAAAGATTGGAGGTATCTTGGAAGAGAGTAAGAAAGATTTGGGGATTGATACGGTTAATATGGAGGAAACGGATGAAAACAAGGTTCAAATTCCCAAGAAGGGAAGAGTCGTAGTGTTCACACAAGCACCTTTAACGGTGTATGATTCGCCACTAATGAGGTTTGGTACGCCATGTAGCGTGGAAGGAATAAGTGCTTGGGACGCGCAGCTTAATATGGCTTATGGAGAAAACTACATTTTGGAGAAGGTTCTTGACGAAATTGGTCATGTACGTTTGGACTATGAAGCATATGGAAGAAGGATGGTAAAAATCTTAAGGTCAATATTCATGGACACATTTTTTAAACGGATTTTGTTGTGTTAGAAGAAGGGAATGCGGATGAACCTAATGTATGTTTTGGTCGAGATTTTCTTGTCACGACCAAGTGTCAAGTAGATTTTGCAATGGGAGAAATGAGGATTAATATAACTTATTTAGAAGAAGGAAAAGGAGTGAACGAGTTGCTAGTGGAAGTTTGTGCAAACATGGAAGAAAAAGAGGTGGAAGTAGTTAAAATGGGAAAATCAAATCGCAAGAAAACTTCATCAAACAAACTAACCCCAACAACAACCACCACCACCAAAAATGATTACACACCATCATCAACTACCACTACTTTCAAACCCTTAACCGACAAACAAAAAGAAGCTATTTTAGAAAACCTAGCTTAATGAAAAGAAACTGGTGATAGAGGTACTCCAAGATTATGTACTTTACCGTAAGAAGTTGGATGCATTGATGCTAGCGAGGGCTAGGTTGGAAGATAAGAATCTCACGGAGGAGGAGCGAGATCGAATTTTGTTTAGAGGCATGCCAAGGAAGGAGAAGGATCCGGGTAATTTTGTGTTGCCAATCAAAGTGAATGGGACTACACCAGTTTATGCTTTAGCCGATACGGGGTCAAGTGTTAATGTGATGCCCTACCCATTGTTTATGACTTTAGGCCTAAGTAATCCGCAACCTAATCATTCGAACCTTACTATGGCGGATAATTCTCAAGCGAAGGCAATGGGAGAGGTGAAGAATGTGAGAGTGCAAATTGGCTATCAACCATATTTTGCCGATTTTCTTGTCCTAGATATTCCGGTGGACAAAAGTTTGCCACTACTATTGGGGAGACCATTCCTACGAACTTGTGGTGCAATTATACACATGGGAAGAGGCACTATGACTATTGATGATGGTATTTCAAAGCAAACATACTATCCGAAACCAAGAGGACCGACTTTGGAATTTATGGAAGAGTTAGAATGGATGGATGCAAATGATGATTTAACTTGTTTTGAAGTGGGACGTGATACCTAAGGAAACCCAATGTACGGACCGTTAGCTCACTTTATTTTGATATAGAGGACGAAATGGAACGTGCGTTAGCGGTGGAAGCTTTCTATAACCCATTCAAGAACATACTAGTTTACAAGAAGTTGACCGACTTTTAGGTTCTTTACGGTGCAACTTAAGAATTTGGAGTGGAGACCCGAGGGGTCGGGGACTTACAAGAGACAAACTGGAGATGGAGATTGGCATGTTAAGTTCGATATACTTTGTCCGGACGGAAGAAGATTCATGAGAAAGTTCAAAACTTTTGAAACATTCCGTGAGTTAACCGGAAAATTTTAAAGCGAGGACATCCTAAGACAAGAGTATTTCGAGGAATTCTAAGGAGAAGACGGAGGCAAAAGCCTTATGCAGACTGCATAACCGATTCGGTTGTGCATTGCATCCGAACGGTTGGATTTGGACAATTGAATAACCGATTCGGTTTCTCTGAAACCGAATCCGGTTACGGTTTTTGTGTGAAAAGTTTTGGAATTTTGAAATGGATCTTAGAGGGTTCCATGAACCTTCTTGTTAGTTCTAACACTCTTATATGGTCTAATATTTATGATTTCTATAGAGAATTATTGTAGGTAGTTCAAGCGAGGAGGCGATTTCAATGAACCCACTTGTTACGAAGTTTTGTCAAAGGAACGAGAAGAAGAAAGTCAAGTATAGCGTGAAGACGGAGGAAAATGCCAACTTAAAGTTCAAAGATCTCACCGACGGGGAGAAACATGCTTTTCGGGAAAGGTTATCGAAATTGCAACATAGGACATGTTTGGTTCCGAGGGTGATTGATTGGGATTTGTTTGCGGAATGTGATTGTGAAGATGAGTTAAGAGGAATGATGCGGACATCTTATGTGTATTCAGGGGATGGTGATTCGTTCAATGATTTGTCATGGGAAAGAGCATTTAGCGTCAATGAAGAGGTTTATCGAGAATGGTGTATGGAGTTCTTTTCAACCATGTATTTTGAAAGAAAGGTGAATGTTCGGAACTTGATGAAAGAAGTTTGTGTTTGGTTTAGGCTTTGTGGAAGGGATCATGCTTACACTTTGCCGGCTTTTGGCGTGGCTCTTGGTTTGTATGAGCCACATGATGTTAATCATCGGTTATTTGAAGCTCACTTTTCGAGGCTTAGGAGGTTTGAAAAAGACTATCCTAGTATACCCGCTTATTGGAATCGAGTGGGAGATCCTTCTTGCGTTAGGAAGAATGCCTCAACCATCAGGAATCCATTAATGAGGATACTTCACAAGTTGATAGTGTCCGGGCCGTTTAATAGGTTTGGAAGCAAGGAAAAATGTCAGAAACCGGACTTATGGGTTATGATGTTGCTAGAGGAAACTAAGGACGGTAATGCAGTTTGGCAGATAGCCGAGTATTTGTCTAGGAGGGCCCCGGGAATCAAGAGCAATAGCCACATTTGTGGAGGACATTTTGTGACAAAATTGGCAAAGAATCTTGGGTATTATGTTGATGAGGAATTGGCTAAGTGTGGAGAGCCAAAGTATAGTGATACATGGACTGCACAATGTTTTGGGAACGCTTTGAATAGGAGATTGAAAACCTTGGGGTTATGGATTGAACCAAAACAACAACAACAACTACCACAACAGCAGGGGAGTATACCAATGGAGAACGTGCAAGCGGGTACGTCCATGATAAGGTTTTAAATGTACCTTTTCGAGGTCGTTTAAGCCCTTATTTGATCACTTTTGTATTCGTTATTGCTTAATATCGTTCTTTTTCACTTTTTAGGTCTCTTGAAGGCAAACCTGTAATGGCACTTATTTGGACGAAAAGGCGGATATATGAAGAAAATGGCCAAAGTCAAGAATCGAGACACTCAAGTCGCTAAATTACAAGGGGACGGCGCCATCTGCTTACTCTGACGCCGTCGGAGGAATTTGTGACGACACGGAAGAGAAATTGCTAGTTTTTAGAGGACGGCCGGGCTTTAAAAGAGTAGGTCGTCGCAACTCGGCACGGCCTAGATTCAATCCAGACGGCGCCGAAGCTAAAGAGGACGGCACACAAGCATAAGGTGACGCCGTCGCAAGATTAACTTGCCAAGACGAAACCCTAATGACGGCGACACGACGGCATCACAAATCATAAGGTGACGCCGTCGCACATGTAATCTTATATATAGAATCCGAATTTTTCAGTTTTAGAGAGTAGTCTTTTGGGTAAACTTTTGGAGTAAAACCTAAACCAAACCAAGGTCGTATTTTAGGGTTCTAAACCCTATCTTACACCAAGATAAGTTGTTTACTTCATTAATTTAATTATGTCTTCAATTATTTGTGTGTATGCTTGCATGTTCTCCATGTCCGGCTAATTTACTTGTGTGTTTGCTTAGGGAATATGAAACTTAATTATTGAATATTGATTGGTTGTTTCTTATCTTAGTTGATTAATGATCTAGTAATGCGATAGGTCATTCATTGTGTACTTAATGCTTGATTAATCTTTGTGAACCTTAGGTTATAGCACTTTGAGTTGTTGTAAGCTAAACTATCCAAAGAGGCCTTAGAGTTAGAGTTTATCATCCCTAGTGGGTTTTGTAGACGAGACCCTTTGGTAACTTCAAAGAGTAGGAGAAACGATACCCTATAACTTTAGACACACAACGCAACTAGGAATAAGGACGTGACAATTCAACCACCAATAGGAGATAATTAAGGAGTAGTAAAACCTAAGTAAACACATCTTTAAACTATCATACGAGCACACAATAATTAGACATAGACTACCACCACCTTCGTTTAGATAATTAGATAATAGTAGAGTAATCGGTAGAAATACCAACCCCAAATCCAAACCCCGAGATTCGTACTTTTCCTTTTCTAAAAACATAAAAAGATAAAAATAATCTTCCTCAACCCCAACCTTAGCGTAGTAACTTCTCACTAGCATTCCTATTCCCCAGAGAACGATATCAATTCACGTGGCTTACCCTAATACTACACTACAACGATTAGGTTCATCGCCTAGGGTGTTGAAAAACTTGCTCGACGAAAAGGAAGTTCCTTTGACCCCAAATGCGCTGTGTAAGCGTATCAAGTGTTTGGCTCACGGGAATAGAATAGCTAGTTAGTAGTCCACCTCGCTTAGGTTTCTTTGCTTGATTCCTATCAAGTAAACTTTTTTTCTCATTTTAACTTCCTTTAGTCTATCCCCTTCTTCGTGACCTTTGTTCGTGAAATCCATCACCCACCATGATACGTTTCTTCCGTCAAGATTCTTCACCCTACCCATTCCCAATCCCGAAATTGAGAACGCAATACCACAAAACCCCTCACCCGCTCACCACTTTGGAAATCACCTAGGGAATAATGAGGTAAATTGGCAACAAAGTCCTTTCTATGACTCGATTCGATGAGGAATTTGATTATGGTGAAGCACTTGATAGCGGGAGGTCATCAATGAAGTTAGTTCAAATGGAGGAAGACCCTCCAAATGTTTTGATCCTAGGTGTAGAATTGAGAAGGATGGGCCCTTTAACATGCAATTCCCTTGAAAGATAGGATTAGAAGGGTTCGATGCTTACTTGAATTCATTCTTGCCCTTAAACTTAATCTCAAGAGACCTATACAATAAAATTAAGCTCAATGAATTAACTTATCAAGGGAACAATGTTGTTGAAGTCGCCACTTATTTGCATGTGTTTGTTGGAAGTTTTGTTTATTTGGTAGAGTTCATGGTCTTAGAAGACTTAGGAGAATTTATTGATAAGGACCTCACTCAAGTAATTTTGGAAAACCTTTCAAAAGAATGACTAGGTTGAATGAACGGATGATTGATGGTCTAGTTACGTTCTCTCGATGAAGTTGAAGATTTTATCTACCAAATGCCACGAGCTCATCATAGGTTTAAGCACAAGGATATTGAGGCATGTAATAGAATGACCCTATTCCATTGCTTAGTGAAAGGGATAAGCAAAGCGGACTTAGGTACCCATATGAAAAAGCTAAGCGATATTACAAAAATGCCTAGAGTTAGGAGATGATTACAAAAGAATGAAAGAACATTGGAATGGCTTAAGTATGAGCACGCAAGCGTGCACGAGACCACGAGGAACACGACTATGAGTCTAGCTACAAGACTCTTAAATAAAGAAAAGCGTTTCGTGAGAGGCAACCCATGCTTAATTGTTTGCTTGTTAGTGTCATATATCTTTTATTGATTGTTTATTCTCATGTTTAAATATGTAAAAATGCTTTATTTTGTTTTTAACCTCGTCTTAATTGCATATAAAGGTATTTTACATAAAGAATAAGTGTAGGGAGGATTACACACGTTTTCAAAAGAAACGTGAACATGAGAATAACAATTAATTAAAAGATATATTTGTGTGTTTTTCGAGTCAAATGCTTGTATCGAGTCATAATGGATGTTTTGCGTAAATTTTTCCCATTCTAAAGATGTAAATTTTCCGAATTTTTCCGAAAATCGCGACCGCTTTTTGTCGGATAACCGACCGTCAGATTGCAAACCGATTGCGTCGGGAAGGAGTAAAACATCGATTACTTTTTCTCATTTTCGAGTTACTTAAAATTTTTGGAATTTTTCGTGTCTTAATTTTCTTAGAAATTCAGTAAATATCCATTCCACAAGCATTATATCCTAGTTTAAATCGAGTCTTATATATTATTACCGCCGATTTTACGAAGGTTTCGCTTTGTTTTCTTCAAGTGTGCGTGTTTTGTTTATCAAGAAGAAGATACATAAAGTTGGAAGGAGCTTTTCACGCATACATTCTTCTTGGAAAAGATTTAACCACTACTTCACACACGGATCCTACCGAGCTAATCGGGAGTATTAGTTTCTTTCGCTTTTTATTACCTTCTTTTATCAAAACTTTGATACTTTTCGGGAACATTGGGGACAATGTTCAATTTAAGTGTAGGAGGAAAATAAACGGAACTTTGAAACTATGCTTATCCTTGATTATTTGCTTTGTCTAATTTCATTTGCGTAATAAACCATGAGAAAATGTCGGTTAGGGTAATTTTGGCACCAAATTTAAATTTTTCATGACATATAGGAGTGGGCCATTAGTCTTAACAAAAGCGCCTCACGGATATGAAGTTATATGACTAGCACAAAACCCTTTACCACTTAAATTCCACCAAAATGTGAGGACCGCCTTAGATTAGTAGGAATTGAAGCATTCATCTTCAATGCTTAGAGTGTGAACCGTAGTATATTAGATTCTAGAACTTGTTTTGTGATGCATTCCGAGATCGCTAGTGAGACTACACTTGTGTAGTTAGGAATAACTAAATGATAAGAGGCATTAGGATAACCCTTGTTTGATACCGTAATATAATTACTTCTTCCACATCGGTTGAGTAATTACCCCACACCTTTGCGTTGTACTCATGTTTAGTACACGATACCCTAGTTAACCCCTCGAGCCTATCCTTTTCGCGGTTCTCGTGATGTTTCGGTTTTCCGAATATCGATGAAGAGCATTGTTTACACCCCACCCCAAATATACACCCAAATCGCCTTAGCCTACCTTGTATGCACTCACTTTTAGTGCATTATTGTTATCACCCTAAACCCTTAGTTCAATTATCTAATTACTTGCATGAGTTGCTAAGTTGAGTCATATCTTTTGTACACGCTTTGGGACGATTGGGACTCATGGAAAAGTTAAAGTTTTAAATGACTAAAAGGAACGCCAATTCCCTTATCTGCGTAATAACATACTCCAAGTGTTTTGATCTTTTCAATTCGGGTCATTAGTGTTAGAATAAAAAACTCAAGTGTAGGGATGTGCCTATAAATCCCTATTATTTTGATGTTATCGTAGAGGATGGTAGAGTAAAAGTGTATGAAAAAAAATCGAAAAAAAATAGAAAAAAAAAAAAAAAAAAAAAAACATACGGGCTACCATCCTACATCTATCTTTAAATTTATGTTTGTTTATTTCAGTTATCTAGAGTTTAGAGTGTTGAGTCTTGGCTTAGCAATGCCATTCTTCGTATGCATTTAACATAGAGATTTTTGACTTGCCACCACTAAATAGCCTATCCCACCAAACCCTTTGTTTCCCTACCATAAGCCTAACGTTACAACCCTTTAAAGACCTCTTTGATAGTCTTTCCTAGGTGCTTACGCCAAAGCGATGGAGGTTTGATCTATTCTCAAGCCTATGGTAATCTATGTACTAGGACCGGTTAATGAGTGTTTACCTTCCATTTCCAATTTGCTATATTTCATATACACCGAGAGATGTGAGTATCCAAACACCCCATGTGAGGTGCTAGTATGTAATTTCCGTGCTTGTTATGACTTTTATGGGCTTATATGTGTTGTGGACTGTTTTAAACCAATGCTTCATGACCCTAACTTATAAATTAATTGGCTAAAAGCACATTTGCTTGAGGACAAGCAAATATCAAGTGTAGGGATATTTGATAAGGTTTTAAATGTACCTTTTTAGGGTCGTTTAAGCCCTTATTATCACTTTGTATCCTTTTCACTTTTAGGTCTCTTGAAGGCAACCGCTGAATGGCACTTATTTGGACGAAAAGGCGCGGATATATGAAGAAAATGGCCAAAGTCAAGAATCGAGACACTCAAGTCGCTAAATTACAAGGGGCACGCGCCATCGCTAATCATGACGCCGTCGGAGGAATTTGTGATGACACGTAAGAGAAATTGCTAGTTTTTGGAGGACGGCGTCGGGCTTTAAAAGAGTAGGCCGTCGCAACTCGCACGGCCTAGATTCAATCCGACGGCGCCGAAGCTAAAGAGGACGGCGTCACAAGCATAAGGTGACGCCGCCGCAAGATTAACTGGCCAAGACGAAACCCTAATGACGGCGACACGACGGCGCCACAAATCATAAGGTGACGCCGTCGCACATGTAATCTTATATATAGAATCCGAATTTTCGCTTTTAGAGTAGTCTTTGGGTAAACTTTTGGAGTAAAACCTAAACCAAACCAAGGTCGTATTTTAGGTTCTAAACCCTATCTTACACCAAGATAAGTTGTTTACTTCATTAATTTAATTATGTCTTCAATTATTTGTGTGTATGCTTGCATGTTCTCCATGTCCGCTAATTTACTTGTGTGTTTGCTTAGGAATATGAAACTTAAGTATTGAATATTGATTGGTTTTTCTTATCTTAGTTGATTAATGATCTAGTAATGCGATAGGTCATTCGTTGTGTACTTAATGCTTGATTAATCTTTGTGAACCTTAGGTTATAGCACTTTGAGTTGTTGTAAGCTAAACTATCCAAAGAGGCCATAGAGTTAGAGTTTATCATCCCTAGTGGGTTTTGTAGACGAGACCCTTTGGTAACTTCAAAGAGTAGGGAGAAACGCATACCCTACAACTTTAGACACACAACGCAACTAGGAATAAGGACGTGAAAATTCAACCACCAATAGGAGATAATTAAGGAGTAGTAAAACCTAAGTAAACACATCTTTAAACTATCATACGAGCACACAATAATTAGACATAGACTACCACCACCTTAGTTTAGATAATTAGATAATAGTAGAGTAATCGGTAGAAATACCAACCCCAAATCCAAACCCCGAGATTCGTACTTTTCCTTTTCTAAAAACATAAAAGATAAAAATAATCTTCCTCAACCCCAACCTTAGCGTAGTAACTTCTCACTAGCATTCCTATTCCCCAGAGAACGATATCAATTCCGTGGCTTACCCTAATACTACACTACAACGATTAGGTTCACTGCCTAGGGTGTTGAAAAACTTGCTCGACGAAAAGGAAGTTCCTTTGACCCCGAACGCGCTGTGTAAGCGTATCAGTCCAGTAGTTTTGATTCAGGTTGGGGAGAGTGGAACCAACATTTAGATAAGATTCAATGTAGGGATGTGTGGAGAGACTCGATGATGTTAAGAAACAAATACATCAATGATTATTCAATGCCTATCTTTCAACACGTGGCTCGTGAAGCTAATTACGAGTTGCCACCCTACAATCCACCCAATGTTCCACCATATCCTTTCCCTTACACTTCTTATCCTGGACCCTATCCGTATCTATATCCTGGGTACGCACCATTTCCTGATCCAGTGCCCCCATATGGTCGATTACCTGAGGTTGGTGGAGCAAGCTACGATGTTGGAGGATCGTCATCAGGAGTTGGAGGTAAGAAGAACAATAGGAGAGTTCGTTCGGAGATTATAGATGAAAACTACGTAACAGAAAGTGATGATGATGAGTATAATGATGAAGAAGGGGATGACATGAGCGAAGACGAGGAGTGATCGTGGATCATTCATGAATTATGGTTTCAAAGACAATGGTTATGATGTGTTAAACAATATTATTTCTATCTCTTTAACTATTTCTTTAGGATGTTTAACATATTTTGCTTGGTTTTATCTAGTTTTTAGTAGCATTTGTTTTGTTTTGTTTTGTATTGCAGTTTTTGTTTGCAGGATGGATGTATCGGAAGCTTATTGATGGTCAAATGTTTGGAGTTGGATAACTCACATGCTTTCTTATGACCCAATATGCGTATTGCATATTCTATTCCGTGGTATCTTTTAACTATTTTTCCCATTTTCTTTACTTTGAAGTTCATTTTTATTACATTGAGGACAATGCAAAACTTAAGTATGGGAGGGAAGAAAATAGGAAAATGATAACGCATTTTATTTTTAGATAACTTTTGGATGCAAGTGATTAGAAGGAATTCGCCTTGATAGTCTAGTTGTTTTCACGCATTATTGATAAATATTAAAAAATAACTTGGGAATTTCAATGGTAAAATGAAGTTTTGAAATTTTTTGGATTTGAACCAAATTACTGAAGTAATTCATTTTGGATTCGATAGCATTTTCTAGCATGCATAATAGCCTTTTTCCCACGCAATTGTGCGGTTTCTTTTTGTATAAGACATATCTTTTGTTTTATATTTGCTATGAGTGTGCCGGTGATTATGTCGATTCTAGAACTTGTACTAGTTATGCATTATGGTTAAAATCACTTTCGAGTGATCTAAATATGTTCAAGTGATAAGAGGCATCGTAGGATTTAACCCAAATGGCCTTCCATTTTACATTAAATGTTATATTAGCTAACCACATCGGTTAGTTAACCACCTTTATATGGACCCATTTGTTAGTGCTCATTTTTAGCACTAGATACCCTTAGTAACACCTTTTGAGCCATTCTTTTCATTTGTTACATCCAGAAAATACAAAAATATTTTACACTTTAAACCTTAGCCAACCTTTGTCATGTCTATTGGTTTGTTGCTAGTTGTTTGGAATGTTGGATTGTTTTTGATGATTATGAAGAAGCTACACTTTGTTTATAGTGTGTACCATTCTCCATCATGAATGAAAGAGACGTCTTTCTCGATTTTTTTTTTGTGGTGTATGCTTACACTAAGTGTGGGGGAACTTTGTTATGTTGAAAAAAAAAATGGTTATAGCCAATGAGCTATATTGAGGATATTGATTAGCCAATGAACTAAATTGAGTTATACATATTTGCGGAGATCGATATTTGAAGAGGTGAAATTATCATTTTCGGGATTGTGGTTTATATGATGGCTAGCAACATGGAGGTTTAGACTTGATTTTATTTTTCTTTTAACACCCATTTCATAACTATCCCACGCCTTATCCATACCTTTTATGAACCCTTAGCCTTAATGATATAACCCGAATAAAAGCCCTCTTTGATGAATTTATTTTCTTTGTTTTGATACTTGTACAAGCTTATGGTAAAAAGCATTGATCATGACTAGGCAATGAGTGATTTACATATACCCACCAATATATGAGTGTTGAGTGAATTCTTAAAATCATTCGTGAGGTGTTCTAGTTATGTTATCTAAAGTGTTTGGTTCATTTTTAAAAGTTTTCACATATTATAAGCAAACCAATGATTATCTCTTTTGGGATGATTGTTACATTTTGGAACCATGGTGTCTAGACCATTGAAATCAATTTTGCAATGTTAGACCTACTGAGGCTGAGTAGAGCTTAAGTGTGGGGAATTTGATAACGCCTAAAATGAACATGTTTTTAGTAGCGTTATTGTTAGTTTTGTGCATGATAATCGGCTATATTTACTCATAACTGTTGCAAAAGTGCAAAAGATGCGTATTGTGTATGTATATGTAGCCAGGTATCACGAATAATGAAGAAATGAAATTTTTATGCACATTTGGAAGATTCTCGAGGAAGGAAGTCGAGCTTGGAAGCTTTTGGATCCAATGATTGGGAAGCACAATGATTTCTAAGTATCTACAGCAAGGAAAGATCAAGTTTTGCCTTGGAAATCATCAGCGAGAGCAAAGAATGAAGCGTATGAGCAAAAAGTCAAATGAGCAAAAACCCAGCCGTTCGTCACAACCTGTAACCGGATTCGGCTGGGCGTTGGGTCAAAATGTACCCGATCCGGTTGCCATCATAACCGATCCGGTTTCTCGCACTGCAGTTACACAAAGTTGCATTTATTGTTGCCTTAACTCCCCATAATCATTGGAGTCCGATCATTTCTTGATATTAACTTATTGGGAACGTTTTTGGTCAGTTGAGCAAGAATACTTGGCTATATAATGAACCTAGTTCTAGTTTACTAGGTGTGACACAACCAAAATTGTATTAGTTTACACCTAAACTAATACCAACCATTATTATTCAGCCCAAAAGCTTAGTTCTTACTGAAAAACGTCCAGGAGCAAGGAGGGAACATTTCTCATCCATAGTTTTGGTAGTTTGGAGTTGTACGGTGAATCTAGGTGATTGGAGGCGCGTGGTTGCAACAATCCACGAATTCTAATTCTTGTAATCACAAAAGTTTAGGTATTCTATGAACTTTGTTATGGAATTCTATTCTCTTGAATTGTTGGAATTAGTTTGTTATGATTTGCGTTTAGTTATTATTATTATTATCATGGAGTAGTTTTGGGATATACTTGTGTGTTGGGATGTAGTTAATCATATTAGTGTTCTCAAAATGTGGTGCATGTATATATGATATTGTTTAAATGAGTTTGTTGGAAAAATACTAGTCTTGGTTTGATTTTTTGATAAAACATGTTTTAAGAAAAAGGACCGAAAGGATTTCTCTTGTGTTTTATTCCAAAAAGTGTCGTGACAAACTAGTATGGGGATATGGTGATTGACAACCACCATGTTTGCTTATTGAAACAAGACTAGGAACATTTTCATCACGAAAGGGTCGAAAGATTCGTAAGAACAAATTTAATAAGAACATGTTGCAAACAAATGGAATTTCTAAAGGATAATCATTGGGATAAGGATCGAAAGGATTACCTATATGTTTTTGTTCTTAGAATGATTTTTCCAAACATATACCATGGTTGGGGGATAATTTGCTTATGATTTGTGCATTACATCAAGAGTATACACCAAACCTTCATGAAAACTATTTATGATTGATTATAGACTACACACAAGTATATATATTTCTTACTATTGAATTTCACTAGAACATAATTATTTGAGAAAGCCTTGACAAGCTTTCTTGTTGGAAACTTTTCATCAAAAACAATTTCAATCAAAAAATCCCTTGGGACGATCTCGACTTACCAAACTTTGCTATCACGGACGAGTATACTTGCTTGTATGTGTTAATAGGTTAGACGGTTAAATCGTGTTTATAAATTTTTAAAACTTGCACCAATCGTAGCATATCACCCCCCCCATCCTAATTAATTATTTTGAGGTCCCTAGTTCATGAGTATATATACCCAACCCAAGCCTCACTTCCACCTTCCATTTCTCTTACTAGAAAACACACACAACACTATTTCTCTCTCTAGTTTCTCACTCTAAAAACCCTAAACCACCACCTTCATAAAATCCGGCCACTTTCCGGCCACCACCGCCGCCACTCCGGCGCGTCATCCCTCACCTCCACCACCAAAAGATAGATCTCTTTCTCCTCTTTCCAACCATATATCATACACTTAATTTGGACTTCATTAACACCTCCAAATTCAAGAATCAAGATTCGTACTTTTAGGGTTTCTAAAGATTTCAAAGGGCTTTTGTAATTGGTGATTAGAGAAGGTAAATAGAACATGTTTTGAGCTTGTTTGAACAATAAAAAGCCACGAATTGGATTCTAGGGTTTCGACCCATGAACAATTTTTGGGGCTTTTGGGTGGAACATGAAATTAAAGCTAATTAGTGGTGAAATAAACAAGTAATTAGTGTTTGGTACATGTGTGGTGCATTAATTTGATGGGTTTTGCATTTTAGGGTTTAGTTGTATGTTCTTGGTTAATGATAGTTGATGGGTTTTGTGTTTAGATAGTGTTTGGAGCTTGAATGATTGGATTTGAGTGTTGTAGATTGGATTTGGTGAGGTTTGCTTGTGACATATGGGGCGTACGCACCAAGAAGCCCACGTTGGGGTCTTGGTTGGTGTCGTACGTGGCCTATGATTGATCATGGGTTGAGTCGGTTCGATTTGGTAGCTTATTGATTGGTTTAGTTGAGGTTTGGATGAGACGCGTGGAGCCGAAAAGCTTTTAGAAGCTTGTTTGGTTCACGTGGTCTTGACCGCGACCGTGTCATGACCATTAGGGTCATAACATTGGTTTCGAGTATAATTGGTTGATTGATTGGTTGGCGAGGTTGTTTTGAGTTAGTTTGGGATTAAATTGCGACGTTATGACTTTTAATTATGGACTTGATATATATTGTGACTTTGAGCTACGTCGGCGTCACTTTGACTTTTTAGTCAATAGTTGACTCCGACAAAGCCGTAACATGGACTTTAGTATAATTTGGACGATTGATTGATTAAAAGCCGAGAAGTTAAGACTCGTGCTTGTGGACTCGAAACAAATAACGATATGAGATTTATATTGGAATTTGACGAAATATATTTATATATGGAAATGCCAATAAATCTATGAAATGTAAATAATATTGGGCTTTTGTACCAAAAATATCAATAACAAGATTTATCTTGTTATTTACTAGTTTTAAATGAAACTAACGACTAAATTGGAAAGGTTTTGTAATAAATAAATAATTAACGTTTCGAGTACACGTTTATCAATAAATGTCAATTGTGGACATTTAATGTTGGATAACTAATTATTTATTTGCGTTATGTGTGCATGGGTTACGGATAACCTAACGTTAATATTGTTGATCCACGTGGGTAGCGAACTTATTAGGTGAATCTAATAAGAGCCCGCTAGGTACGTTGGGTAACCTTATTAATGGGTGAACTATCTTTATGACTCTTTAAGGATACGATTGATTTATGGGATAATAAGCGACACGAGTAAATAAATGAGTTTATCGAGTTGACGAATTCGATAAGGTCTACTATTTATTCCGAAACTTATTGAACTATGGAGCTTATCGTTTAAAGGTCTCATTGTGTTGCATTGAGTTATATATTGGTTGTTTGAGTGCATTCATGGCATCATATTGAGTCCATACACCCACATGAGGATACCAAACACTAGGATTAAATGGTGAAACGAGACGTTTTTGGAAATAAAGGAACGAAATATATTGGGGTAGTTAACGTTTATTTTGAGGAATATGTATATTAAGTTGGTCTACATTAATAGGTTGTGCCGAGTCGATAGTTGTTGTGCTGTGATTTCTGTTATCTTTTGCTAGTGATATTTGTGCGTTGATTGCTTGAGGTGAGTTTCATAGCCCCACTTTTATATATACGTTTTAACTACGTTTTGAACTATTTTGGGGTGAGAATCATGCTACTGTTTTTGGACCGTTAAAACTATTTGGATTTGCTTATATGCTGATTGAGTAGATAGATGTGCGATAGTTGTTGCCTTATTCTAGGTTTTACCATGCCTAACTAAGAATAGACTTCTATCTCGACCTAGCCCGGGGTTGGCAACTATTCTAGAGGTTGCCACAACAGTGTTGGACTAGAGTCGCAGGGGCCTGAGTAAGTGATTATATGATTGGAGATCCGGGTAGGATCAGTGTGTGAAACGGTATTTGCCTATCTAGGTCTTGCATAGCAAATCAACTCTTACAGGTCCACTATGATTTTGTTGAACTTAAACCTATGAACTCACCAAAGAAGTCGACCTTTTAGCATGATTTCTCGTATTTGAGAGATGTTTGGATTACTTGATGTGTGGAAGCTTGGCATGGAGGCGTGGTTCAAGGATCATTTTCACTACTGATAAACAATGGGGACCTATTTTGTTAAACTATGTTTTGGGCCTAAAATTTATATCTTGGATTAAATGTTTAAATGTTTGATTTGGGATTGGTTTTAAATGGTTAAATGGTTATCTTTTATTTTACTTGTGTGCGATACCAATCAAAAAGTAACGCCAAAACTTGATTAAGTCTTCATTTGCATCGAGATTTGGGGGTGTTACAAAAATTGACAAATAAATAGTCAAAACTTGTGGAAAAACATAAATAACAACGTTAGAAAGTCGAATGAACGTCGTGGGACACTCGGGGGACAATATATGAGCTCGGGAATGGGTAAATGGGAAGTTTACGAAAAATTACAACTCTGACCCCCTATTTCACCCCTAGCCGGCGCCCCCCTCCTCCAAAAATATTTATTTTTGAGTCCCTAGTTCCAAGTATTTAAACCCTCACCCACCTTCATTTCACTGTTCATTTTATCTCTCTAAAAACACCGACAAACAGACTTTCTCTCTCTACTCTCTCTCTCTTCTCCAAAATAAAACCCTAGCCACCACCACCACCCTTTGGCCGCCGCCACCTCCGGCCATATTCCGGCCATTTTCCGGCGAGTGGTGCTACACCTCCACCACCATCTTGTAGCTCTTCTCATCCTCTTTCCATCCATATATAATACTCTCACTAAAACCTTCATTAACACCTTCAAATCTTAAGATTAAGATTCGTACTTTTAGGGTTTTCATCAAATATTGCAATTCGTGCTTGAATAAGGTAAATGGAACATGGGTAAAGCTTGTTTAAGCTATAATAAGCCTCGTATGGCTAATTAGGGTTTCGACCCTATGGTAGAATTTGGGGCTTTTGGTTTAAACGTGGGATTAAGTCTAATTAACAACTAAATAAACATGTAGATAGTGTTTGGTAAGCATGCGATGTATCAATTGGATGGGTTTATGCATTTTAGGTCTAGTTTCATATTTTTGGTTAGAATAGATGATGGGTTTTGTGTTTGGTTAATGATTGGAGGTTGATTGATTGTATTTGGATGTTGTGGAATTGATTTGGGTGATGTTTGGTTAGATTTGGAAGGGTGTACGAGCCACCAAGCCCACTTACGTGAGCCTTGGGTTGCGTACGTGACCCACTTGGGCCACGGGTCCGGGTCGGGTCATTTTGGTAGCTTGTTGGTTGATGTAGTTGAGGTTTGGATGAGACGCGTGGAGCCGAAAAGCTTCTAGGGCTTGTTTGGTTCACGTGGTCTTAACCGTGACCGTGTCATGACCATTAGGGTCATAACATTGGTTTCGGGCATATTTGGTTGATTGATTGGTTGGCGAGATTGATTTGAGTTGTTTTGGGATTAAATTGCGCTATTATGACTTTTAATTGAACTTGATATAGAAATTGTCAACTTTGAGCTACGTCGGTGTTACTTTGACTTTTTAGTCAATAGTTGACTCCGACAAAGCCGTAACATGGACTTTAGCATAGTTTGGACTATTGATTGATTAAAAGCAGAAAAGTCATGACTCGTGCTTGTGGACTCGAAACGAATAACGATATGAAATTAATAATGGAATTTGTAAGATATTGGATTTCATAAACACATAACAAACAATAATATGGGTCGAATTATGAGTAGGTTTAGAGAGAGAAAGTGGGATCCTTTCTAGAGAGAGAAAGTGAAAGAAAACATAGTAGGTTAGATTAAGAATCGAAGGTCCAACCTCTACCTTGGGAGGTAGAGGGTATTTATAGTTACACAATAAACGTCCTCCTTGGATGTGGATCGTGCATACGGTGGGTAAAGACCCGTCCTTCCTCCACGGTGTTGCACTAAACTAAATAACTAACTAAATAACTAGTAAATAACGTAATGTCTACGAGCTAACTTATGCTAGATTATAATTGGGGTGATCGATACTTCACTATGGAATTTTCTAATTCCTAACAATCTCCCCTAAGGAGGTCACCCTATGAAATACATTTTGAATCCTAGCATTCTATCTTAATCTTAAGTCTTGAGCTCGTAGACATAAATTCTTCAACATCCGCATCTTTGTGCTTTAGCGATGATTCTTTAAAGTCCGATAACTTTGTACTTTAAGTGGAGGCCTTTATATCGATCCACATCTTTGATGATCTTTGAGCTTTCAATGAGATCATCACCACATGAAAGCTCTGGATCACCCTTTATTGTGTTGCCATCATGTGAAGTTGTGACTTTTGGACCGACATGCTCACACTTTTGAATCATGACATCTTTCCATCGAGTAGCGGAAGCTTTATTGGTTCATGATATTTGCAAGATCGAAGCGAAGCATAGTATAAAATATCGTAACCAAGTTATGTAGATATGCACCGGTCATGATTTCTTCAAATTAAGTGTGGATGCTGTGAGCATGCGGCTTTGGATTGACCGCTCAATTCGATCACCGCAACCGTCCAAATGTACCGCAAACAACAGTTAGCAATAAAAACACGAAAGTGTCTTTGATCACTTTTATCGAATTGAGGTACACGCCCATGGTTCCCTTTGATCAAGACAAGTCTTCGCTGTGATCGTAGGATTCCTAAGAATCTCCTTGACAAGGTTTCGCAGTTGTTCTAGCTGTTCTCAAACCGAACGTCTCAAAGAAGACAACACGGAGTGAGTGAACCAAAGAATTGAGATTCACCGATTGATGAAAATGATTTGAAAAACAATCGCGTATTGCTTGAAGAAAGAGTTTTGCAATACGACAAAGGTTTTATGAGAAAGATCAATTTTCAATCAAAATACTTTTTGTATTAGAAAATGAGTACACATTCGACGTGCTAGCGAAAAGAAGAGATTCGCACATCGAACGGTTTTTCTAAAAGTATTTTTTCAATCAGAGATACTTTTTGTGTTTGAAAATATGAATACACATTCGACGTGCTAGAGAAAAGAAGGTTTTCACATCGAACGGTTTTTCCAAAAGTATTCGTGAATTCATTTCCTGGACCAAGGTTGATTCAAGATTGAATCTCCCCATCGTTTCTATCCAGTTGTCACAATCTTGATTTTACGAGAAGATCTCACATGTCACCCACCAAGGGCTTTTTTGATGTTGGCTCTAGAAGGATTTCCATCTTCATTGTGAATATTTTTACATATCACTCGGATGTTCTGGCAATACCACAAGGATAATGCGTAAGACTCTTAATATATTCTTACTTTCCACATTATGTGAAACAACAAGTCTTCAAGAATTTAGTGTCCTAATGAGATATTGTGGATGATCTCTTGGCTCTAGACTCAATTGTGCATATTTGGTTCCTGTGCTGGAGACTAGGGAGAGGGTCTCCTTCTTCAATATCAACAATCTCTAAGAGAAAGTCGATAGATTATGTAGGTTCCCGTGAGAATGAAACAAGCCCTTTTAAGAGGAACTTGAGTGGCTTGGGAAGTTAGTGCATGCGTCATCGGGTCCATGACGTCTTGTCTTCAATACCGATGTTACCTTAGTAACCACCAGTAGCATATGAATTGAACCCGGATTCCGCCCTAAGGTTGAATTATTGAGGGCTATTTCTTTTCACCCTTTTCTCATTCATTTCTTTTTCATTCTTCAACCCTTGATTGCTTACCGAGACTTCATAACTAGAACCTTGTTGGGTTTATTCCAAGACTAGCTCGTCTCATCCGCACTCTTCCCATTTCTCATTTTCTCCTTTTTCATCATACCTAAGGACTCTACACTATCTAGTGGATTGTCCCGGTAGATCCCTCCGATTCGGCGGATCGTGGAACAAATACCTAACCTAACCATCCTTATAACTCCATGCATAAAGTAAAATGGTCGGTCTTTTGGTACAGTTCATTCTTCCTTGAAACCAATTGAAAATCATTTGAAAAACAATCAAGGTACTTGTGATACGAGATCAAAGCATTTTGTACCCTAATAGTTTTGATCATTTAGAAAACCTCCCTCAACATGTGCATATGATTTAGAAATTGTTTAGCACATGGAGGCAAGAGGACTTTGAAATATTTTCTTTGATCACAATTTTCATACGAAAAAGCCATTTGATTTTCTTGGTAAATTCTCCCCTCAATATGCATAGGATAAGAGAAATCATTTTATCACATAGAGGCAAGAGTTCTTTTGAAGCACAACCACAATCACAAGAGCCATTAAGAAAACCATTTGAAAACTCAATCAAGGTACTTTATAAATCACTTTAAAAAGCTTTCGCACCTCGATAGTTTATTTGCTCCCCTCAATATGTGCTTCAAGATTCGAAAGCGTTTAGCACATATGAGCGAGCAACTGCACAATTAAATCAAAACGATCACCTTTATCAAATTTCATTATTAAATCACAAATTCTCCCCGATCAAAATATCAAACCCTTTGAGATTTTGGATCCCAAGTGATTTAATAAGGTTTAGAAAACATGGGAGAATATGTGCCTTGTTTAAATACTCATCTTGTTTTAGGATAAATGCTCCTCCTCAACATGTGCATTGTATATTTGAAATCGTTTGGCACATGGAGGTGGAGTGCCTTTGAAGGACTAAAACCAATTCCATTAAAACAGATTTGAGATTTAAATCACGATCTCTCCATGATCAAAAATTTCAAACCATTTGAGATTTGTGATCCCATCGATTTAAATCATTTAAAGAGTTTTGGGAAAGACGTGGCAAGATTTGATTTTGAAAATGACAGATAAGGACCAATTTAAGACATTAAAGATTGTTAGTGTCGTATGATAGTTTTAAGAGATATTTTAGTAAAATAAAACAATTTCACAATCAAACAAGAACAGAAAAATTTCATTTTGAAAGACCTTGATTCTAAAAGAAAAATCATACCATGACATAACATTAAATCTTTAGATCACCACATTATATTGTACAAACGGACTTTGTGAAGAAATATTGTTTGAAAATATTTTATTTTAAATCACTCTCCCCTCAATCGATGACGTAGTCAATAATTGAGTGACTTAGGTTTTGATAAAAGAAGTCCGGTGATTTTCAAAATTTAGTTCAATTTATTTTCAAAACAATATTTTCCATTTTCAAAACAATTTAATCAAATTATTCAAAATTGTTTAAAATGGTATCTGCTGCAAAGATACGTTAGGTGGTTGAGAAGCTTCCGTTGTTGTTCTTTGTAGGGTTTGGAAGAAAACCCGTCTGCAGATGCAATGAGACTTCTTCTTACGTTGCATTTTGAATGCCAACCGAGGTCAAATTAAGCTCCGTTTCTTCAATCACTTAGAAGAAAACCATCTGCGATGTAGTGAGACCTCTTACGTTGCATTTATGCCAACTCTCCATAGAAGTCCAATTAAGCTCCGTTTCTTCATTTGTCAACCCAAGAAATAGTTACCCTTTCCATTCGGCATCCAATCATCAATAGTGGGATCCGGATCGGGAACATTCTTATACCAATATACCGGCATACGTTAGTGAACATACATACAGATATATGGTGGTCGACAACACCCAAACAACAATTGACTATTAAAAGTCAATTCAACATATCAATCAGATCATATAAAGCATGGGATTATGTGTTTTTCAAACTCTAATCATCTTATCCTAACAATCATATCCTAGGCACCTAGTCCTTCAACGTAGGTTAACATCATTTTCAATTAAGCACGTAGGATAATTAAGAAAGTCCGTTAGATGATATAGATTTGAAAACATTTTCCCCTCAATCAATGACTCATTTTATGAAAAGTTTAAAAGCTGAAGTCATTGATTGAGTTTTCAATTTAATAAAAACTCGAACCGATTGATTTACAAGCAACTCATTTTCCACCATTTTGTTAAAACAAATATTTTTCTAAAGAATTTTAGACGGAAAAACATTTGTGTAGGAACAATGATCCTTGACATACTTTCCTCATTTTGTTTTTAGGATAAGTGCACGAAATATTTGAAAATTTGTTTAGCGTGACACTTTCCTTTCTTTTGAAGAGCGGGTTGCTATCGAAATAATAGCAAGCCATAGTTTTAACACGGGTTTCAGCCCGGTTGATGAAATAAGCGTAAACCATTTTAGAAGCGCAGGTTACTGATTTGAAATAATCGTAAGCCATATTTTGAGACATGTTTAGAAAGAAATATTTACACCTCCTGCTCGAACTTCATCTAAAGTCCCGTGCCATTATTGAATGACATTTCTAAGACCGTAGATGTTATCGATACCAGAAGACATGTCTTGAGAAAACATATTTTTGGTATTTTTAGATTTTCTGATTTTTATGGATTTTTGATGATTTTATATTTTTCTATTTTCTTTTGTTGGTTTTATATTTTTGTATTTTGTTTTGCTGGTTTTGTATTTTTGTATTTTGTTTTTCTGATAAATATATACAAGGTAGAGAAATAGTTTAAGAAGATGATGATACGAGTACCGAGATAAGGAAATCGTTCAAAGACTTTGTAGAAGATAGAAGTCATCATCTCTTAAAGTTTCACCACCAAAGCTTTCGAGGCTCTTGAATCGTCGTCGAACTTGAGCCTTCGAAAGTGAGACTTTGTAGCTTCCCCAAACCGACAAACTAAGAACAAAGACCATTTCCCAAGAAGTAGAAATGAACAAAACGCGGTCTCATTGAATGAAGCTCAACACCCAAGAACATGAGAACACCAAAGTAACAAGTTGAAACATTGATCGTCTTAGTGGTTATCAAATTCGAATAAGCGATGAAGTCCGATCACATGAACCTATTGTGCGTCCTTGATGTACACATTACTCTTCGAGAATGACCAGTTGTCAATTCGGGGAACAATACGTCAACATCTTCATTTTACCAAGTGCATTCCGGATATCTTTCATATAACCAATCAGCCCATAATGTACACAAGTACCCAACCGAGTCGAGACTATGACATCTAAGTAACATGTTGAATCACCGATTATCTCGCGGATATCAACTCGAATAACATAATAAGCTCGATCAAGTAATCATGTTGTCCAAACCACGATGTACACAAATCTCTCCCGATGGTTGCGATCTCATCGAAATCATCATTACATAGTGTACATGAAGCGAAACCGAAGCACTTTATCATAATCATATTGAAGATGTCGATAAGCAATATCATCTCACGAACCAAATATTCTTATCATATTTCTTCCTATAAAAGTCGAGGTAACACATACCAAAAGTCTCCGAGACCATTTCCCCAATTAGTTGGAATAATACACCAAAGGCTACGAGTTAAACACCGAGTTTCTCTACGGTTATGACCATTGTCTTTCGGGATAACTTCAATCGGTAGAAGTGTTAAGTTCATCATGTGTACTCGTTGTGCTTTTAGATATATGTCTCCTTCCCTTTCTTGGTTTTGATACCTCAGATTCAACAAAACATAATATACCCAAAACTTGAAATCTTGTGAGAAGAACTCAAATAGCCCAAATGAATCTGTGAGAATCAACGCAACACAAACTCTCTCGACTATCTTTATCAACCCATATGTAGACAATTTAAAGTGACCATCGTTGAAGAAAACCCGATATACCAAACTTGAGCCGAAGTTGAATTCTCCGCATTTGTATCTTAAGCTTGCACTTAATGATGGAAGAACGGTGTCGAGAATTTATGCTTCAAGCAAATTTCTAAGTACTCACTACTCAAGCAAAGTATGAGACATTAACACCTCTTGCGATTATCCACACCGTCATATCGCATGTGACATCGAGTAAAACAAAGTAACTCCTAATAGTGATAGTTAACCGTGTCTTCAACCATCCACCTCGATTGCTGGTAACTAGATAACCCAAGACTTCAACTCAAATTCTTAAGCCCGAGCAAGTTATCAAATAAGAACACGCCTTTGTGAATGTCAACTTCAATCTCAAATAAGTGATAAAAGAGTAACTTCAAAGTAATCAACTTGTGTCAAATGCCCAACACGTGAATAAACATACAATCGGATGTACATTGACCCACTCGAATGAACCGGAACAAATGATTCCTCAACATCAATGCATTCTTCCTAAAAGTATACATGTAGAGACCGATCCGAAGATTCACCAATAATGTCTTTGAGCGGATGAGGTAGTCATTTTCTTAATGTTCATGTGGTTGATTTATAGAGTGCACAATGAGAGGAACAATAATCCGTGAAGATTTGGCAAAGAAATACCAAAGAGCGGATCATTATTCATGAACAATAATCCGTGAAGATTTGGCAAAGGAATACCAAAGAGCGGATCATTATTCATGAGTGCAACTACAATATCATGATAGTCATTATCAACGCCTTGTGAAGTAACCGGAGATAAGGTTTCTTGAGAATTCGAGAAGTACTTCTTAGATAGTGAATTAGTTGAGTCAAGAGAAACCGGAGCATGAGCTTTGGTTAGATGATCAACATTCGTTGGAGGTTGGAAGTACTCATCAAACATATCTTTGAAAACAATGAATCCCAGTTATCCTTAGTAAGTGAAGCATTAGGCGTTGGAGGAGAGTCATCAAAAAATCAAAACAATGAAGTCGTATGACCATTATTCAAACATCCATCATCATGTAGTATATTCACTCTTCTCCCCTCAAAAATTGCATCCAAGTTGCCATTTTGATTTAACAAGTGAATAAGAGTATACACCAATGAACGTAGATCCACTTGATGATCGAATGAGCATGGGAGAAACATGAAGCTTGTTGATGAAGAATGTCGATGAGAATGGTCATAAACATGAAGATTTCTCTTCTTACGAAGATAAAGCGATCAAGCGTACACCTTTCTTTTCTTTGAGGAACGGGCTCAAGAGATATCTGCAGATGCCATAATGATGAAGTATGAGGCCCGAATCGATTTGAGCAGATGTCATAGCCGAATGAATATCAAGATTGAGTTACTTGAACCCGTGAGTTATGAGATATCAATCCATTTGTTATCCATACTTTAAGCCGGTCCATGTAGTGAAGGATCAAGTATCGCAATCGAGTAAGGACTACCGCACTAACATTACAAGCTTGATTGCATATATTTTGGTTAGTGACATTAGTATCCAAACCCTTTGGGGTTTCACGGTCAACCTTGATTTTGTCATAGGAAAATAGCTTTCCCAGAGGCATCCACCTAAGTCCAACATCCTTAAACATTTTACCGGATGGAATCCACTTATGGCAAGGTCTAGGATTGTTGATATTCATATGCAAAGTGGAAGACTTATCCTTATTCCTAGTTTCCAAAGATTTAGTAGTTGGGATCCATCTAGACGAAGTTTTAGGTTTGTTTTGCATCATAACATGTTGAACCTTAGCCATGTAGGTAGTCTTAGTGGATTGTACCTTAGCATGTGAGTTAGGAAAATGTTTCTTATTGAGGAAAAGACTCGTTTAATTTCTAGTTTCATTTTACTTCATGCTTAGCATTCTTATGCACATAACTACTCTTAGATGCACGCCAATCCCAAGTCTTTTGAGTGTTCCTAGGTAGTGGTTTACAACTACTAGCGGTGCCTTGAAATCTCGTAGAATTCATCACCCTAGGTCTTGCACCTAAAATTCGTCTTTTTGAATGTGCCTTTTTCCTAGCTTTTTCTAGATAATAGTTCTTCCACAAGTCATTCATATCATATGAATTCGGGTTTTAAAGCTTGGTTTTGACACTATTTTCAAACTAATCCTAGAGGTCTTTGGGAGTAGAAGTGACTACGTGTTGAGGGTTAACAGACTAGAAGCCTTATTCTTAGGTAACTCGGTGAAGTGACCGGTTTTGACAAAACTTGTTTCTCATCAACTTGGGAGGCAAACCGTGTTTTTGAAAATTTTGGTCTTTCGAGATATAAACGCAGAGGTTGCCTAACAATGGACCGGGGTCTAGTGGGATGAGAACCGGCTTCCCAAGGTTGATGGTTTTGTAAACTTAGTGTTCACACTTTTCCCTACAGTTTTCCTAAGCTCATTTTTAAGGCAACAATAGCGAAACTCTTTTCCAAGTTGAGCTTTGAGATCATCAATTTTGCTATCAAAGATTTTGTTTGTTCCATTGACTTTGTTCTAGCTTATTTGATGTGAGTCACTTAGTTCTATGTGATGCTTTCTCAATGACTCATTTTCCTTTAGTAATTTGGCCACACAAATCGCTAATTCATCATTTCTCATTTGAATATCATCGATAGCATTAACATCGAATTACTTGTAACCAAATTATTTTTCACATGCATATCGAAATATGTTTCTTCAAGTTGTTGATAGTCGAGTTTTTGCTTGAAGTCGAGCTTTTAAATCGTTTATTTTAAAAGTTCATGGAATTCGTGAAGTTCCGATTTTTACATGGTTTGTTAAGTTGAAAACTTTCTTTTGACTCAGTATTGCAATTTCAAGTGAAATGCAATGTTTTTCAAGATTTGAGAATTTGTTTGAAAGTTCATCAAAAGCCTTTTATCAACCATATCTTTTGTTTTGAAACACTTAATCTCGGACTCACCTCAACCAAGGAACATTTATCGAATCATGTTCAAAGAATAAGATCGATTGTTTAGGTACATTAGCGGATGCACTATGTTGAGCAGTTAAGGTACCTCATCATATGACACATGTTCATTTGTCGGTCCGATATTTGCATCCACATCATGTGTAACAAGAGTCACCGAACCATCGGCTATTTCAAGCTTATCTCGTATCGAGCCTCGTATTTAGTGTTAGGCGATCCAACATCTGTTGCTTCACCCGACTCAACGCTACAATCTCTTGATTGCACTCGACATTCATTCACCATTCTTCGATTTACGTATCCACATCTTGTCGATGGAGTTACTGAAGCTTGGTTACATCATTCTTTGTTGTCTCTGTTAAAATGCATTCAACAACACCCGATCTTTCAACCGATACATTACCCGTCTCATCACAACTATCTCTCAACCGCACTGCACTCTCATCCACATTTTCATCTTTCGAGTAACTTCCTCAATGTACTTCTCCACATTATCCATGAGATGGATAAGTGTCTCTATGAACACGCTAATTTCCATTCCGATGTATCTCTTGAAAGACATTTCGGTCATGTCTTGATCATAATCGATGTAAATTCCCCCGATGAATGACTAAAATTGGTTGTGGATCACTTGCGGCAAAGACTTGAACTATCCTTTTGAACCTTTTCTTTATCAAGTTGTTGTTCCAATTGTTCTAAGTTCAATAGTAATGTTCCGTTAATGTGGATAAATCTTGACGGAAAAGGGCATTGCATGCTCGTTCCATTCTGTTGTGAGTAACATGAGATGTGAGTGAAGTTGTTGATAAGGTTCAATGCTACTTTCCTTTGCATGGCATTTTGTAGTCTAAATAGGTGCAAATCTTTCTCATTGGACTCGAGCATGAAGAACTCAAATCATCATTGATTGATTCCATCATCAGTAACCGCTCAAGATAGCTAATATTCTCATGGTTGTCTACAACATCATACGGTTTTAGTACTTCGAAATCATTGAATCAGAGTGTAAGACATGATGTTGATGAATCCATGGGATTTTACAAGTCTATGATTTAAACCGAGAAATAGAATCTTCGCGGGATTTTACTAAAATCAAGACCAAACCGTTAAGCAATGAGCAATGGAGCGTGTTAAGATGATGATGGATTGTCACAATGATAGACAATTGTGTGTTAGGACTTATGATTATTTGTAGGATTAGCGAGATGTTGTTTGGTTAAGATTTGGATTGGTTGATGCACGATTTTATGGAGAAATTTAGGTCCAAAACTTAAAAGCTCAATAACTTCCTTCCGAGGCGATTTGGGCCTCAAAAATTCGTTTCACGACTTTGTGGTGAAACCTCACCATATTCAACTGTTCGCTCGCTTTGACCGGTATTTCGCTAAAACGGAGTTACGGTTCAAAAGTTATGGCCGTTTGAAGTTTTACCGTAAAAGTCAACTTTTGGTCAAACCGCTCAATCAACTCGCATCCAGGACAACTCGCTTCCAAGACAACTCGCTTAAACGACAACTTGCTTAAGGCTCAACTCGCATAAGATGACAACTCGCTTAATAGACAAGTCGCATGAAACACAACTCGCATAAACAGACAACTCGCTTAATAGACAAGTCGCATAAAACACAACTCGCATAGGCAACTCGCTTAAGCAACTCGCATAGGCAACTCTCTTAGGCAACTCTCTTTAGATACGTTGAATCTGGACAAGTCGCATAGGCAACTCTCTTTAGTATCAACTCGCTACACAATCAACTCGCTTAAAGAAACAAGTCGCTTAATAACCAAGTCGCATAAATAGTCAACTCGCTAAGTAGCCAAGTCGCTTATACCAACTCGCTTCAAATGAAGAAGCAACTCGCATCCAAGAAACACAACTACGAGTCTCAACTCGCTTTGTACACTTTTCACAAATACCCACTTTATCAATCAAAAGCGACCAAACCACAATGATTTAAGCTTTCCAATTCAAAACCTAAACACATATGATGATCCTAAACACAAAAGTACAAGCAAAATTGAAACTTTAACACTAGAATTTGTCCAAATGATTCAAACTCTCCTAAACACTTAATACCCCAAAAACCTTATGAAATCCACCAAAACAAAGAACATGAAAGATGAGTGATCAAACCATGGCTCTTGATACCAATTGTAAGATATTGGATTTCATAAACACATAACAAACAATAATATGGGTCGAATTATGAGTAGGTTTAGAGAGAGAAAGTGGGATCCTTTCTAGAGAGAGAAAGTGAAAGAAAACATAGAAGGTTAGATTAAGAATGAGAAAGGTCCAACCCTCTACCTTGGGAGGTAGAGGGTATTTATAGTTACAAAATAAACGTCCTCCTTCGGACTGTGGATCAGGCATACAGTGGGTAAAGACCCGTCCTTCCTCCACGGTGTTGCACTAAACTAAATAACTAACTAAATAACTAGTAAATAACGTAATGTCTACGAGCTAACTTATGCTAGATTATAATTGGGGTGACCGATACTTCACTATGGAATTTTCTAATTCCTAATGGAATTTAATGATATATATATATATATATATATATATATATATATATATATATATATATATATATATATATGAAAATGCTAATAGACTATGAAATATAAATAATAAATGGCTTTTGTACCAAAATATCGATAACAAGACTTATCTTGTTATTTACTATTTCTAATTGGAAACTAACGACTAAAATAGAAATGTTTTATAATAAATAAACAATTAATGTTTGGAGTACACGTTTATCGAAATATGCCAATTATGGGCATTTAATATTAGCTTTCAAGTATTTATTTACTTACGTTATGTGCATGGGTTACGGATAACCTAACATTAATAGTGTTAATCCACGTGGGTAGCGGACTTATTAGGTTGACGAATCTAATAAGAGCCCGCTAGGTACGTTGGGTAATCTTATTAATGGGTGTATTATCCTTATGACTCTTTAGGATGCGACCGGTTTATGGGATAATAAGCGACACGAATAAATAATTTAGTTTATCGAGTTGACGAATTCGATAAGATCTACTATTTATTCCGAAACTTATTGGACTATGGAGCTTATCGCTTAGATGTCTCATGGTGTTGCATTGAGTCACGTATTGGTTGTTTGAGTGCATTCATAGCATCATATTGAGTCGATACACCCACATGAGGATACCAAACACTAGGATTAAATGGCGAAACGAGACATTTTTGGAAATAACGAAATGGAATACATTGGGGTAGATAACGTTGATTTCGAGATATATATATTAAATATGGTCTACATTAATAGGTTGTGCAGAGTCGATAGTTGTTGTGCCATGATTACCGTTATCTTCTGCTAATGTTTATTTGTATGTTGATTGCTTGAGGTGAGTTTCATAGCCCCACTTTTATCTACGTTTTTAACTATATTGGGGTGAGAATCATGCTACTTTTTTCGGACCGTGAAAACTATTTGGATTTGCTTATATGCTTGTTGTTTAGATAGATGTGCGGTGGTGTTGCCTTAGTCTAGGTTTAACCGTACCTAGCTAAGAATAGACTTCTACCTCGACCTAGTGCAGGGTTGGCAATTCTTCTAGATTTTGCCACGGCGGTCTTGGACTATAGTCTCGGGGCCCAGTAATCCTGGATGCGGGATATGATTGGTGATTCGGTAGGATCGGTGTGTAAACGGTATTTATCTATCTTAGGTCTTGCATAGAAAATCAACTCTTCAGTCCACTATGATTTTGTTGAACTTAAACCTATGAACTCACGGCGTGGTGACCTTTTAACATGATTTCTCGGTATTTGAGAGATGTTGAATCGTGATTGGTGGAAGCTTGGCAAGAAGGTGGGGTTCAAGGATCATTTCGACTACGATAAACTTTAGGGACCTATTTTATTAAATCATGTTTGGGGCCTAATATTTACTCTTTTGGATTAAATGTTTTGAATACTTTAATTTGGAATTGGTTTTGAATGTTAAATGACTATCTTTTGCTATACTTGTGTGCGATACCAATCCAATAGTAACGCCCAAAAACTTGATTAAGTCTTCCGTTGTCCGATATTTGGGGTGTTCTGATTGGTATCGAACTTAAGGTTATAGTGAATTAGGTATTTTATAAACCCTAAACTATAACCACTTTTAAGAAAAATTGATCCTCGATCGACGCACGCCCGCTTGCCAAGCCGAAGCTTCTTATTTGATTATGGTATGAACTACAATTTGAATTATGAGATGATCTGTTAAGGGATATTGTGAACTGATTATGGAAACGTTATGATTTGGGTATATGATTATGATTTTGGGAAATGAGATGTGATTATCGAGATACTACGGTATTGGATTTGAGTAAACGGTATATTATGACTTTGGAATTTTGAACTCGATTGATTTGATATGGGATTATGTGATGAGACTGAACTTACGTGTTCTAATTAAAGGCATATTTTGAGTAATGCGATACCTAGACTTTTAAAGTTTTCATTATGTGATATGTGTTTTGGTTAAGTTGATGCGCTTATTAAAACTAGTTGTTTCGAACACTTATACCTACCCTATGCCATTGTCATAGACTATGCCTTCACTAGCTTTTGATGAGTCTGAGGAGGTCCTTCTTGTAGCTAGTTCGCTAGCATTGACTCTCATGACGGTTGCGCAGGGTGATCCTTATGAGATCGCCCATCACACTAGTTCATCATCATCAGATCGCCCTAGCTCATCTAGGCAGCTCACTTTACATCAGGTCTTAGCACGAGCCCAGACTCCTAGGCTTGCTTATAGCACTGCCCGCATGTTCGTGAGACCACCATCATCACCTATCCATTTAGCAGCATCACCATGTCTTAGGAGGCCTATATCTCCTAGTGTACCACATCAGGATTTACCTGCACAGAGACTCCAACTCATGGACTCTCTCTCTATTGATGAGGGAGAGGAGGAGCATGAGGTCGAGGAGGAGCATGAGATTGAGGAGTAGTATGTAGATGAGGATGAGGATCCTCAGGAGGAGGATGGTGAGGATATCCCAGAAGGGGATACTCCTCCATTGAAGAGTCTTGCACATTCTCCGGAACCAGGTTCTCCTTTGCCTAAGCCTGATTCCCCTGGACAGCCTTTGGACATTGACTCACCACCTTACTCACCTTATATAGGTAGCCCGTTAGGATCTGAGATTCTAACAATTCGCAATTTCGGGTCACTATTCATTTTTACTACTCACCGTTACTATTCACTTTTACTATTCACTCCCGAAATTTTTATTTCACATTCTCGTAAGATAAATTATTTTAGTAATGACCTGAGAGTTTGACAATCGTTAGATCATTTTCATAAAAGTTATTAAGAAGACATCGTCTTAAAGTTTCATTTAATTGAACACCATTTCAACATCCGCGCATAACAAAAACCGCCTCGACAATTTTTCCACATTAGATTAATTTTAGATCACTCATAATTAATTTGAGAATTTTAAGGTTTCTTTTAAATGTTACCAAATAAACCCTGAGCCGTACGAGACTAAACTTACGTTTTAAACAAATCTACGAAGAACCAGACTTAACCATTCCTGCACTGTATTTTCTAAAATATTTAGAAACTTTTACATTTTTTTGAAAAGTCAAACATATTTCCCTCCTCATTTGACCATAAAGAAATTAACCTTGTACGTTCTACATTTTTTATTAAATCGCATAACTTTTAGACTTCACGTATAACTTTTAAGTTATCCCACGTACGACGAAAACCATATTTTGACATCTCATATCACTTTTAGACTAATTTTAGTCTACTCTAAATAAATCCACGGTCATTTCCCTGAAATCTCGTTATTTTTTGATAAATTGCGAATTACACGTTTTTTTGACCCGTATTTCCAGTTTTAAGCAGCGTTTTTGCTCCCAATGAGACTTATCACCCATTTTATATTTTTAAATGGAATATAATCATGAGTTTCATCATTCCGCAAGTTTCGTATTTTTACGATACCGGTTTCGTTTATGACTTAACAACTTTCCGTTAGCGATTTTGGAACCAAACTACACTCTGTAAAATCAAGATAATATCAAGAAATTCCAATCTTATCCACCACCTTACCATATGAACGTGTATATACACATGTAGGGATAATATTTGATCATTCCTTAGATCATTACAAGTATACAACTTAACCATGGTTAGTTTTTAACCCAATATATAGTTAAGTCCTAAATTTTCCCTATAAATACCAAGCTAAAAACTTTATAATTTCTTGCAGCACACCTCTTTATCTATCAAAGTCCTAAAACCCTAAGACACTTATCATATATTTTGTAAGAAAGTTAACTATGTTTTGAAAGAAAACTAGTGTTTGATCTTCGTTTTGGAAGTTTTCAAGAAAGAGTCGTTATAATCTTCAAATAATTTCAAGTCTCCAAAAAAATGTTGTTATAATCTTCTTTTCTTCTTCAAGTTCTCAAGAAGGCGCTGTTATATTATTCTAATAGCCTCGGGTTTTCGAAAATTACAAATTCTACGTCGAAGCTCCGCTTATATTTCTTTTTCCACAATACTCAAGCATTCTATATTAAGGTATATTTATAAAACTCAAACTTATTTAAATACTTATAAACTTGGTTAGTTTATTTATTGTATTTATAAACTCTTAATATATCATATAATCAAGTAATCAAGTATACATGTTTTACGTATTGAGCACTACAACACTAGGGAACTTCATGTGAGGGGTTCATTTGGGTAAGCGGATCGACGAGTTCTTTGGTTCACAATTAAAGTGTCCTAGCTCCTCGAACGTTTACTGCATGACCTCTGAATTATGATGGCCCGAACGGTAGTAAGAGATATACAAACTAAAACCATTTCTATAAACAAACATACAAATACTACATCATGATCAATATAAGGAAGTATATAGGCATGTTTTTACTTTCACATCGTTATTCCGAACCTAAGACTGGACATCATATTCTAGGTTATACATAGAGACTTCCAGGCTTATACATCGATTCCGTTATACGTTGTGATATCATTTTTAAGGTGAGTTCTTAGCCCCGTTTTTATACTCGTTTGAAACTTTTGGGGGAGATACATGCTCAACTACTTGCTTTTACGTGTATAAATATTCAAAACATTATACTTGATTGCATTATACATGATTGCATTATACTTGATTGCATTATACTTGATTACGTTATACTTGATTTCGTTACACATACTTGGAAATACTTTACTCGCTTAATTTAAATACATTAATTGTATTTACAAACGTGCACAATACTTTAAGTCGGGTATATGCCCCCGCCTTTGTGTACCCGATTCATGACCTTGGGATTAATATAGTACTATTTGGGAAGATGCCCCCGCCAATGTGTACCCGATTCATGACTTTGGGTGAATATAATCCGGTGTATTGTGCAAACTATATTTTGGCGATGGGTTGTGAACACACAGGTTGCAAGTTTTGTATGGGCGAAACTTGGGCCGAGTGGATTACAATGTCTTTCTTTGTGTAAACATTCTTTCAAGGCTTTTCAACTTATTTAAAACAAACTCTATGAACTCACCAACCATTGTGTTGACACTTTTAGCATGTTTATCTCGGGACATAAGGCGATAGCTATTGCATGGAACTTAGAGTCGCCTTGTCACACCCCAAATTACATTTTGCGTGAATTGAATACCTTGGGAGGACCATCATAGCATCAAATTCTGAGTTATATCGAGCGACCTAAAGTGTCGTTTGGAAAACACATCGTTTAATTTATTAAAACAATCGAGTTTACAAAGTATTGGTCCCAAATGAAAATCAAATTGTGCGGAAATAAGTTTGTTACAAGCCAAGCGATGTTTTAAAGTTTATAAATCCCAAGTGAGGCGCGTCGTCACCACGACTCTATGATATGTCCATATCGTGCCATGAAGTGAATGCTTTAGATACGAGATAAAACATGCTAAAAGTGTCAACACAAAGGTTGGTGAGTTCATAGAGTTTGGTTAACAAGTAAAGCTTTTCAAAATCGTTAATGCAACAAAGGAAAAGTTTTGGTTATATAGAATAGTTCATAAAGCAAAGGCATCGTAAATCCACTCGGCCCAAGTCCCGCCCATACAAAACTTGCAACTTTGTGTGTTTACAACCCTTCGCTAAAAATAGTATGTCAATCATGTATGTATGTGCCATAGTAGTTAAAAATATAAATGTCACCACAAGGGTCTTCCAACACTCATGTTGGGATGTTTGTAAATTAATAGCCTTCCAACAACTTAATTTGGAGCCACTAATTCTTGTATGTAGCCAATGAACCTCACGACGAGTCTAACTTGTTTGTGATGTTGCATTGAATAACTTGAATAATGATTATATTCACCCCGGTCGCGTCATCAAGGACACAAGGGTGGGGACGTCGACCGATAGTACTATCAATACCTCTCTGCGGCTCCCGCAGAGTTAACTTGATTGCTAAAGTTTGTATGTTGATGCATAATTGAAAACTAGTTTAGCACATTAAGGCACATATCGCAATAAACCACACATAATGTCCAAAGTGTATAAGAAGTATATTGTAACACAATTGTATAAATGGTTTGAGTATTCGCAAGAGTGAAATAAGTATTTAAGCATGTATCTCCCCCAAATAGTTTGTAAGAGTTTAAACGAGTAATAGTGGGGTATGTACTCACAGTTATATGTAAGAGTTTAAAGTACTTGTGAAAGTAAATGAAAATAGTTTGAGCATGTATCTCCCCCAAAAGTTTGTAAACAATTAATAGAAAGTGGGGCTATGAAAACTCACAGTATTATGTCAAAGTTTAGAATATTTGTGATAGTAAAAGTAAGTAGTTGAGCATGTATCTCCCCCAAAGAGTTTGTAAGACAAATAAGTAATAGAAAGTGGGCTACGAACTCACTTTGGTGTGATTGATATGCTAACAAAATGAAGTGCACTAAAATGAGGCTCGGAGACTATCCGCGACCTAAAATGAATGTCATGTCTTGAGTTATGATATGTTGTCGTGAATGCGTGATAGTGTGATACAATGATGTGCATGCAACTCCATATGATATTCATACCACTTGTATGTTTTGGAAATAATGTTTATCGTCAAAATATGTTTATGACATCCCGTCATTTTATAAAATACTTTACAAGTATTTACGTCAAAATGTCATCCTACAATAGTTTATTAATGTTTTATTGTGAAATTATAACTTTTCGTCGTAAAACAATGTCGTCGGAAATTTCGTGAAAGTGACAAAAATGGCTTTGAAAAACTAGTCGTAAAATGGTGTACGTCGAACGTTAGGAAACGAACTCGACGTTTTTGGAAAGTTTGTATCAAAATCTAGAAGTTTTAGTTCAGGAGTTTTCGACATAAAGGTCTCGAACATAAAGATAATAAGGGTTAAAGATGGTGATTTTGTCTAAAATGTTGCGTAAAAAGTGAGTTTTGGCAAAGTTTAAGCGACCGTAAATAACTTATTACAACTCCGCTATACAAACGGTTGATTGTTTTGAAAAATATGCTCGGTGATCTTGATTTTATTAGAAGACATCTCGTTCCAAAAAGTTCCACATCATAGTTAAAAACAGCCTTCAACATGGTCGTTTTAGTTACCGTAACACTTGTCTCGAAAAATTAATATAGTTTTTCTAAAAATAATAGTTACGGCAAGTTTGTAAAAACGTGCATATCTTTGTCGTTTCAAATCCGTTTTCTACGTATAATACGTCCTTAGCTTCGTATCAAAGTATACTAATATATTTTTGATAAGTCAAAATAATTTGTGAAGCTTAAGGCTCGTTTTTGACTCGTACAAAACAAGAACCCTTTGCTGAAATTTTCAGGATTATATATATTTCGTCGCCAACTTGAAAAATTCATTCCTCCTTCGTTATAAGTCCGTTTTAATCCGTTCAAGCGGCCACGGATTCGTTTTAAAGTATATTTTCTAAATATCAAGGCCAAAAATTCGTGACTATAGTCGGATTTTCCAGAAAATGATTTTAAGGACAGACCCTTATTAATACTTGTCGAAAATAGTTTTTCTCGTACTAAACCTATTCCAATCCCTTCAAATCAACTCCAAAGCTAGTCTAATCCTACCATACACCTTCTTAGGGTGTCATGGGTTCCTAGACATCATCAAGACCAAAGTATAACAAGGGAATAATTATAGGATGACTTTATAAGTATAACATACTAAGAATCAAAGTAAAAATGGTATAAATACACATAAGTCTTGCATGTTTTTGCTCAAAAATGATGAGATGAGTATGAAATGAATATGTAAGATGAAAAATAAACATGAGATGCTTACTAGTGATATGATGAGGTGATTAGAACCAAGGATTAACCTAAACACCCTAGGTTTTTATTTCAAAACCTAAACAAGAGTGTATACTAGATTGTAAAAACACTTGACTTGGAAAAATTTGATGATCCCTTGATAACACCATGGTAGAACCTGTTTTTGGGATGAAGAATAAAGAGAAGAGAGATTTTTACTACTTGATGAATTATTGAAAGTGGATGAATGAATGAAAATAAGGTACTTGGAGTATTTATCTATACAATCAAGATGACTTGTACCAACTAATTAATGCATACCCCTTATTGACGCCAAGGGGAATGCATTTGCAATGTATATATTTTTTTTTTTTCTTTTACTTGTATATACTTGTATAGTTTGTAAGAAAAATGTAAGTGAAATGTTGTATAGTAATAACTTTGTAAAGTAAATGGTAGCTTTGAGGTAAAAAGAGATTTTTAATAGATCAAAGTAGAATGTAATGAGATCATAAAAATTGTAAAAATACATTCCTTGTGAAATTTAAGTGATAAAAAAATTATCGAATAGTTTTTAAGAAAAACGCCGTAATAATATAACTTTAACGATTTATATACGAAATAAATTTAAAACACTAGGTAAACTCAAATATAGTTTTTATAAACTAAATGTAAGTATAAAAATATGTCGGGATCATTTTTGGAAGTAACGGATTAAATGTTCAAAATAATAATTTACGCGATAACGTTTAATTAATTAAGAAATTAAATGTTTAATGTGAAATGCAAAACCTTGCATAACTTGATATGAAATGATGAATATGGAGTTTGAGAAAAGACCGGAAATTGAGAATTGTGACATTCTTCCCATGTTAGAGGAATCGCGTCCTCGCGATTCGATTAATGATACTATGGCCCCAAAGCGCGACAAGGGTTCTAAAGTTTATGCTCATGTATGGTTTAAATGATTATGTCAATGCTCATGCATATGTCATGACTATATCCCATTCTAAAGACATGCTCCCTTATGATTAGGCTCGATGAGACAAGCTTTCCCATTCTCAAGCAAAATTTTTAAAGACTTTTGGTAACCGATTTTACTTAATCCCACAACTCATCAAACAAAACGTCATACGATTAGGCTAAATCGGTTTAGGTAACGACTTGTTTCTAGCTTGATCTTTGCAACTCATCAAACAAGAAGCTGTCACGCGGATCAAACGGAAACAAGTGGTTTGAAGAAAATCTTTTGAAAATTTGGCTCGATTACGGAATTGCTTACTCATATGAGACTACTACTCCCTTCATTGCATGATTCTTCCTAAATTAGACATAGGTGATCGTGCTATGTATAATTTAGGAGTAACTATGCAATGCTTGGACTAATCGACTCATATGATGTTTGGTGTTGAGTCATAAGTTCGCATGTATAAAGAATATGCACTTGTAATGATATGATGAGATGCTATGATGGTGTGGTTATAGTCTAGGGTCAATGATGCAACCTAGTTCTCTATAACCGATTCTCTCGATACCAATTCACACCCCAAATTACATTTTGCAGTGAATTGAATACCTTGGGGAGGAGTGTCATAGCATCAAAGTTATAGTTATATTGAGCGACCTAAAGTGTCGTTTGGAAAAACATCGTTTAATTTATTAAAACAATCGAGTTTACAAAGTATTGGTCCCAAATGAAAATCAAATTGTGCGGAAATAAGTTTGTTACAAGCCAAACGATGTTTTAAAGTTTATAAATCCCAAGTGAGACGCGTCGTCACCACGTCTCTATGATATGTCCATATGCATGCCATGAAGTGAATGCCTTAGATACATGAGATAAAACATGCTAAAAGTGTCAACACAAAGGTTGGTGAGTTCATAGAGTTTGTGTTGAAAAGTAAAGCTTTTCAAAATCGTTAATGCAACAAAGCAAAGTTTTTGGTTATATCAGTTGCAAGCAAAGGCATTGTAAATCCACTCGGTTCAAGTTCCGCCCATACAAAACTTGCAACTGTGTGTTCACAACCCCTTGCTAAAAATAGTATGTCAATCATGTATGTATTGCCATAGTAGTAGGATATAAATGTGCATATGTCTTCCAACACTATGTTGGGATGTTTGTAAATTAATAGCAAAGAATGGAGCCACTAATTCTTGTATGTATAGCCAATCGAACCTCTTGACAAGTCTAACTTGTTTGTGATGTTGCATTGAATAACTTGAATTTATATTCACCCAGTCGCGTCATCAAGGACACAAGGGTGGGGCGTCGACCGATAGTACTATCAATACCTCTCTCATGGCTCCAGGAGTTAACCGATTGCTATAGTTTGTATGTTGATGCATAATTGAAAACAAGTTTAGCACATTAAGGCACATATCGCAATAAACCACACATAATGTCCAAAGTGTATAAGAAGTATATTGTAACACAATTGTATAAATGGTTTGAGTATTCGCAAGAGTGAAACAAGTATTTAAGCATGTATCTCCCCAAATAGTTTGTAAGAATTTAAGCGAGTAAAGTGGGGTATGAACTCACGGTAATCCGTAAGAGTTTAGAGTACTTGTGAAAGTAAATGAAAATAGTTTGAGCATGTATCTCCCCAAAAGTTTGTAAACAATTAATAATTCAGTATTATGTCAAAGTTTAGAATATTTGTGATAGTAAAGTAAGTAGTTGAGGTATCTCCCCAAAGAGTTTGAAGACTGGGGCTACGAACTCACTGGTGTGATTGATATGCTAACAAAATGAAGTGCACTAAAATGAGGCTCGGAGACTATCCGCGACCTAAAATGAATGTCATGACTTGAGTTATGATATGTTGTCGTGAATGCGTGATAGTGTGATACAATGATGTGCATGCAACTCCATATGATATTCATACCACTTGTATGTTTTGGAAATAATGTTTATCATCAAAATATGTTTATGACATCCCGTTTATAAAATACTTTACAAGTATTTACGTCAAAATCATCCTACAATAGTTTATTAATGTTATTGTGAAATTATAACGTCAGTAAAACCTCCTATGAAAGTGACAAAATGGCTTTGAAAAACACGTAAAAGTGTTAGCGTTAGAAAGCGAACTCAACGTTTTGGAAAGCTTGTATCAAAATCTCAAAGTTTTAGTTCGGGAGTTTCCATCATAGAGGTCTCGAACATAAAGATAATAAGGGTTAAAGATGGTGATTTTGTCTAAAATGTTGCGTAAAAGGTGAGTTTTGGCAAAGTTTGAGTGACTATAAATAACTTATTACAACTCCGCTATACAAGCGGTTGATTGTTTTGGAAAATATGCTCGGTGATCTTGATTTTATTAGAAGACATCACATTATAAAAGTTCTACATCATAGTTAAAACGTCCTTCAACATGGTCCTTTAGTTGCCGTAGTATGTTGTCTAGAAAAATTAATATAATTTTTCTAATAGAATAATAGTTACGGCAACTTGGTTTATCGTGCATAATTTAATCGTTACAAGTCCGTTTTCTCGTATTCTACATCCTTAGATTCGTGTCAAAGTATACTAATATATTTTTGATAAGTCAAAATAATTTATAAAGCTTAAGACTCATTTTGACTCGTACAAAACAAGAACCCTTTGCTGAAATTTTCGAAATTAATATATTTCATCGTCAAACTTGAAAAATTCATTCCTCCTTCGTTATAAGTCCGTTTTAATCCGTTCAAGTGGCCACGTTTTCGTTTTAAAGTGTATTTTCTAAATATCAAGGCCAAAAATTCGTGACTATAGTCGGATTTTCCAGAAAATGATTTTAAGGACAGACCCTTATTAATACTTGTCGAAATAGTTTTTCTCGTACTAAACCTATTCTAACCCCTTCAAATCAACTCCAAAGCTAGTCTAATCCTACCATACACCTTCTTAGGGTGTCATGGTTTCCTAGACATCATCAAGACTAAAGTATAACAAGGAATAATTATAGGATGACTTTATATATATAACATACTAAGAATCAAAGTAAAATGGTATAAACATCATAAGTCTTGCATGTTTTGCTCAAAAATGATGAGATGAGTATGAAATGAATATGTAAGATGAAAAATAAACATGAGATGCTTACTAGTGATATGATGAGGTTGATTAGAACAAAGGATTAATCCTAAACACCCTAGGTTTTATTTCAAAACCTAAACAAGAGTGTATACTAGATTGAAAAACACTTGACTTAGAAAAATTTGATGATCCCTTGATAACACCATGGTAGAACCTCAATTGGGATGAAGAATAAAGAGAAGAGAGCTTTTTACTACTTGATGAATTATTGAAAGTGGATGAATGAATGAAAATGTGTTTGTACTTGGAGTTTTGATCATTTTAGAATCAAGATGATTTGTGTAATTTAATTAATGCAGGTAGAAGTAAATGTGTAGCTATTTAAAGGGAATGTAATTTGCAATTTGAGTATATAGGGTAGTGTTTTAAAATAAATTTTACGGGTCAAGATAAAATATACTTGTATAATTTTGTAAGAAAATTGTAAGTGAAATGTTGTATAGTAATAACTTTGTAAAGTAAATGGTATAAATTGAGGTAAAAAATAGATTTTAATGAGATCAAAGTAGGATGTAATGAGATCGGTAAAATGTTTAAAATACATTCCTTGTGAAATTTATTTAATAGGAAAAAAATTATCGAATAGTTTGAAAATGACCGGAAATTGAGAATTGTAATAATATAACTTTGAAACTTTGGGGAGATATATACTTGCTTTTAAATAAATTTCAAAACACTAGGTAAACTCAAATATAGATTTTATAAACTATAATGATAAGTTATACATACTTGGAAATAATATCGCTTAATTTAAATACATGGATCACTTTATTTTGGAAGATATTGATAGTTAAATGTTCAAAATAATAATTTGACCTTGGGATTAATATAGTACTATTTAATTAATTAAGAAATTATAATGTTTAATGTGCAAAATATTTTGGCATGGGTTGTGAAACCAAGTTTTGTATAACTTGATATGAAATGATGAATATGGAGTTTTAAAAAAAACTCGGAAACTGACCAAATTGTGTGACACTCTTTAGCATGTTTATCTCGGGACATAAGGCGATAGCTATTGATGGACTTACGACATATTTTATCATTTACCATTACCATTGAAACATTTTGTAAACATTTATATACTATACTTTGGAACCTCATTGTTTGTAACTATGATTTCATTAATCGAATGGTAACTTTTCAAAATGTCTCATTTAGAAGTCGTTTTCTATAACTTGTACTTTGTATTATGAAGTAGCACCCCAATGACACAATCTTCCACTGCGGTATTTTGGGGATGTTACAGATTGGTATCAGAGCATTGGTTATAGAGAACTAGGTTGCATTTAAGAGCCTAGACTATAACTGCTTTATACGTTAAGATTCTCCACTATGATTGCCTTATACACATTTCGTGCGCATATGCTTCTTGTTAGTTGTTTTTTTAGATCCACGTTGTTGGATGATATGACTTTAGTAATAATAGGAAACCCCATAATTTAATCGAGTCTTTAAAAATATGGAGCTCAGTAATAACTAATTATTTAACTTAATCTTGTGACAGTTCTTGTTTGATGAGACATGAGATTTGAGTTACATAATATTATTACTTAGCTTTAGGGATTTGATAACTTGGTTATCTTATTATCTGTCTCAGCAAGTGAGTTTTGTGTCGGGAAATCTTAAGTAGGATGATTTATAATCTCCTTATTTGAATGGATTGGGACGCCTCTTTATTCAAATAAAGAAGTTATAAACCACCGAACCATAGGTTTATAACCCATTAATTATATAAATTTGGACGCTTCTTTATGTAAGTAATGAATTATAAATAAGTGGGCTTATTTGCATCTGATATGATTCCCTAACCACATTATGGGTGTATTACAACGTAACCCATACACTATTCCTATTGAATAAGAGAGAATCCCACTGTTTTAGATACCACACTTTTCTAAGACACACTATAAGTAGTTAACATCAACAGAACTTCGGGACGAAATTCCCATAAGGGGTAGAGACTGTAACAATTCGCAATTTCGGGTCACTATTCATTTTTAGTATTCACCGTTACTATTCACTTTTACTATTCACTCCCGAAATTTTTATTTCACATTCTCGTAAGATAAATTATTTTAGTAATAACCTGAGAGTTTGACAATCGTTAGATCATTTTCATAAAAGTTATTAAGAAAATATCGTCTTAAAGTTTCATTTTGGTGAAACACCATTTCAACATCCAGCATAACAAAAACCGCCTCGACAATTTTCCCACATCGATTAATTTTAGATCACTCATAATTAATTTGAGAATTTTTAAGATTTCTTTTAAATGTTACCAAATAAACCACGAGTAAATGCGAGACTAAACTTACGTTTTAAACAAATCTACGAAGAACCAGACTTAACCATTCACCTTGTATTTTCTAAAATGTTTAGAAACTTTTACATTTTTTGAAAAGTCAAACATATTTCCTCCTCCTTTGACCATAAAGAAATTAACCTTATCGTTCTACATTTTGATTAAATCGCGTAACTTTTAGACTTCACGTTCTACATTTTTGGGAGAGGATCACATCACAGGGTACTAGGCTTACTCGGTTGGTGACCGGTGGTTGGAGTATCTAGGGCTAGTATAGAGGATCCGAGAGCGATATGGATCTTGTAGTCGGGAGGACTAAGATTTTGCATGATGGTATGTCGAGCTCCGGGAGCGGGTTGGGGACCTCTTGAGAGGGTTCATGACGACTCGTGATGCGGATAGAGCGATTTGGCGTAGGATTTGGTAAGTTGGAGAGAGAGGCCGCAGAGCTTAAGAGTGATCGCGATGCTCGACGTGTTGAGTTAGCATCTTTGTGGAGAGAAGTTGACGATGTTAGGAGATCAGTTATTGGTATTCGTCGACGTGGCTAGGTTGTATGAGATTCATAGCTTTGTTCCATCTTGAAACTAAGTAGTACTTGGTTCGAGGTGTAGGATTTTTCTAGTTATTTTGTTAGTATCGTTTTTAGATATATCCTTCCATGTATTTCCACTTTTGAAACCTATTAGTTATGGTTATTGGAACGTGCATCCTTAGTAGTGATTCGGTATTAACTGTTTCGCTTTGATATAGCGTTATCCTTGTTAACCTTGGTTATGAATTTGAGCAATATTTAGTGATCCTTGGAACCCAACTCTATCTTTAGGCGTGAATTGTGAACTTATGAAATTGTTCTTCTTGCCTTAAGAATGATGGCAACAAGAAGAAACTCGCTTAGGAACAACCAAGAAGCTCTGCCGCTAGGGTTGCCCATGTTCGTCGAGGTCGTCGTCCGCCCCTACCACACCACTGTTGAGAACCCGAACATTGATAACCCGGTGTAGAAAACCCGAATGTGAGCATTTGTCTTTGAGAATGGTCCTCATCCATAAAACCCTCCACTGTGAACCCAACCCAATCGACCAGCTAGTGTCACAGCGTGTCGCTAAATGCTAGCTGAGACTAATCTCTTTAACACCTCTAGTGGAACCCCAATGCTGAATCGAACTCGAGGTTGTACCTACAAAGAGTTTCGATTCTGTGGTCCCATTGAGTTTTGAGGAACTGAGGGAGTAGTTTACTTAACTAGGTGGTTGGAGAAAACTGAATCTATGTTTGTTGTTAGTAACTGTGATGAGGATTGTAAGGTTAAGTATGCAACATTCACCTTGAAGGACGAGGCGTTGACTGGTGGAACAACTATCACGGATCGGTAGGAATTGATGTAGCTTATAGTATGACTTGGACTCGGTTTAAGACTCTCACGATTAAGACTTCTCATCCTAGGAATGAAGTTAAGAAGTTAGAGAGTGAGTTACGGAACCATAAGGTTAAGGGTACTAACATGGCGACTTATACTAAATCGTTTCCAAGAGTTATAGTTGCTTTTCCCTGATATGGTTTGCATTGAAGACCTTAAGATTGAGAGGTATACTGATGGATTGCCTTTGGCTACTCGAAATGATGTCATCGCTGCGAAGCCAGTTTATTTTCATGAGGCAATTATTGTGGCTCAGCGTTTAATGGACTCTTATGTGTTAGAAGTTGGAGACAATGGTAAGAGTGATAGGAGTGATAAGAGGAAGAGGAATGAAGTTGTTAAAGGGAATGGCAACAAATGGCATGAGACAGCCAGGGTGTTCGCCATAGGATATGGTGAAAGGAAAGGTTATGAAGGTAGTAGGCCTATGTGTGGTCGTTGTAACCGACACCACCATGGGTGTGCTTGACGATGTGTAGGAAGTGCTCTAAGGTAGGACATTTGGCCAAATATTGTAGGTCCCGACCACTTGTTTGTAGCTCAAAGCGCATAAGGAGCGGTGGAAGGCCATTGTCACTGTTTTGGATGTGGAAAGAAGGGACACTTTAAGAATGAGTGCCGAGAGCCGTGGATGAGAGGAAATCCGGTAATGTAGGAGGATTAGCTAACCGAGGTGTAGGAAGTAATGACTTAAACCCTGTGAAGCGTGAGGTTGCGAAGAACCAGGGAAACCATGGTGCTAAAAATCAGCAGAGAGACATGGGACCAGCGCGTGTTTACGCTATTGGGAAGGAAGCTGGTGAGGACCCCTACATAGTTACGGGTACATTCCTTCTCAATAATCGCTATGCTTCCATACTGCTTGATACTGGTGCGGATATGAGTTTTGTATCCACCAATTTTATGCCATTACTAGGAATCTCCCAAACACCTCTAGGGTTTAGTTAAGACGTGGAATTAGCTAATGGGAATAGAGAGAAGATAGACACCATGGTTCGAGGTTGTACCTTAAGTATCCTAGACCGCCCGTTTAGTATAGATCTATTGCCGGTTACCTTAGGAAGTTTTGACGTTATTATCGGAATGGATTGGTTATCGAAGAACGGTGCACACATCATTTGTGATGAGAAGATTGTGCGTTTACCGTATGGCGGAAAAGTTACGAGCATACAAGGAGATCGGAGCGACCGTGGAAGTCCTTCGGTTGAGCATCATCTCTTGTATTAAGGCCCAGTACATCGATAGAGGAGGTTGTCTTTTCTTGGCTCGAATTTACGAAAAGAAAAGCGAGGAAAAATGAAATAAACCTTAATGATGTACCCGTCGTTAGAGAATTTCGGACGTGTTTCCGACGATCGCGCGAGATTCCACCTATCCGACAAGTGGAATTCAAATAGAGTTGATACCGGTGCGGCACCCATGCCGGGCACCTTATCGACTTGCTCCAAGAGAATTGGAGGCTGTCTAAACAGTTGGCGAATTGGCGAGAAGTGATTCATTCGACCAAGTTCATCACCATGGGGAGCACCAGTGTTGTTTATGAAGAAGAAGGATGGATCATTTCGGATGTGTATTGATTATAGGGGATTGAATAAGTCGACGATGAAGAACCGATATCCGTTACCTAGAATAGATGACCTATTCGACCAACTCCAAGGAGCTAGTGTCTTTTCTAAGATCGATTTATGATCTGGTTATCACCAACTTAGAGTTCGAGAAGAGGATATCCCTAAGACTGCGTTTAGGACTCGTTATGGGCAGCGGTTTTCATGGATCTCATGAACCGAGTGTGTAAGCCATACCTGGATAAGTTTGTGATAGTATTCATAGACGACATCTTGATATACTCTAAGAGTAGTGAGGAGCACGAAGAGCATTTAAGGCTCATTTTAGGATTGGTGAGAGAGGAGAAGCTGTATGCCAAATTCTCTAAGTGTGAACTTTGGATTCCGTCCGTGAAATTCTTAGGTCATGTGATAGATAGTCGAGGTGTTCATGTCGACCCAGCTAAGATTAAGGCCATTAAGGAATGGGTAGCTCCTAAGAACCCATCAGAAATCTGACAGTTTCTAGGTTTATCAGGCTATTATAGGAGATTAATTAAGGGATTTTCTAAGATAGCTAAGTCGCTGACCAAACTAACACAAAAGGATGTTAAGTATAAATGGGGAGAAAAGGAAGAAGAAGCATTCCAACTTCTGAAGGAGAAGTTGTGTAGTGCGCCCATCCTAGCTTTTGATAACGCTCGCTACACGCGTCGTTCGGGGTCAAAGGAACTTCCTTTTTGTCGAGCAAGTTTTTCAACACCCTAGGAAGTGAACCTAATCGTTGTAGTGTAGTATTAGGGTAAGCCACGTGAATTGATATCGTTCTCTAGGGGAATAGGAATGCTAGTGAGAAGTTACTACGTTAAGGTTGGGGTTGAGGAAGATTATTTTTTTATCTTTTTATGTTTTTTAGGAAATGGAAAGGTACGAATCTCGAGGTTTGGATTTTGGGGGTTGGTATTTCTACCGATTACTCTACTATTATCTATTTTAATTAACTAAGCTAGTGGGTAGTCTATGTCTAATTATTTTGTGCTCGTATGATGATTTAAAGATGTGTTTACTTAGGTTTTATTACTCCTTAATTATCTCCTATTGATGGTTGAATTGTCACGTCCTTATTCTTAATCGCGTTGTGTGTCTAAGGTCGTAGGGTATGCCTTTATCCCTAACTCTTTGAAACTACCAAAGGTTAATGCCTACAAAATCTCTAGGATTTATAAACTTAACGCTAAGGTACTCTTCTGATGGTTTAGCCTACAATGACTCTAGGTACTATAAGCTAAGGTTCACAAAGATTAATCAAGCATTAACTACACAACGGATGACCTATCGCAATACTAGATCATTAACAATTAAGATAAGAGACAACCAATCAATATTCAATAATCAAGTTTCATATTCCTAAGCAAACACACAAGTAAATTAGCGGACATGGGAACATGCAAGCATACACACAATTAATTGAAGACATAATTGAATTAATGAAGTAAAACACTTATCTTGATGTAAGATAGGGTATGGAACCCTAAAATCTTGTACAAGACGACCTTGGTTCGGTTTAGGTTTTACTCCAAAAGACTACACACCGAAAACTAAAAATTCGGATTCTATATATAAGATTACACATGCGACGGCGTCACCTTTGATTTGTGACGCCGTCGGTCGCCATCATTAGGGTTTCGTCTTGGCCACGTTAGTCTTGCGACGGCGTCACTTTATGCTTGTGACGCCGTCCCTTCGATCTCGACGTCGTCGGATCAAATCTAGGCCGTCGAGTTGCGACGCCTACTCTTTTAAAACACGAAGCCGTCACTTGTAAATGAGCAATTTGGCTTCGAGCCGTCATAAAAGTTGTCCGACGGCGTCACTATTTTGTGCTGACGCCGTCCTTTCGGCCCAAAGAACTGAGTGTCTCGATTCTTGACTTTGGCCATTTTCTTCGTATATTCGCGCTTTTCGTCCGAATAAGTGTCATTCCAGCATTTTGCCTTCAAGATACCTAAAAGTGAAAAGGAACGATATTAAGTAATAACGGATACAAAAGTGATCAAATAAGGGCTTAAATGACTCCCTAAAAAGGTATATTTTAAAACCTTATCAAATATCCCTACACTTGATATTTGCTTGTCCTCAAGCAAATGTGCTTTAGCCAATTAATTCATAAGTTAGGGGTCATGAAGCATTGGTTTAGAACAATCCACAACACATATAAGCCCCGCAAAAGTCATAACAAGCACGGAAATTACATACTAGCACCTCACATGGGGTGTTTGGATACTCACATCTCTCGGGTGTATATGAAATATAACAAGTTGGAAATGGAAGATAAACACTCATTAACCGGTCCTAGTACATAGATTACCATAGGCTTGAGACTAGATCAAACCTCCATCGCTTTGGCATAAGCACCTAGGAAAGACTATCCAAGAGGTCTTTTAAAGGGTTGTAATGATAGGCTTACGGTAGGGAAACAAAGGGTTTGGTGGGATAGGCTATTTAGTGGTGGCAAGTCAAAAATCTTTATGTTACAAGCATGTGAAGAATGGCGTTGCTAAGCCAAGACTCGACACTCTAGACTCTAGATAACTGAAACAAACATAAATTAAAGATAGATGTAGGATGGTAGCCCGTATGTTTTTCTTTTTTTCTTTTTTTTTTTTTTTTCATACACTTTTACTCTACCATCCTCTACGATAACATCAAAATGATAGGGATTTATAGGCACATCCCTACACTTGAGTTTTATTACTCTAACACTAATATGACCCGAATTGAAAAGATCAAAACACTTGGAGTACATTATTATGCAAATAAAGGAATTTGAATTTAACGTTCCTTCCGTCATTTCATAAACTTTAACTTTTCCCATGAGTCCCAATCGTCCCAAAACTGTGTACAAAGGATATGACTCGACTTAGCAACTTATGCAAGCAACTAGATAATTGAACTAAGGGTTTAGGGTGATAACAATAATGCACTAAAAGTGAGTGCATACAAGGTAGGCTAAGGCGATTTGGGTGTACATTTGGGGGTGGGGTGTAAACAATGCTCTTCATTGATATTTCGGAAAACCGAAACATCACGAGAACCGCAAAACGGATGAGTACAACGCAAAGGTGTGGGGGAATTACTCAACCGATGTGGAAGAAGTAATTATATTACGGGTATCAAACAAGGGTTATCCTAATGCCTCTTATCATTTAGTTATTCCTAACTACACAAGTGTAGTCTTACTAGCGATCTCGGGATGCATCACAAAACAAGTTCTAGAATCTATTATACTACCGGTTCACACTCTAAGCATCAAAGATGAATGCTTTAATTCCTACTAATCTAAGGGCGATCCTCACATTTTGGGTGGAATTTAAGTGGTAAAGGGTTTTTTTGCTAGTCATATAACTTCCTATCCATGAGACGCTTTATTAAGACTAATGGCCCACTCCTATATGTCATGAAAAAATTTAAATTTGGTGCCAAAATTACCCTAACCGACATTTTCTCATGGTTTATTACACAAATGCAATTGGACAAAGCAAATATTCAAGGATAAGCATAGTTTCAAAGTTCCGCTTTATTTTCCTCCTACACTTAAACCGAACATTGTCCCCAATGTTCCCCGAAAGTATCAAAGTTATGATAATGGAAGGTAATTAAAATGAAAGAAACTAATACTTCACTCGATTAACTCGGTAGGATCCGTGTAAAGTGGTGGTTACATCTTTCTTCAAGAAGAACGTTTGCGTGAAAAGCTCCTTCTCATCGATGTATCTTCTTCTTGGTAAATTAAACCGCACACTTGAAGAAAACAAGCGAAACCTTCGCGTAAAATCGGTGGTAATAATATATATAGGACTCTACTAAACTAGGATATAATGCTTGTGGAATGGATGTTTCTGAATTTACGGAAAAATAAGACACGGAAAATTCCAAAAATTTATTAGTAGCTCGAGAAAACAAGAAAAAGTAATCAGTTGTTTTGCTCCTTCCCGACGCCGTCAGTTGCGATCTCGACCCGTCAAAGTTATCCCGACAAAAAGCGGTCTGCGATTTTCGGAAAAATTCGGAAAATTTACATCTTTAGAACACGGAAAATTTCGCAAAACATCCATTATGACTCGATACAAGCATTTGACTCGAACAAAACACATGTATATCTTTTAATTAATTGAAATTCTCATGGTTACGTTTCTTTTGAAAACGTGTGTAATCCTCCCTACACTTATCCCTTATGTAAAATACCTTTATATGTAATTAAGACGAGGTTAAAGACAAAATAAAGCATTTTTACAAATTTAAACATGAGAATAAACAATCAATAAAAGATATACGACACAAAAAAGCAAACAATTAAGCATGGGTTGCCTCCCACGAAGCGCTTTTCTTTATTTATGAGTCTTGTAGCTAGAATCGAAGTCGTGCCCCTACGTACCGATATAAGTAAGCATATCCTTAAGAATGACATAAGAATCAAACTTATCATTTAAGTTCCTAGTAGTACGTTTGGTTCGATATGCCTTTTCAAATTTTTCTCCGTCGGAATCATAGATCGTTATCCTAATGTGCCACTCTCCATTTCCATCACTAGGCGGTCTATCCCAATCCCATTTATGTTTAGGCTTATCGCTTTCAACTTTCCACTTATTCATGACAAGGTTGACGGGCAAGCTTCCTAGGAACTCGGTCATCTTCCTAAATACTAAGGCGTCCTCGAACGGGTTCACTTCCATGTCCCTAGCCATTTCTTTTTCATGGAAAGTTGCTTTACTAGCAAAGGCTTCATCTAGGTAGAAAGGTCGTTGGGGACCTATGAAGTTCTTATCTAACCAAGGTCCATATCTAGATGGCGTTCTATCCAACCTAATCTCATGTGGGATTTCCTCTTCTTTGTAGTACGTATGCTTTTGACATCGTAAATTGACCTAGCACTCCCTCTCCTACCACTATTTTGGACATCTTACAATCAATGATGGCACTAGCGGTAGCTAAGAATCCTCTTCCTACTAGCAATGGGCATGTCGGGTCCTTATTCATGTCTAGCACATGGAAATCCGCCAAAAGAGTCAATTCTTCACGTGTACTACCATGTCTTTTATTATCCCTACGGATATGCAATACTACCATCCGCTAGACCTAAAATGGTTTCCGTTGGTTCTATCTTACCTAAGTTAAGGCTTCTATGGAGGGACAACGGAACAATATTGATGCATGATCCTAAGTCGGCTAGAGCATCGAGAGGTTTGGAAGTTCCAAGCCTACACGGAAGAGTAAATAGCCCGGGATCGTCTAACTTCTTAGGTAGATTATTTCGCACAAAAGCGGACCCATGTTTCCCAAGTTTAAGTTCTAACTCATATTTTTCTTTTAAAGCACTATAATAAGGTGCATGAGCTAAGACTTCAAGAACCGGTTTTTCTTGATGGAGTTCTTTGTACTCCTCCTCTAGATTAGGTTTGGGTTCTTGGTTGACAGGTTTCTCAAGAGTAGGTTCTACCAATGGCGCGGAACCTTGGTATCTCATTTTGGATTGCTTGATATTCTTGTTGATAGCATTTACCGAGTGAACCGTTGGGTGTGAGGGGCATGGGTGCGCACTCTCCCATGGTGAACAAGAACATGAAGTCGTTGAAATCGAACTCACTTTTAGGTTCTTTATAGTATCACTTGGGAGTGCTCCAATTTCCCGGTCATTAAAGGCTAGTAAGAGGGCATCAAGCTTGTTTGTCATCTCGCTTTGTCGTTGCTTGAAATCGGCATCAAGCTTAGTTAATCGAGTTTCTTGAGATGACATGAATCTAGATGCAATTACCACAAGACTAGTGGGGTTCCCGGCGTTTAGAGGATTGAACCTATTAGGTGGATTAGATGAGCTTTGGGGTGTGCTTGAATTTCGGTTCCACTTAAGGTTAGGGTGATTTCTCCATGAGGGGTTGTAAGAGTTTCCTAAGTTGTTTTGTTCGGGCTTGAAAGTGTACCACTTCTCTCCCGCTCCGTCGATGCGCGTGAGGCGTAGTCCGCAAAGCTTGTTCGGGAGTCTTTTGCAATCACGAGTGTCATGGGGACCACTACATAACTCACAAGGTAGAGTGATTTTATTCACTTGAAGTGAAGACTTAGGATTTTCGTAGGAGCTCATTAGGAATTTAACTTGGTCTTCAAGCTCGACCATCCTACGGTCGGAAGATTGTGAGTCAATGGGAGGCAAGGAGATTGCCTTAACGGTTTTGGGCAACTCACGGGGGTCATTCCAACTTTCGTTGTCATAGAGAGCAAGGTCCTCTATTATACCCCATGATTCTTCCGCGGTGAGATCACTAAGTTTTCCACCGCCGCTTGGTCAATGGATCGCTTGGTGGGAAGTTGACATGATCATATACGAGTTGGACTTGAAGCCAAAGATCAATGTCGTGATGAGGGACTTTATGGAGTAAGTCCTTGAATCGAGTCCATGCTTCATAGAGAGATTCACCTTGACGTTGTTGGAACATCAAGATATCATTCCTAAGCTTAGTGGTTCTCCCCGGTGGGAAAAATTGAGCAAGGAAGCGAGAGGTGAGATCATCCCAACTTGAGATGGAGCCGGCGGGAAGTCGCTCATGCCAATTACTAGCTTGGTCCCGTAGAGAGAATTGGAAGAGATGTAGACGCGTGGTCTCCCGAGTAGTAGCATCGAGGTCGATGGAATCGACAATTTTAAAGAAATCCTTAAGATGCTGATTAGGATCTTTAGAACAAAGTCCATGGAATGCACATCCGTTTTGCACCAACCGGATGGTGTCGGATCGCAGGGCCGTAGTTTGGGCTTGGTTGGGAAGCTTAATGGTGTTCCTATAGCCTAGGTGGCTTGGTCTTGAGTATTCACCAAGAGTACGGCCTCTTGGCGGGTCATTTGGTGGTAGGTTGATGAATGGTGGTTGGTTTTCACCTTCCACGATGAAAAGTGATGGGGTTACTAACAAAGGTCACGAAAAAGGGGGATAGACTACGAGGAAGCTAAAAATGGGAAAAAAGAGCTTACTTGATAGGAATCAAGCAAGGAAACCTAACGAGGTGGACTCTAACTAGCTATTCTATTCCCGCAGCGGCGTAAAAACTTGATAACGCTTACACGCGTCGTTCGGGGTCAAAGGAACTTCCTTTTCGTCGAGCAAGTTTTTCAACACCCTAGGAAGTGAACCTAATCGTTGTAGTGTAGTATTAGGGTAAGCCACGGAATTGATATCGTTCTCTAGGGAATAGGAATGCTAGTGAGAAGTTACTACGCTAAGGTTGGGGTTGAGGAAGATTATTTTTATCTTTTATGTTTTTAGGAAATGGAAAGGTACGAATCTCGGGGTTTGGATTTGTGGGGTTGGTATTTCTACCGATTACTCTACTATTATCTATTTTAATTAACTAAGTTAGCGGGTAGTCTATGTCTAATTATTGTATGCTCGTATGATGATTTAAAGATGTGTTTACTTAGGTTTTATTACTCCTTAATTATCTCCTATTGATGGTTGAATTGTCACGTCCTTATTCTTAATCTCATTGTGTGTCTAAGGTCGTAGGGTATGCGTTTATCGCTAACTCTTTGAAACTACCAAAGGTTAATGCCTACAAAATCTCTAGGATTTATAAACTTAACGCTAAGGTACTCTTCGGATGGTTTAGCCTACAATGACTCTAGGTACTATAAGCTAAGGTTCACAAAGATTAATCAAGCATTAACTACACAACGGATGACCTATCGCAATACTAGATCATTAACAATTAAGATAAGAGACAACCAATCAATATTCAATAATCAAGTTTCATATTCCCTAAGCAAACACACAAGTAAATTAGTCGGACATGGGGAACATGCAAGCATACACACAATTAATTGAAGACATAATTGAATTAATGAAGTAAAACACTTATCTTGATGTAAGATAGGGTATGGAACCCTAAAATCTTGTACAAGACAGCCTTGGTTCGGTTTAGGTTTTACTCCAAAAGACTACACACCGAAAACTAAAAATTCGGATTCTATATATAAGATTACACATGCGACGGTGTCACCCTTTGATTTGTGACATTGCCGGTCGCCGTCATTAGGGTTTCGTCTTGGCCACGTTAGTCTTGCAACGACGTCACCTTATGCTTGTGACGCCGTCCCTTGATCTCTCGACGTTGTGCGGATCAAATCTAGGCGATCCGAGTTGCGACGCCTACTCTTTTAAAACATGAAGCCGTCACTTGTAAATGAGCAATTTGGCTTCGAGCCGTCACAAAAGTTGTCCGACGGCGTCACTATGTTGTGCCCGACGCCGTCCCTTCGGGCCCAAAGACTGAGTGTCTCGATTCTTGACTTTGGCCATTTTCTTCGTATATTCACGCCTTTTCGTCCGAATAAGTGTCATTCCAGCATTTTGCCTTCAAGATACCTAAAAGTGAAAAGGAACGATATTAAGTAATAACGGATACAAAAGTGATCAAATAAGGGCTTAAACGACCCTCAAAAGGTACATTTAAAACCTTATCGACTTTGCTCAAGGAAGCGAAGACTTTGTCGTGTACTACGACGCTTCGCATAAAGGCTTAGGTGCTGTTTTGATGCAACGAGAGAAGGTGATTTCTTATGCATCCCGACAACTTAAGAAGCATGAGAAAAACTACACCACCCATGACCTTGAGTTAGGTGCTGTAGTGTTTGCTCTTAGGATCTGGAGACATTACCTGTATGGAACCAAGTGTGTAGTATTTACCGACTATAAGATCTTAAAGCATATCTTAGATCAAAAGGAACTGAACATGAGACAACGTCGTTGGTTAGAATTGCTTAGTGATTATGACTATGAGATTCGTTATCATCCTGGTAAGGCTAACATTGTGGCTGATGCACTTAGTCGTAAGGAGGACATTCCACCCCTACTCGTTCGATCCTTAGGAATGACCATTGTTTCGCCCTTACCATCTCAAATCTTAGCCGCCCAAGAAGAGGGATTGACGGAAGAGAACCATCCTTACGAGAATCATCATGGAATGGTAGAAAGTGAAAACGGCTTCTTGAAGCATTCCGACAAAACTTTATGCTTGAGAGAAGTGGATACCATTTCATGGTGGAATCTATGAGTTGATTATGCACGAGTCGCATAAATCAAAATACTCTATTCATCCGGAGCCGATAAGATGTATCGGGACCTTAAGAAACTTTACTAGTGGCCTAATATGAAAGCCAATATAGCTCGGTATGTCGGTTGGTGCTGACTTGTTCTAAGGTAAAGGCCGAACATCGAAACCCTCGGGACTCTTAGTTCAACCCGAACTCCCGAAATGGAAATGGGAGCGAATAACCATGGACTTTATCACTAAATTATCGAGAACGGTTAGCGGCAATGACGTTATCCGGGTAATAGTTGATCGTTTAACTAAGTCTGCTCACTTCTTAGCTATTAGCGAAATCGATAGTCTCGATAAGCTTACTCGATTGTACCTAAAGGAGATAGTATCGCGTCATGGAGTACCGATATCTATCATTTCCGATAGGGATAGCCGTTTTACATCTAATTTTGGAGATCATTACAGACAGCATCAGGAAGAAACTTGGATATGAGTACTGCTTACCATCCTCAGACCGATGGTCCAAGCGAGAGAACCATTCAGACTTTAGAGGAAATGCTTAGAGCCTGTGTTATTGATTTCGGAAAAGGCTGGGAGAGACACCTCCTTTTGCCCGAATTCTCTTACAACAATAGTTATCACTCTAGCATTAAGGCCGTCCCATTTGAAGTATTGTATGGCCGAAAATGTCATTCTCTGTTGTTGGGATGAAGTTGGCGAGAGTCAACTTACTGGTCCCGAACTTGTCCTAGAAACCACCGAGAAGATAGTTCAGATTCAGAAACCGCTCGTGATAGATAAAGAGTTATGTCGATAGGAGACGTAAACCTTTAGAATTTCGGGTTGGAGATCGTGTTATGTTGAAAGTTTCTCCTTGGAAAGGAGTGATTCGTTTGGAAAGCATGGAAAACTCAATCCCGATATATTGGTCCTTTCCAATCTCGGAAAGAATCGGACCGTAACATACCGCTGGAGCTACCATCGAATTGAGCGATGTACACAATGTCTTTCATGTTAGTAATCTTAAGAAATGTCTTTCGGAGGAAAACATAGTTGTGCCCTTAAGATATATTCGTATTGATGAGAAATTGAATTTCATTGAGGAACCGATTGAGATTATGGACCGAGAGATTAAAAGGTGAAGAATAGCCGTATTCCGATTATTAAGGTTCGTTGGAACTCCGGCATGGACCGGAGTTCACTTGGGAACGTGAGGGCGTTTTCCGTAGGAAGTATCCTAAACTTTTCTTGACATCGAGCAACTGGAGTGCAACCCGGGATGGGTTTCTTCGAGGTGGGAGGTCGTGACAATCGGCAATTTAGGGAGTCTATTATAGGTAACCGCATTACGTTAAACTAAACCGAGCTTTTGCCTTTATCACTATTTTTATAAACCATGACTTGATTTTATATCGTCTACTATTTTACGGTTTATTGATTATTGAATGAGTTATCGTATGAGTTTTAACTCTATTTGGTAGGCAATATTCGATTCGGCACTAGAAAAGCCTAAAGCGAGAAATAACGTAACTTTTAGACCAGTAACTCAAAATTGACAAATAAATAGTCAAAACTTGTGGAAAAACATAAATAACGATGTTAGAAAGTCGAATGAACGTCATGGGACACTCGGGGGACAATATATGAGCTCGAGAATGGGTAAACGGGAAAGTTTACGAAAAATTACAACTCTGACCCCCCTATTTCACCCCTAGCCGGCGCCCCCTCCTCCAAAAATATTTATTTTTGAGTCCCTAGTCCCAAGTATTTAAACCCTCACCCACCTTCATTTCACTCTTCATTTTCTCTCTCTAAAAACACTTACAAACACACTTTCTCTCTCTACTCTCTCTCTCTTCTCCAAAATAAAACCCGAGCCACCACCACAACCCTTTGGCCGCCGCCACCTCCGGCCATTTTTCGGCGAGTGGTGCTACACCTCCACCACCATCTTGTAGCTCTTCTCATCCTCTTTCCATCCATATTTAATACTCTCACTAAAACCTTCATTAACACCATCAAATCTTAAGATTAAGATTCGTACTTTTAGGGTTTTCATCAAATATTTCAATTCGTGCTTGAATAAGGTAAATGGAATATGGGTAAAGCTTGTTTAAGCTATAATAAGCCACGTATGGCTAATTAGGGTTTCGACCCTATGGTAGAATTTGGGGCTTTTGGTTTAAACGTGGGATTAAGTCTAATTAACATCTAAATAAACATGTAGATAGTGTTTGGTAAGCATGTGGTGTATCCATTTGATGGGTTTATGCATTTTAGGTCTAGTTTCATATTTTGGTTAGAATAGATTATGGGTTTTGTGTTTGGTTAATGATTGGAGGTTGACTGATTGTATTTGGATGTTGTGGAATTGATTTGGGTGATGTTTGGTTGGATTTGGAAGGGTGTACGAGCCACCAAGGCCACGTACGTGAACCTTGGGTTGCGTACGTGATCCACTTGGGCCACGGGTCCGGGTCGGGTCGTTTTGGTAGCTTGTTGGTTGATGTAGTTGAGGTTTAGATGAGACGCGTGGAGCCTGTTAGGTCACTAATTTTACAAACACAAGTTATAGAGAAAGAGATAAGGCGATTGAACAAGTAAACAAGCACACACACACACGAAATACTAGAACAGTTAGGCGTAGAGAGTATGTGAAAGAGTAACTTGAATAACCAACCTCAAATGAGGGCTTACAAGATTATTTATAGGAGGAACCTAGGCAACACTCCTAGTTCCCATCCTTTCTTATGTGGGCTTGGGCCTAAGCTTATGGGCCTTCACATAAGCTTGACCTTAAACAAACATAAAGGCCATAATAAAGCTACCTATTACATATGAAATATAAATACTTGAAATCTTGTTTAGGAGTGATTCCAACAATCTCCCTCAAGTATATATGAATGTAAACGGTGAAGGCGTTGATGTAATAGTAGCGTGACGATCTTCGACATTCTTCTTTCTTGTGAGAGAAATTGCCTTGATTGAACAATCTCCCGGTGTAGAGATAGTTATCTTTGAACAGCTTATGCTTTGACGTCATCTTTAACTTTGTTCTTTGATCATTGTTCTTTGTGGTGAAAGTGATAGTATGTTGTTATGCGCATCGATCGCTGCAGTCCGCATCATTTGCTCAGTGTCTCCACGTCATTCTTCAACATGCTCACACGCCTATGACGAGGAATTCAATCTTGATGAAGTTCTCTAAGTCTTTAACTTTGTAGATTCTTTGGTTGAGCGAAGAATCATTCGACAGTTGTGTTGCTTTTGAATAGAACTTCCATTGGTGATGATGTTGGCGTGAGCATGAGAAGAATCAAACACGATCATCCCACTCCGGAGCTTCCATAAGAAGAAAACATTTCAACAGTTAGTAATAAGCGGTTTCCGCACTTACAAGTTTGAACTTGAGAGTGTTAATGACATAGTGTGAAAACACGACTCTAATTCTTACAAAGGCCGTTCTGAAGCTGGAGTCCCACAAGTGAGATAGCGCGATGCACGAAGTACATCTATAGTTTAGATGAGTCATTTGAGGTACACCGAATCATCACCTCATGTTGTAGACCATTTGAGACACACTCCAGCGTAATCCACGGGAGTTACGAAAGTGACCGCTTTGTCGGTCATTAGATGTTGACCTGGCGGGAGTTTCCATTCAATCACCGAGGATCATGGATGTGAACCTCTCATAAATGTTCTCGACAGTTGCTAAGATCCGTGAAGGACTCGATATGAACCGCGATGATCTTATTTGTTGATCATCAAGTGATTGAATGTCAAGTGTTCCTAAGAGATCTTTTGATGAATCTCGTGGCTCTAGACTCAATAGTGCGTTTTGGTTTTACGCGCGAGACTAGGAGAGGGTCTCCTTCTTCAATACCAGCGATCTCTAGAGAAAGCCAATAGTTTATGTAGGGTTCCCGTGAGAATGAAACAAGCTTACATTGAGAGAAACTTGAGTGGCTAAGAAGGTTTAGTGCATGCGCCACCGGGTCCATGACGACTTTTATTCTTCAATACCGGTGTCACTAAGTGACAACCAAGAGTATATGAATTGAACCCGGTGCACGCCTAAGTTGAATAATGCGGAGGCTATTTCTTTTCACCCTTTACTTTACATTTCTATTTTATTCTTCAACTCCTTCTTTCTCCGATTCTCATTTTCTCCTTTTACAATCATTCCTAAGGACTTCTAACACTAACTAATGGTAGTGTTCTTGGGTAGATCCTTCGGCTCTGGCGGATCATGGGACAGTTATTCCTAACCTTAGTCACCTTATAACTCCATGACTAACCTATGTTTGCCATTAAAACCATCAGATGTGAAAAATATCTCTCAAAGGGTTTGTAAATGAAAACATGTTTGAACCACATGAGAGATAAGTTTTGCATAAATACTCCCCTCCACATGTGCTAAAGAGTTTTAATGGTTTAAATGCACGAATGAGGAAAGAGTGCGCACTTTTGAATTGATCTACTAAAGATAGACAATCTCCATGAGACACGATTCGTTGAATAGTTAAAGAGTTACATTGTCGGTTTTAGGTGACAACTAGCTCTAATAACTACCTTGAAGGTGTAGACAAACCTCGAAAGGTTGTCATACCGTCGAGTTCATGTCTACCAAGAGTATCTCGAATGGTACTTTCTACTTGGACAAGTCCTTTGCGAGACACGTTTACATTACTAGCGAACTAGCTTGAAATTATTACCCGTCCGGGACAAGTCTTTTCGAGTTACAAACAGTTTAGTACCGCTAATTCGTTGGTTAAGTCTCGAGGTACATGATTCATTTGCATTTTGTACAACATATTTCTTATCACACAAATTTTCTCCCCTCAAAATGGCATATAAAATGTTATTTTGAGCGTTTGAGAATAAATATGACCATTTTGAGTGTTTCGGAAGAGTGACCACTATGAACAATTTGTGAACAAAGTTTTAAATCAAATACTCCCCTCAACTAGTGATATAAGCGGTTGAGGTTTTGAAATCATATGGGAAGTACTTGTCTTTTGAGCAAAACCTTGAAAATGAAAGTTTTGATAGGTTTTACTCAAAAATAAGCTTTCGCTCCTTTTATAAGGATTGTGGCATCGAGGCGTACCACGTGGTCCTTTCTTGACAATTACGGGTTGTACAATCGTAATGTGTGCACAAGCCATACATATATAATCATACATCCAAAATTATATGAAGGAAACAATTCACGGGTACCGTGAAGTGCGGTGATGTTCCTGTGAGTGCGCAGGCGTTGAAAGCCGGTGATGTTTCTCTGGGTCGCCCACCAACATAGCTCTCCAATCGCTCGAATCGATCCTTCGAACAACCGTTCATCAATCATGGTGATGATTCGTCTCACATCCCTCCGTCATGAGAATTCCAGTAGCAGGAGACCCAACTTTCAGCGTATATCCTTCAACTCTGACGCCAATCCATCCCTAACCAGACTTCAAGGTATGATCCTCGAATTTACGAAGTTCACTACACGCCATTAAGCGGTTTCGTTGAAGTTCATGCGGTAAACAACTCAGAAGGGTTTGTTGATGAGCGTATATTGAGTTAAGCGATTGATGTCGGGAAGATCAGCGTTGGAGGAGTGAGGTTGACACGCGTCGGTAAGATTCAATGACCATCGGGATATCTTCAACACGTTCTTTGATCACGATCGTCTAATGAAGATGAGAAGTGACTTGATAAATTCGCGTTGAACTTCAATCGATAATTGTCTATCGACCGTACTTTGGCAAGGTACATGTCTTCAATGTCGTTGAGGACAAGTTCTCAAAGTCGCCACGGAGAATCCATAGTCTGTTCATCTTGTCGTTTGACTATTATATTCTTCAAGAATGTAGTCCCACTTAGACTTGAGATCAATGTGTTTGATGGCCACGATGTCCTTAGAACTATACACTACGTGTTGAGACTTCGAACCAGCGACACGTAGTAGATTCTTGGCGCTCGTGCCAATGATGAATGCCATACAATGCATCTTGGTCGTATGCTTGCACGTTGTCGAAAACAAGTGATTTACACGTTCCTCGATAGATATGCGGTTTGAGTAAATAGTCTTTGGGAATGGAAGAGTCAATGATGTAGCGTATTTCCTTAAACCATCGCCACCATGGAGAAGAAATTCCGTGTCTTTGTTGAAGAAATATCGAAGGAATCCTTGGTTCATCTGGTTGGCCAATTGTTGGTAGAGGTTTGGTCCGGTCGATTGTAATATGGAGGGTTGTCCCGTTTAGTGAAGTCGATGTTTGCTTCAGGTTGAGCCAATCCATGTTGTTAGACATGGCTCGAGCAATGTTTTCAAGGTGATATTCAACCTCGATTGCACTTTCCAGCTGTTTTTCAAAAGAAGGAATGCTTCATTCTTGATGCGCTTCAACTCGGATTTCGTCATCTTCTTCACACGGAATCTTTCTTGCAAGATCTTTGCATGCTCCAAGGTACTACCGTCTACCAATTCTTGACCTTCTTCGTGGAGTGTCGTTAACAAGAGTAGCAAACCAATCAAATTCTACAGTTTTATCGTCATCAAGCCATGATACGACGTCATTGAGTCGTTTTCTTCTTCGCTTTGAAGGCCTTGATGATGATTTTGGTTCTGCACTTGTTTAGATGAGGTGGGTTGTTGTCGGGCTCAAGGACCTCTTCATCGTCACCACCCGTATACTCAAAGTGATCACCGGTTTTCGAGTCAAGGGTGGTAACTCGGAATCGTCGAGGTTTATCGAGAGAAGACCGAGGTGGAGGAGACTTTGTTGAGAAGAAGTCCGTGGTGGAGGAGGTGGCATAGAGGTAGATTTACCGCATCGCTTGACTTTTAGGTGTAGAATCCTTATCCTTATCATCGTCATCTCTTGGTCGTTTGGGTTGATCGGTGACTCCTTGCATGATGATCCGAGTTGAAAATCAAGTAGATTTTGAAAAATTTAGCTTCATCCGAGTAAGCGTTCCGATCGCTTTGACATTTGCATCACAAGTTTAGCGATCAACTCGATTCGAGAGATCGACTTCTTTGGCCATTGTATGTTTAACCAAAGCTACGATGTTAGGGGTGAGTTGTCGGAAAATATTTCTCTAGTCACACCGGGACAATGTCGAGAAGAAACTTGTGGGTATGATCTCTTTGTCGTCTTCTCCGGTTCCTTTTGGACTTTAGGAACGATATCCTAAAGGTACTTGTTAGTGTAACCTTCGATCATTTCGTTCGGTTCCTCTTTTCGATGACTCTTCATGAACTTTCGAAAAATTCCTTTCTTTCTCCATCTTGTCTTTCTCATCATTTAAGTCTTGAATTTGGTCGAGAAACCAATTCATTTTTACGTAAAGTATGTCCTTCTTTCGACTTGTTGGACAACTTTCACAATCTTTTGATGAGTCGAGAAATCCAAGATTTAGGTGGTTTCTTCACCGATTTGGATGATGATCGGTTGACTTCGTTGATGGTGGTGGTGATGAATGAGATGAAGAGTCGATGATGAGGAGACATGAGGAAACTTCATGTCCTTAGGAGTTTCGAGGTTTTCTCCTTTGAGTGTGTTGGACTGTCTAGAAGAAACTTTGTGTTAATACAAATATCGTCATTAAACGTTATTTATATTTTTGATCTTTGCCTAAGTTTTGTTAACGACAAAAGTAAATTTAATTTATAAAAGCTTAAAGCTTGTCAAGTTTATTAGATATTAAAACAAGCTTTCTCAAACAATATATTCATCATTCAAGCATTTACATTTATGATTAGTAACATCTTGATATGACTCTAATCATTATGTATGATAGTAGTTTGTAGAATGTGTTAGGTTCTTAAAACCAAACACTACTTAAGCATTGCATATTTCCATAAATAGTAATACAACATTTGACATCATGTATTACATCATGGAAATCATTGGAAGATTCCATTAGATATTTTGTGAATATTTGTACTCTTCATATCTTGCACAATCTCACTTAGATAGAGTTGACTTTAGGCAAGATTTGATATCTTGATTGTCGATGGCGGTACCAAATTGGTACACGGGCGGAACCCTTTTAAGGGTCCGCCGTCCGTCGGACGCTCTCTGTCAATTGGCTATAAATAGCAATGTCAAGCCAAGTAGTTTCTCATCCTTTTCTAACATACTCTCATACATATATTCTCTCTAACCTTTCTAACTCAGTTTCATATCATACTAGTGATCTCTTTTGTAGCAAAGAAGATCAAGTCATATTCAAGCTTCAACGAGAAGTTGGAAGTCTTGTTTGTTTAAGTGTTGTATGATCTAGTGTTGATCCATACTTCATTGTTGTATCAAACCATCATAATCTTGTGAGTGTGAGTGGTTAGTATTTTAGTCCTCAAAATACATTGTGTGTGGGAGTAGTTGTACCCTTGGAAAGAACTCGACATCTAGCTTAGTGTCGGAAATAGTGTTAAGTGTAAAGGTTTTCTCCGCGGTGAAAGGAGCTTGTTGACTAGTGAATTTAAACTCTCGAGTGTGAGACTCGGGAGTGGAGTAGGCAAGAAAAAAGAGTCCTTGTAGGCCGAACCACTATAAACAACTTGTTGTGGTTTGATCATTTCTTTCCTTATTTACTTATTACATATTGCTTGCATATTTCATTAATATACTTAAGATCAATATCAATTGATCTTTCAATAAGTTTCAAAACAAAGTTTTTAATCGGTAAACTATTCAACCCCCTTCTAGTTTTCTACAATTGGTACCGAGCCTCGTTGCTCAAGAATTTCTAAAATAACTTGTATTTTATAAACTTGAAACGATCCATGGATTTCGAAAACTTTAAAGAAGGGCAATCTATGCAAAGACCACCACTCTTTGAAACCAATGGATTTATCTATTGGAAAACCGTTTTGAAACATATGTAAAATCAAAAGATATAGATCTTTGGTTTATTATTGTTAAAGGAGATTTTAGTTCTACAACAAAGGATATTTCCGTTGATGAACAAAAGAAATTAGTTGCTAAAAATAATGAAGCTAAAATGATGCTTTATAATGCTTTACCTAGAAAAGAATATGAAAGAATTTTTATGTGTGAAACCGCCAAAGATATTTGGGAATCTTTAATTGTTACACATCAAGGTAATTCACAAGTCAAGGATAACAAAATTGATCTTCTTGTTCAACAATATGAACAATTTGTTATCCCTCAAGATGAAACCATTGATTGTGGCTTTGCTCGTTTAACACTATCATTACATCACTTAAAGCACTTGATGAATCTTTTCGTAGTAAGAACTTTGTCGGAAAATTTCTTAGAGCACTCCATCCCAAATGGAGAGCTAAAGTGACCGCTATTGAAGAATCAAAAGATCTCTCAATAATGTCACTAGACGAGCTAATTGGCAACCTCAAAGTTCACGAAATGGTAATGGAGAAAGATTCGAGATCATCAAAGGAAGAAAGGAGAAGATCAAATCCGTTGCTCTTAAAGCAAAGGCGGAATCAAGCGATGATGGTGAATCTTGTTCGATAGTGAAGATGAGGAGTATGCCATGGCGTTAGAGATTTCAAGAAGTTCTTTAGAAGAAGAGGAAAGTTTGTAAGACAACCCGAGAAGAAAAGAAGCCATTCCAAAAGATCGGGATGATAAGAAGATTAAAGGTGAAAGAAAGTGTTTTAGATGTGGTGATGCAAGTCATCTCATAGGAGAATGTCCCAAGCCACCTAAAAGCAAAACTCAACGAGCTTTTGTAAGTGGTGCTTGGAGTGATAGTGAAGATGATGAAGAATCAAGCAAGGAAGAGATCGCTCTAATGGCACATGAGTCAAATGAGGTACTTTCCGACTCTTCTTATTATTCTATAGATGATGACACCTTGCAAAACAATATAATCAATTGTGTGAGCTAAGTCTAAAATCATAACTAAAATAAATTTCTAAAACCAAAAAGGAGTTTTGGAAAATGAGGTATATGAGTTAAAAGAAAAGCAAAACGTCTTGAAAAAGGAAAAGCAAATGACGATGATTGTAAATCATGTCAAGAGCTTAATCTTGAAATAGAAAACTAAAGCTCACACAAGAAGTTTTAATAGAAAATAATTCTAAGTTTAAAAGGTTTAACAAAACATCGCTCTTGCCGATGAAATAGTTAAAATCCATAAAACACCGAGGAGACGTGAATGGGCTAGGTTTTAATGAAGTATTAATTTCAAAGAGTCAAAACAAAACGGCCGAAAAGGACGAACATTCTGTCAAAATTGCTGAAGATGCAAGACGGACGAGACGGAACCAAAATAAGGGTTCCGTCCACAGCAAAATGGTACTGCTGGTACTTCAAAGAATGTAATGTTCGCACTGGACCGCATCAATTTGTTAAAATAACAAAGAAAACCAATGATAATGTTAAACTAAAACCAGCCATTATATCGTGAGTATGACTTGTTAAAATGAATTTAGATCAAAACTACTCAACAACGATATAAAACTTCTTTGCCAAACGCCTTTCCTAAGAGCAACCACAACGTTCAACCTAACTACCAACACAACGGTTGGAATCAAAACTTTCCTAGACCATATCAAACTCCAGATTACATGCCATGGAACCCTTACCCATCATTTCCATACATGAATCAAATAAATGGTATGTTTAACCCAAACGGACCCATGAGATATTGGGGACCAAATGTTTGAGTTATTTGCTTCTTAGGTATGCTTGAAAGTTGGATTGGAACCCGATGAATGGATAAAATATAGTGGATGCTCACGACACATGACGGCAAAAAGTCTCTTCTCATCATACCAAGAGTATGACGGAGGTAATGTCACTTTCGGTAGCAATCTCAAAAGCAAAATCATTGGCAAAGGTACGATTGCTCATAACTCTCTAACTATTGAAAATGTTGCTCATGTGGATAGGTTAGGATTTAATCTACTTAGTATTAGCCAACTATGTGATAAAAAGTATAAAGTACTATTCGATGAAAATGGTAGTAAAATACTAAAAGATGGTATCACCATAGCTAAAGGAGTTAGGAAAAATAACATATACGTCATGAAAATAGATAAAACATATAATGACAAACTTTGCCTAACAACATTAGACGATAGCTCATCTCTTTGGCATAGACGCTTAGGTCACGCTAATATGAGACTTATACAAAACCTATCTTCAAAAGAATTGGTTAGGAATTTACCAAAACTAAAATATGATCAACACTTTTGCGACGCTTGCAAAATTGGTAAACAAACACATAGTAGTCACAAATCTAAAAATATGGTGTCCACATCTAAGTGTCTAGAATTATTACATATGGACTTGTTTGGACCATCCGCTATAAGAAGCTATGGAGGCAACTTATACACTTTGGTCATAGTAGATGATTACTCAAGGTTTACTTGGACGTTATTTTGAAAACCAAAATGAAGCTTTTGATAAATTTGAAATACTTAGCAAGAAAATTCAAAATCTTCTAGGTGTCAAAATTGTGTCGATCCGAACGGATCATGGTCGTGAATTTGACAACGAAACTCAATTTGGAAACTTTTGTGATACAAATGGTATAACACATAACTTTTCCGCTCCACGAACACCTCAATCAAATGGAATAGTAGAACGTAAAATAGAACAATTCAAGAAATGAGTAGAACAATGCTTAATGAACAAAACATTCCTCAAAAGTTTTGGTGTAACTGCTGACACTTCTACATATATTTTAAATAGAGTCCTAATCGTCCTTTCCTAAACCAAACACCATATGAACTTTATAAAGGTAAAACGCCAACATTACGATATTTTAAAGTCTTTGGTTGTAAATGTTTTATTCTTAATACTAAGGATTATCTCACCAAGTTTGACCCAAAGTCTTATGAAGGTGTATTTCTTGGTTACTCTCAAACTAGTAAAGCTTACATTGTCCTAAATAAAGAAACAATGATAGTCGAGGAATCGTTGAACATAACATTTGATTTAAAGTCCACCTCCTCTAAGACATCACCTTTGGTAGATGATGACTTAGTTGAAAGTCAAATAATTGAAAGTCAAATTAATAATAACAAGGAAGATGAACCATTAAATAAGGAAATTGTCAACATAAAAGAATCTAAAAGTCATCCATTAGAAAAGGTCATAGGAAAACTTAATCAAAGAACCTTAAGATCACAAGCTCAAAATCAAAGTAATCATTTTGTTTTGTATCCACCATTGAACCAAAACCATAAATGAAGCAATAAAAGATGAATCATGGGTAATTGCCATGCAAGAAGAATTAAACCAATTGTTAGAAATGATGTTTGGAAACTAGTTCCAAAACCGAAAGATCAAACTATAATTGGAACAAAATGGGTCTTTCAAACAAAATGGACGAAAATGGTGTAGTATCTAGAAACAAAGCTAGGCTTGTTGCACAAGGTTATAATCAACAAGAAGGAATTGACTATGATGAAACTTATGCACCGGTAGCTAGACTTGAATCTATTAGAATATTACTTGCTTATGCATGTGCTTATGATTTTAAATTATTTCAAATGGATGTTAAAAGTGCTTTCCTTAATGGGTTTATTAACGAAGAAGTGTATGTTGCTCAACCTCCGGTTTTACCGACTTTGAGAAACCACATCATGTCTTCAAACTCAAGAAAGCATTATACTGACCTTAAACAAGCACCCAAAGCTTGGTACGACCTTCTTAAGACTTTTCTTATTGATAACAAATATACTATGGGATTAGTAGATAATACTCTTTTTACTAAGAAAAAAGAATCGCAAATTATTATTGTTCAAATATACGTTGATGACATTATATTCGGATCAACTTGTCAAGAGCTATGTGATGATTTCTCTAAAATCATGCATGACGAGTTTGAATTGAGTATGATGGGTGAGTTAAACTTCTTTCTAGGACTTCAAATCAAACAACTAGATGATGGTATTTTCTTTAACCAATCTAAATATATAAAAGACATGCTTAAGAAATTTGGTCTTGAAGATTCCAAACCAACTAAAACACCCATGTCCTCGGACACTAAACTCACCAAGGACGAAGACGGTGAATCAGTAGATAACACTAAATATAGAGGAATGATTGGTAGCCTACTCTATCTTACGGCTAGTAGACCCGACATTATGTTTAGTGTTTGTCTATGTGCTCGCTTTCAAGAAAACCCAAAGGCATCACACTTAGAAGCATTAAAAGGATTTTTAGAAATATTAAGGGAACAACGTGTTTAGGATTATGGTATCCCAAAGGAACGAGTATAGAAACCATAGTGTATGCCGACTCGGATCATGCCGGTGATTATGTCGATAGAAAAGTACAAGTGGTATTTGCACTTTTGTTGGACATTGTCTCACCTCATGGTTTGCAAAGAAGCAAACGGCTTTAGCCATCTCTACCATTTGCCGAATACGCCTCACCGGAAAAGCATGTCAATAAGCTCTTTGGATGAAGCAAGCTCGTGAGACTACGTAATTCATCTCAACGACATCGTGATACTTTGCGACAACAAGGGAGCCATCGATCTCAGCAAAAATCCTGCTCAACATGCTCGCATAAAGCACATTGAAATCCGTCATCATTTTCTTCGCGACAATGTTCAAAAGGAAACATTTCAATCGAGAAAGTATCCTCCAAGACAACATTGCCGACATCTTTACTAAACCTCTTAAACGAGAACCTTTTAATCTTCTTAGAATTGGTTTAGGGTTAATGGAACCAAACATGTAGGATAAACATAGCCTAAAACATTAGAATAGTCAAACCAAAACAATTTTGTCTTGTATTCGCCATCGAGCCACGGCACCAAACAACAACACGGACGGAACCAAAATTTGGTACCGCCTCGTCCGTGGTGTCTATGTACAAAACCGCTATATACATAACATCCTCTTCCTCACAACCCACTTTACCAAAACGTAAAACTTAAACCAAGCTCATTATTGTCATCTTCCCACTCACTAATCATGAAGATAACATCATTGTAAGTATCCTAACTACATTTCATCTCTTAATTTCGAGTCTAGGATTCTTATTTATGCACAAAACTATCACAAATCATTACATGGGGTTTTATGTATGCTTTTATACCAAATATGAATTCAATTGGCAAATTGCATAACTAGTCATTCAAATTAGGTACTACATTATCATATTGCATAAACAAATCATGTTTCCCACTAATTGATAGATAATAAATATAAGGCCTTATTCAAACAACCAAACACCCCATGTCAAAAATTTTGAAAAGCTTCTCACTTGTAGGAAAACATTTTTCATTGCTAATACAAATAGAAACGTTAGAATTTTCATCACTTGCATGCTCTTGAATACTAAAGGTATTGCATAACTAATATGCACTCCGGTATATTCAAATGTAGCCACATTGAATTAGGAGCATTTGGGTTATCTCATGGTATTTGCAAACACTCCACTAAAACCATTTTGTGCATAAAATGAGTCGAGATAACCGCAACTCCAAATTGTTTTCATATAGGCACACACTAGAATCAAAAACGTTAAAATTTATTTTCATTTTTTTAACATGTTAATTCTTGTGCTTAGGAATAACCATGGTAGCCGCAAGATTCTATGATCACAAAGACACTCTTAACTACATTCCCAAACACCACAAAACCAAAGGACTCACCAAGGAACAAGTAGAAATATTTAGGGTCTAGAATCAAGGTATTTCCACGAGGGTAGAACCATTCACCCATCCTTCCTTGAGCACACTAATCTTCGTGAAGAACTAGCCGCCATTCAATTCGATTGTCTTCTTGACATTGATGAACCAATTTTTCCTAGGTTCGTGTTAGAATTCTATGCTAGTGTGACCGGTTTTAGTGATGAAGATGATGATGAATTTTGTCTTAGCTTTAGAATCAACCAAAATGACTACACCATCACCTTAAGTGAATTTGCTAGAGTACTAGGAATTCCCAACCGAGGAACTTGTGTCTACACGGATAAGTGGTCACTCACCGCCCTTGATGCAATCAACGACCGCACTTCTCCCTATCTAACCCGCTTGGCCGATAAGGATGTCATCCGTGAACACCTTTTTAACCCAAAACCGATACAACCCGAGTAACCCGAAAGGAAAGGAGGTAGACCGAGATCCATATGGAATGGAGCTAAATGAACTTAAGCACGAATTTAAGAAATGGGAGGAGTTACTTAGAGCAAACGTCATTAGCACCATAGGAATAGGGATCACATTAACGCTTGTCTTTGCCACATGCTTTACAACTTGTCCACCCGAAAACCATTCAACTTAGCCTACTAAATAGCTAGGAGAATGATTGATATTCCAACTCAAGGATCCGTTGCTCTTCCATACGGGATGCTTCTCACCCGTCTCTATAGAAACTTCGCTCCAATTCCACCAACCCCAAAAGGGATGCACCTTCACTATGAACTCATCCCTCACATCTTTGTACCTTTGAGTGATGCTCGAGTTGCTAAGACTAAAGGCAAAAGAGCTAAACCTCCAACTCCTTCATCATCATAATCAAATAGCTCCGAGGATGGTCTTCCAAGCTCTCATCTTCCACCTCAATAGTATTATGCATCTCTTCCCGAGATTGAGAATGAATCAGCAGAATTCAAGCAAACTAAGGGAATGTTCAAGTGCCTTGGTAGGATGATGAACAAGATTTACAAGAAATTGGACAAATAAGGGTACTTTAAGGAGTGTTTGGAACAATGCATTATCGTTAATGTTTGATACTATTTAGTTGTTTTTATTATGTAGGATGATAATATAACTTGAAACAATGGTGTATGCTAACAATCTCATGCGGGGATAGCACAAGTATGCTATCAAATTTTACCCATTTTCACTATATTGTGGAAATCAATAAGCCTTGCTCAAAATCTATGCTCCACCATGTTTACATATGTGTTATTTACTTTTCCTAACTAGAAATGTTTAGTATAATGACTTTTGAGAAAAATTTCGTGTTTCGAAATTTCTCGTGATCGGTGCCGAATCAATAAGTTTTCTCATGGTGACCACTTGTGAATGGCCAACCGCAAGAGACTTAAAACAGTTTAAGCACCAATGCAATGAAGATCGGGAGAGTATAGTGTTTCCCGTCGTTAAGTCCCAACGAGTCATGCGAGAATAGTCAAACGTGTAGTGATCGAGGATTTGAAGCGGAAAGGATTTTGATTTATTATAACTAAGGAAAAGCCCATAAACTACAGGGCTTAAATGCAAATTAAAGAAAGTTAAAAGATAAAATCTATTAAATAAACGTTATCACTATATTTAAAATGATGTTTTTGTTTTTATGTTTTATAAAAGCGAAATTAAAAACTACGCGACGCACAATTAAAAGCGTGAAACTTATACAATATAAATCCTAAAAATATGAAAATACATTTTATAATCCTAATGATAAAAGAAAATTTATAGAAAAGAAAATTATTTTATAACTAATTATCTAATTATTATTAATTAAAACTATTTTTAACTAATTAATAATAGCCTAAAATACAAGAAAATAGGAAATAAAGCTAGAAAAATAAAATTATGACTTGGAAAATCTAAAATAACAAAGAGAATTTTCAAAACTATTTTGTATTTTTCGAATATTTTCTATTTTTATGAATTTTAAACTATTAAAACTAAATAAAACATTTAAAAATACAAATTTAACTAAGAAAAATATGGAAAAATATGTTTTTGGCTTTTTATATTTATCTAAACTTAAGAAAATTGAAAAATTATTTTTTTGAACCTTTTCTTAATTTTATTGTATTAAATACTAATTAAAAATGCTTAAAAACTATTTTAAATTAAGAAAAATAGCAAACAAGCTTAGAAAAATCTGAAAATTTCAGGAAAAGTCTAAAATTATATTAGAAAGCTAGGAAAAATAGAAAAACAGGTGCATGTGTGGAGGAATTAGGAACTGCCATGGAAGTGCTTATTGAAATAAGCACTTGATTAGGCAAAAGAGCACCAATGGCTACCAAACTGAAACAGCAACTACAATATGCCAAAAGTGATCAAAAGCAACAAGTCTCAGAGGCTTTAGACCTCTAAATTGCAACTTAATCAGATTTGATTGATTTGAGTAATGTGCTAAATTCAATTTGAGAGACCTACTTTACAGCTGAAAAATAAGTTCCTCAAGAAACTGAAACTTGAAAACAGATAAAGCAACCTAAAGTATACCTGACTGCCTATTTATAAACCAAAATTGACTTCTCACAAGCTCTTATGAGCTTGTGAGAAGCTCCAAGTTGTGTCAAAATATAAAGCCCAAGACTTAATGGCACTCTCGAATTTGAGACCAAATCCACAAGCTATTTTGGTGCATATAAAAATTACAAAAATCTTCAAAATTGGTAATAAGAAATTAGACCAGATGAGCTTTTAAAACAACAAGTTTCATTAAAATTGGTCCAGAGATGAGTAAATGAAAATCTTCTTGTTGAGCTCAAACCGGTTTTGCAATATTCGACTTTTGATGAAAACATGGAAAGTTGACTTTTATGGATTTTAATCTTGATTTAATGACTGATATAGATTTAATGTGATGAAAGAAAACTGAAACAAGTTATATCTAAGACATTTAAACACAAAATGAGTTATTGACTTAGCAAAAATTCAACAGTAAGCACCTTAAGACAGATTTTATGTAGATTTGACTTTGAGACCTTGCAGGCACAGTTTGATGACAGAAATGAGCTCAAAAGGACTTAATAAACATGAAACAAAAGGAGTTAAACACTGAACTATACTTAAAGCCAGGTTAGACAGTAGACCCAAACACACTTTTATCTAACTGTTTTGTGATTAAAATGATCTAAACACCAATCCAACTTGTAAGAATGATCCAACTGAGTCTAAATACCTTAATTAGAACTAAATAAACAAGTAAGAACTATATTTAAACACAGGTTCAGATTATGCATTAATTATGAAAATGCACTTACCAAAGGTCCTATCCACAGTGGATTGCCAAGAAACAAAGGTACCACTATCCTAATCTAATCCCTGAAATAACCCAATCTCAATCCAAATTCAAGCTCTGCATCACCTTTTTTTCATTTTCAAGACCCAATGAACTCACAGTTGACTTTTGTTGACTATCAATGATAATTCATTTAAACTGTTTCCCAGGCTACTCAAAAGCTATATTAAGTTTAAATTCACTAATTTGAATGAGAAAATAAGCTAATGGAAGCTTTAACATAGGAGCATTAACTTGCAAATTCCAACAGTGAACACCAACATGTGAAATATAAATGAAACCTTGATTTAAACCTTAAAACTGGATTGCACTTGTTAAACAACTTAGTTTGATACACATGAGCTTGAAATCACAACTTTTAATCTAAATTACAACATTTTATTGAAAAACAACATAAAGAAAAAACTTAAAAACTAACTACTGTCACTTTTCTTCATCTCTTCCCCTTTTTATGCTCCAAGACACCTCCACGTGTCCTCATGAGTGTTTCCCACCACTTTTTGAGCCAATGGGTGACTTTTGAGCAGTTTTTGCCTTTTGATGATTTTGGCGGGAAAGGCACCATTTGACCTCTGTTGACTTTAGGCTGCAACTAGGGGGGGTGATAAGTAGGGGTGATGATTATGGTTTAGAGGATAAGGGATAAGGTGTTGGGAGATGGAATTGGTGAGGTGTTGCAGAGGACAGGCAAGTGGAGGGGATAAAGGAGGGTGTACCAAATGGGTGAGAGGGTAACCGTTTGAGTTTGATCGGGGTTTGTTGACCAAGGGTCAAAAGGAGGGTCAAGGGCTTTTGACAGGGCTCAAAAGGGTTTAAAATCTTGAAGGACCATTTCGCCATTTTCCAAAGTTACCATAAGGACTAAACTGACAACCTTTAATAGTACAAGGACTAGATTTGACAATTTCAAATTTTCCAAGGACTAATTTTGCCAAATTCCAAAGTTCGGGGACCTAAGTTGTAAATTTGTAATTTTAAGTTTCAAGGATCAATTTTGACAACTTAGGAAAAGTTAGGGACTCAAAATGATATTTTTCTTTATTTAGATTTACGTGGACTGCTTTTGACAACTTTTCAAACTTGGGGACTAAAGCGCCAATTATGCAAACTTGATCGCTTTTCACCGATTTTGATATTTTTGCATTTAAAACACATAAAACACTTATTTGTGATATTTTTATCATTTTGATGCATTTCGAGTGTTTTCGGATGTTTTTGCGCTTTAAATGGTACAAAATGATGAGTATTTAGACACTCATCAATCCCCCACTAAGATATTGCTAGTCCCTAGCAATGTTTTAAGAAAAATTAATGGATTTCATCTCTTTACCAAAAGCCATTACTTCGGAGTAGCCAAATGTTTCAGAGTTCAAGTAAGAACTTTGGTACACCGATAACCAAATGATTTTGAGCAAACCACCACTTTCAACGGATTTGATTTTGTCTTTACCGAAGCCGTACCTTACGGACTAGCCAACTCTTAGATAAATTATCAATATTATCTTTGGTGAGTCGATTACCAATTATGGTTTTTCCATCGCCTTTACCACAAGCCATAACCTTATGGGCTAGCCAACTCTTCACTTTTTAGGATATGGTGAGTTGAGAACCATACAATTTTGGGCAAATTGCAAGCCATATAAACGGATTTGAGAAATCTTTACCAAGAGCCGTTTGCTCCTGGATTAGCCAATCCTTATGTGGGTTAGACATGGTGGACTGATTACCATTTGTTGTGTTTAGTACATAGTAAAGAGACTAAAAGGGTACATTTATGATCAAAATTCGCCAGAATTCCCCCCCCCACACTTAGAAATGAATATTGTCCTCAATATTCAAAGTACCGGCTGTAATGCCGAAACTTAGAACGTAAAAAGATAATATTACTAGCTAAGTGTAGAAACACAACAGTTATTCTCTTTTTCAATATTTACAATTTTCATTCATTTTTAGATCTATATACAACATGTGGGGCATCTCCCCACACTAGGGTGGTACACACGGTGAAAACCCATGTTTAGCTACTGTTTTTGATTACCGAGTCGCTAGCTTGACTCGACCCAATTAATTTGTTCATGGGAAGTAAGTGGAAGAAACAATCTCCATCGGACTTTCATTAAGATGTTTGGATAAACATTGAAGTACGTGAAAGTTCCACACCGACGAGATATACGTATGCATCTGACTTACAAATGGCACATGGAAATGCTGTGGTCAAAGATAATGTCTTCATTCCGAAGGAGTGAAGAACAGGAGAAGCCACGGATATATGAAGAAAAGAAAGAAAATCATGATACAAATCATGACTAACTCTTCATCCTCATAGGAGAATTCATAGTTTCATGAATCTCCTCTTTTAGCTTACTTGATCAAGACATACTATGGGTGTGTCTAGATCAAAATGGAAGTTATCATACTCCGTGGATATATGATATGAGTGAGTTCATCCGAGAACTCCATGAAGGTGAATGAATCATATTCGAATTGATATGAGTGGGTTCACGGTGAACTCCTCTAATGTAAATGATTCATAATCGGGAGAGAATTATGAGAATGAAAAGTGGTAATCGCCACTAATCTTCTCTCCCATATCATTAGAACAGAAGGCTTTCATTTCGGAATAGAATCATCGGAAGAATGTCACTATCCTTAATGGGGATAGGAGATGAAATAGGTTTTCATTGAAAGCCTCGATTTTAGAAATGAGAAGACCGACATTCGAGAATGTTGCACGGTGCTTCATCTTTGATTTCGATGTCAAGAACTTCATCATTCTCTTCTTCTAAGCTAACAAGCTCGTAAGGTAAATCTTCCACATAAACGATGTCTCCACAAGATAACGAATCATTATCATTAGAATCGAGAACATCTCAATATGATCATTTTGGAAGACAAGAGGAGGAGGATATCACACACATGATCAAGAATTCCTGTGACTCTCTTGGGATTGGGACAAGGTTCTCAACACTAGACTTTATGAATTCGTCCGATTCCTTTCGTGAACAGTGTCAAGATGCTCGTCCCCATGTTCGAGAGTGAGTGGGAGCTTGGGTGTGATAGCGCTTGTTTGAGAAAGAATCTCAACTGCTGGGATATCATCCGATGAACTTGATGAATCAAGTGTATCTTCATCATCACCGTCATCGTGAATAAACAAAATTGAGAGCTAGATCGGTTGCTTTTTCTTTTGCAATTGATTCCTAATGATTTTTCAAAGGCAATTGGGAATTTATTTTAGCGACTGATCTTCACTAGCAATTCTTCCATGGATTTTTCATGTGAATTTGGAATGACGGGACATTGTGGGAGTGGAGATTTGTCAAAACCGGAAGGTTGACATTGATAATCATCATGAGGACCCCCACAATATACACAAGAAATACTGGGAATATTATGAAGTATAGTTTTATTGAACTCCTCACCTCTTTTCACTAACTCTAGAAGCTCTAGATAAGTGTCTTGTTGGGTTTGCTGAGGAGTTTGAGTCATTTGGCACTGTGGAGGTTGGTCGTGATATGGATAGTCGTAATTGTTACAAGGACATGAATTCCTGCTTGACAATCGAGTGAAATGGGGACCTCCACAGTTCTCACAACAAAATGATTGTTGTGGGTGGTCATGTGAATAATATGGAATTTGGTCATTTCAAAGTCCCGAGTGTTACCGTAAAACTGCTCAGACAAACGTGTTTCCGGATTGACACTCAAATCCTTGGTGAGGACCTCCACAAAATTCACAGCAGTAATGTTGGTTATATGAAGATAAGTCGGTGTGGTGGGTAATTGGAAAAGTTTGAGGGTCGTTAAATGAGTTACGATTAGGATCATAATCAAATGAATTCCTCGAACCACAAAACAAACAACTCCGCTACGGATATCATCACCACATTGTACACACGCACACCAACGATGTGGTGAACCATAAAGAGGCTCACCACAACCGACACAAGGAATAAACGATTCTATTTGAGAGTTATGAGAAGGAATCGATTATTCAAAGAATCAACAAAACCAACATGGTGATCTCGAATGACTATCAAGTCTCAAGAACATTTTGAAAAATCCGGAGGTGGGACAAGTGGTGTGCTCGAGAGCTAGCAATTTCCACCACTTCCGTTATGGTCTCCGGTTACGGTTCTTGAGAAACGTGAAGATTAGGCAAGTCATTCTTCTTGGTCACCGTCTCAATTTCGCATGTTTGCTTTTAACCGTAAACCGTGAAAGTTTAGAATCAATTCTAGACGGCTTAGGAGCAATTGAGGATTAGATCTTTGGATAACCGTGGGTTGGACGTATTTAGCACCTCCATTATTAGATGGAAGTACCGGTCCTTTGTCACCCCGGTTTCTCGTTCCATTTCCTACGCAGAATCAATGGATCATCACGAACAACACAATTCTTGACATTTGTGATAAAGTCCAAGCTTTTCGACTCGTCCCGAATTGTCGAGTCGAGAGATTCCATGAGAATAGAAGTTTAGAATCAAATGTATAGAGGGTGAAGGGATAAAGAATCAAAAGGGTAGGAGGGTAAAGAGGAATATTTTTGGTATTTTTGAAAACATGATGCAAAACAAAGAATGAAAATGTTTTGGGTTTTTGATTTTATATAGATGGTATAAACAAGGAGTGATGTCAAATCACTAATCGCTAAACGTAAGACTATTAGCATCTGCTCCGGCAATGGCGCAAAATTTGATCGGCCGAACCGCAAGTTTTCTCACTCAAGTGACCACTTGTGAATGGCCAACCGTAAGAGACTTAAAAGCTTTAAGCACCAATGCAATGAAGATCGGGAGAGTATAGTGTTTCCGTGTCGTTAAGTCCCAACGAGTATGCGAGAATAGTCAAACGTGTAGTGATCGAGGATTTGAACGGGAAATGATTTTTGATTTATTATAACTAAGGAAAAGCCCATAAACTACAGGGGCTTAAATGCAAATTAAAGAAAGTTAAAAGATAAAATCTATTAAATAAACGCTATCACTATATTTAAAATGATGTTTTGTTTTATGTTTTATAAACCGAAATTAAAACTACGCGACGACAATTAAAAACGTGAAACTTATACAATATAAATCCTAAAAATATGAAAAATACATTTTTATAATCCTAATGATAAAAGAAAATTTATAGAAAAAGAAAATTATTTTTATAACTAATTATCTAATTATTATTAATTAAAAACTATTTTTAACTAATTAATAATAGCCTAAAATACAAGAAAATAGGAAATAAAGCTAGAAAAATAAAATTATGACTTGGAAAAATCTAAAATAACAAAAGAGAATTTTCAAAACTATTTTTGTATTTTTCTGAATATTTTTCTATTTTTTATGAATTTTAAACTATTAAAAACTAATTAAAACATTTAAAAATACAAATTTAACTAAGAAAAATATGGAAAAATATGTTTTTGGCTTTTTATATTTATCTAAACTTAAGAAAATTGAAAAATTATTTTTTTGAACCTTTTCTTAATTTTATTGTATTAAATACTAATTAAAATGCTTAAAACTATTTTAAATTAAGAAAATAGCAAACAAGCTTAGAAAAATCTGAAAATTTCGGAAAAGTCTAAAATTATATTAGAAAGCTAGGAAAATAGAAAACATGTGCATGTGTGGAGGAATTAGAATCGCCATGGAAGTGCTTATTGAAATAAGCACTTGATTAAGCAAAAGAGCACCAATGGCTACCAAACCGAAAAAGAACTACAATATGCCAAAAGTGATCAAAAGCAACAAGTCTCAGAGGCTTTAGACCTCTAAATTGCAACTTAATCGATTTGATTGATTTGAGTAATGTAAGCTAAATTCAATTTGAGAGACCTACTTTGAGCTAAAAAATAAGTTCCTCAATAAGCCGAAACTTGAAAATGATAAAGCAACCTAAAGTATACCGCTCGCCTATTTATAAACCAAAATGAGACCTCACAAGCTCTTATGAGCTGTGATGGAAGAGTTGCAAGTTGTTGTCAAAATATAAGCTTAATGACAGGCACTCTCAGAATTTGAGACCAAATCCACAAGCTATTTTGGTGCATATGAAAAAATTACAAAAATCTTCAAAATTGGTAATAAGAAATTAGACCAGATGAGCTTTTTAAAACAACAAGTTTCATTAAAATTGGTCCAGAGATGAGTAAATGAAAAATCCTTCTTGTTGAGCTCAAAACTGGTTTTTGCAATATTTGACTTTTGATGAAAACATGGAAAGTTGACTTTTATGGATTTTAATCTTGATTTAATGACTGATATAGATTTAATGTGATGAAAGAAAACTGAAACAAGTTATATCTAAGACATTTAAACACAAAATGAGTTATTGACTTAGCAAAAATTCAACAGTAAGCACCTTAAGACAGATTTTATGTAGATTTGACTTTGAGACCTTGCAGTACGTTTGATGACGAAATGAGCTCAAAAGGGCTTAATAAACATGAAACAAAAGGAGTTAAACACCGAACTATACTTAAAGCCGTGTTAGACAAGAGACCCAAACACACTTTTATCTAACTGCTTTGTGATTAAAATGATCTAAACACCAATCCAACTTGTAAGAATGATCCAACTGAGTCTAAATACCTTAATTAGAACTAAATAAACAAGTAAGAACTATATTTAAACACAGGTTCAGATTATGCATTAATTATGAAAATGCACTTACCAAAGGTCCTATCCACAGTGGATTGCCAAGAAACAAAGGTACCACTATCCTAATCTAATCCCTGAAATAACCCAATCTCAATCCAAATTCAAGCTCTGCATCACCTTTTTTCATTTTCAAGACCCAATGAACTCACAGTTGACTTTTGTTGACTATCAATGATAATTCATTTAAAATGTTTCCCAGGCTACTTAAAAGCTATATTAAGTTTAAATTCACTAATTTGAATGAGAAAATAAGCTAATGGAAGCTTTAACATAGGAGCATTAACTTGCAAATTCCAACAGTGAACACCAACATGTGAAATATAAATGAAACCTTGATTTAAACCTTAAAACTGGATTGCACTTGTTAAACAACTTAGTTTGATACACATGAGCTTGAAATCACAACTTTTAATCTAAATTACAACATTTTATTGAAAACGACATAAAGAAAAACTTAAAACTAACTATTGCTCACTTTTCTTCATCTCTTCCCTTTTATGCTCCAAGACACCTCCACGTGTCCTCATGAGTGTTTCCCACCACTTTTGAGTCAATGAATGACTTTTGAGCGTTTTTGCCTTTTGATGATTTTGGCGGGAAAGGCACCATTTGACCTCTGTTGACTTTAGGCTGCAACTAGGGGGGTGATAAGTAGGGGTGATGATTATGGTTTAGAGGATAAGGGATAAGGTGTTGGGAGATGGAATTGGTGAGGTGTTGCAGAGGACAGGCAAGTGGAGGGGATAAAGGAGGGTGTACAGTGGTGAGAGGGAAACCAGTAGTTTGACTGGTTTGTTGACCAAGGGGTCAAAAAGGGAGGGTCAAGGGGCTTTTGACAGGGGCTCAAAAGGGTTTAAAGGCAGGGGGGTCAAAATTAATTTGACAAGGCTTGGTATTTAGCTTTAAAATGACAAGGACTATAGTTGCAAATCTGAAATCTTGAAGGACCATTCCTGCCATTTTTCCAAAGTTACCATAAGGACTAAAACTGACAACCTTTAATAGTACAAGGACTAGATTTGACAATTTCAAATTTTCCAAGGACTAATTTTGCCAAATTCAAAGTTCGGGGACCTAAGTTGTAAATTTGTAATTTTAAGTTTCAAGGATCAATTTTGACAACTTAGGAATCCTAGGGGCTCAAAATGATATTTTCTTTATTTAGATTTACCGTGGACTATTTTTGACAACTTTTCAAACTTGGGGACTAAAGCGCCAATTATGCAAACTTGATACATTTTTCACCGATTTTGATATTTTGCATTTAAAACACATAAAACACTTATTTGTGATATTTTATCATTTTGATGCATTTCGAGTGTTTTCGGATGTTTTTGCGGTTTAAATGGTACAAAATGATGAGTATTTAGACACTCATCACCCCGACACCTAAAACGCATCTGTCCATATTTTAGCACTTCACGGATCGACGGCACCATAATTTTGGTACCGCCCTTTATGTAGTTTGGTACCGCCATACCAGACAGGCGGACGTGACGGCACCCTTTTTGGGTACCGTCTGTATGATTTTGGTGCCGTGGATCTTCCGTAATTTTTCGAATTTCGACTCTTTCGTGATTCCAAATTATCCGCCATCACTTAGAAATCAATCTTAACTAGTTTATACTGTTATTAGAACTCAGACATTCACTAAGGTATATAAGAAATCCATTTCCCACCAAAATTCAAAATTTGAAAAATCCACCCAAGGAGCCCTTTGGCATAAAGGAAGGAACCAAATTTTGGTACCTTCAAACTGTGGGTAATCAATATTAGGAAATTCCACTCACTAGAACACATTTATTGCATATCTTTTCTTCTTCACTCCATCTTCTTTGTATGGATTGACTTGGGTGATATGACTAGCATTCAACCCACTTCCAAATCATTAGGAACCTCATCTCTTCAATGGTTCAACATCAAATCAAACCGCTTTCAACAATTTCTTACCTCTATAAATTGAAAGGCTTTACCATGATCATCCTCACACCTTCTTCATTCTCACTACTATCTAGCAAATCAAACCCAAGTTAAAATGACTAAATCATCACCAAAACCTTGCAAGAAAACCGCTAGAATGAGCGTAAGGCCTTGTTGTTTTGTTCATCTTAGCTCATCATCCGAATCTTCACCACTCACCATCTCATCTCCTATTAGAGATGATACACATCTTACCTTAGCTACACCCACTTCATCACACATTGTGATCACCACTCCACCACCAATAAAACACCTACTTCACCTCCACCCGGCACCCATCCAAACATCCAAAACACCCTCACCACCTTCACCAAGGTCTCCCACTCTCACTCCCATGGAGTTATTTTCAACTCCACCAACATCACCAAATCCTTTCCTAGAGGACTTGGAAGACTTGCCTCCTAGGCCAAGTCATCCACCACCATTGCCATCCTTTGGCACCATTGAGCGAATCGCTCATGAGTCACCTCGGTCATCCATTGACCCAAACGCCCCATTAGGGCCAAGACCTCTCCTTTTCCACCCCATTCACAAGGACAATCATGGTCCTTTATACGGGGATCATCCACTTCCATCATCAATGTCCCCTCATATTGAGGACATTCCGGAGTGCATGTGGGATGACAATCCCACTAGAGAGGAGATTCAAGCCGAACTCCACAACCTCCACCAATTCAAAGGCATGGTGGATTCTCACTTAAGTGAGACAATGCAAATGCAAAGTGCTTTGCTTGCATCCATCATGACCACTCCAAACATCCCCAACACCACCAACACATCCACCATTCCACCACCACAACCTCCCCAAACTTTCTACCCTCCAAGGCATGGTTGCTCAACTTGTGAGCAAACAGGTCAAACCGTGAAACGGACCCGGATTATGGTCCATGACTTCCACGAAGAAATGAGGTTCATCCTCAACTACATTCTTGAGCTGCCTAAACGCTTTTTCCCATCCACCATCACTTTAGGATGGTTTTAGAATAGTCTTTCTTTATTTGCTTTCTTAGGATAATTTTTATTTTCTTGTACTAGAAACACATCATTGTGTTCTCTTTTCATGATCCTTATTCATGAAAAATTTAAACTAATGAATGTTGTTTATTACATTGTTGGTGTCATTACATAGTGTTTGGAAATGCTTGTGAATGATCATTATTACTAACAATTTTTTTGTAGCATTATTTTCACAATCCATGTATCTTCCCATTAAAGCACCCAATTTCGAGGAGCTTTGAACAAGGGGAGATAATAGCTCGGCTCATTACATTCCAAGATAGCCTCTTCTTTTGTTGAGACAAAAGGGGAGAAAATATAGAACTTTGAAATTATTTATATTTGACTTTTCTTAGAAAAGTCAAACCGCATACTTTGACTTTCTCGAAAAGTCAACATCATGCATCAACTAGTGAATTCTTTGACTTTCATAAAAGTCAAATTTCATACACTTGCATTATCATTTTCTTTTCAAGTTCTAAAACTAATATTTTTATAACTCTTGTATAAACTTTGTTTCTTTTATAAAATAAAATTTATATTTTGTCCTCAACAAAAGGGAGATTGTTAATACAAATATCGCCATTAAACGTTATTTATATTTTGATCTTTGCCTAAGTTTTGTTAACGACAAAAGTAAATTTAATTTATAAAAGCTTAAAGCTTGTCAAGTTTATTAGATATTAAAACAAGCTTTCTCAAACAATATATTCATCATTCAAGCATTTACATTTATGATTAGTAACATCTTGATATGACTCTAATCATTATGTATGATAGTAGTTTGTAGAATGTGTTAGGTTCTTAAAACCAAACACTACTTAAGCATTTGCATATTTCCATAAATAGTAATACAACATTTGACATCATGTATTACATCATGGAAATCATTGGAAGATTCCATTAGATATTTTGTGAATATTTGTACTCTTCATATCTTGCACAATCTCACTTAGATAGAGTTGACTTTAGGCAAGATTTGATATCTTGTTGTCGATGGCGGTACCAAATATACACAGGCGGAACCCTTTTAAGGGTCCGCCGTCGTGGACGCCTCGTCCAATTTGGCTATAAATAGCAATGCCAAGCCAAGTAGTTTCTCATCCTTTTCTAACATACTCATACATATATTCTCTCTAACCTTTCTAACTCAGTTTCATATCATACTAGTGATCTCTTTGTAGCAAAGAAGATCAAGTCATATTCAAGCTTCAAAGAGAAGTTGGAAGTCTTGTTTGTTTAAGTGTTGTATGATCTAGTGTTGATCCATACTTCATTGTTGTATCAAACCAAGATAATCTTATGAGTGTGAGTGGTTAGTATTTTAGTCCTCAAAATACATTGTGTGTGGGAGTAGTTGTACCCTTGGAAAGAACTCGACATCTAGCTTAGTGTCGGAAATAGTGTAAGCGAAGTGTAAAGGTTTTCTCCACGGTGAAAGGAGCTTGTTGACTAGTGAAGTTAAACTCTCGAGTGTGAGACTCGGGAGTGGAGTAGGCAAGGAAAAGAGTCCTTGTAGGCCGAACCACTATAAACAACTTGTTGTGGTTTGATCATTTCTTTCCTTATTTACTTATTACATATTGCTTGCATATTTCATTAATATACTTAAGATCAATATCAATTGATCTTTCAATAAGTTTCAAAACAAAGTTTTTAATCGGTAAACTATTCAACCCCTTCTAGTTTTCTACACTTTGTATAATCATCCTCGTCATCTCTAGACTTTTCTTTCTCGCCCAGCTTTCTCAAAATCATACATAATAGTATCCTCTCTGACCTTTTGTTGTTGCACAAGAGTAGTGGCACCGGATCCCTACCGGGTTGATTAACCGTATCAGATCCGGTGAGGAGTGGTTGTACCACTTGATCCTCCGGGCCACCCATTTGATCTTTAGCAAATTCTTGACCTTTTGAAGGTGTCTCGACGTTGTGAAACTTTTTCCGTATGATTTATCCAGTTGCTCTTCTTCTTCTTCCTCGAGCTCTCATCATAAGGTACAATAGTCGAGTCTTCCCTTTTTCTTGGACAATGGAGGACTTGGTTTTGCTAATGAGGCGGTGCTTGATTGCAGATTGCAGAGTAATGAACCTCTTCATACATCTCAAGATCTTCGAGCTTTCGTCCCTAAGTTGTCTTTGTGGTTCAAGTGTGGGAATAGGTTTGGCTTCCTTTACGGAACAATCCTTTTAGAAGGAGGTTTCCTTTTAGGAACTTTCCTTTGACTCACAGACTTGTTGTGCTTCCTCGACTTCCTCTTCTCGGGTTCTCCTTACAAGTGTTCCGGAAGATTTTTCGTCGAGATGACCAACTTTGCCTTGTCCGTTGCTTCCGGATACCTTCGTGCGATTCGAGCTTTCGACATCTTCGCTAGAAGGAAATCGGCAAAGACAAAGACCTTGTTTCTTTGTAGACGCTTCCTTGATTCCGCAGATAGAATGGGTTCCGTCAACATGTCGTGATTGTCGGGGTCATTGAGCCTCTTGGGAATGTCGGGATGAAGTCCAAGTGCTCTCGGATCAACAGTTTAGTGTATCGATGTAGGGAATCTTTGAACCAAGTTTGTTGAGAAATGACATCATGTCATCCCAAATCGAGCTTCAATAGTGATGTGTTTCATGTTGACCAATGCCCAAAATATTTGCAGCCCATGAGCTTAGGATGCTCATAGTCACTGTCACGACCGTAAAAAGACTTGGTGATGATCATGTAGAGTGTTCTCCATGGTTGAGGAATACTCTTAAGCTCTACGTGAGAATGCTTGGTGATTACTCCTGTAGCCTCGCCATAACCGATATCGATTAAGAATTGGAGAGTTAGCTCTTCAGCAGTGTGGCATAAAGTTTGGTTGGATTGACATCGGGAATAAGGAGAGCGACCCTTAAGTCCAGAGGTGTAATGGTGACTTGTTTGCGGTTCGAGTCACCCACACGTGCAGTCTGTCTTTGTAATGGTGACTTGTTTGTGGTTCGAGTCACCGTCGAGAATAGTTGCAGAGTGAGTAAGCATGTTCGATACGGATGAGTCCTCGTAATATCAATAGCAATAAGACACGAAGATTCGTGAGCAAGTGAGGGTGTCAAAGTCAACACGGAGATTATTCTTTCCTATCTTCATTGGATAGCCATGAGGATAGATATCAAGAATGGAGAGAACTTGTGCATCCACATTCATTTGTTCACCATGTCGTGATCTCGAAATAACATTAGCCAAAAGAACCAACATATCAAAAGGCATAATGTTAGTCAACGAAGGTCTTATTGTCTAGTTATTGAATGTACAAAGTGATAATGATTGTTACGAGTACTAAGTCACTTGTATGTTCAATAGTTCAATGATGTCGTGAAATGTTTCGTGTGTTAGTTAACTTTAAGTTTTAAAGTTTATTTTATCACTTATTGTTCACAACATATCAGATGATTTAAGTTTATTAGTGACATTTTTTGGATTCGTGATGATATGATAAGTTTATTTACAAGTTTGTATACGTAACAATTCATCATGAAGGTCAATCCAGGGTTAAGCATAGTTTTGGCAAAGTTATGCGTAGACAGGAATGATATATGCTTAGGCGTAAACTTACGCGTAGAATCCTACCCACGCGTAAGAAATGTTATGCGAGGGAAAAGGAGACCTTAGGCGAGAGCTTATGCGTAGGCATATATTAACCTTACGCGTAAGGCTACTCGTAAGAGTTGACCTTATGCGAGAGGTCATTGCTTACATATCCTTCACGTGATACGCGTAGTCCATTGTAGAACCTTACGCGTAGTCGTTATGCGAGGATTATTCTTACGCGTAACATGACTACGCCGTAGGGTAATCCTTATGCGTAGAATTGCAAATGACCTTGATTCGAATTTTAAGCGTAGCAAAGCCCGAAATAAGTTTATCAAATCATCAAAGTTAACACGTAACATCATTTTATCACGATCAAAACATACTAGCTCATTTTAACATTCTGGCGTAGAACACATACGCGTAGTCTAAAACCCTAAATCTACGCTGTATGAGTTTTAGCCATAGATTATGCACTAAACTTTTTCGGTATGTTAAAGACATGTTGTGAGTATGTAAGCCAAGTTGTAACACTTTATTTGTTGAGAATCAAAAATACCCAAAGTTTATGAGCTTTAAACCCTAGTTTCGAATTGATGACCAATTCGTGTTTCGGGTGGCTATAAACTTTGGAAATTATCAATTTAACAACGCAAGAGCATAACCCAACTATCTTTTAACCAAAACACTTCACATTCAAAATACCCAATTTGACCTAAGAACCCTAATGTTTGAAAGTTATCAATTCGTATCCGGGCATGTTTGGGTAATGAACATGTGTTTATAGATGTAAAAGGAACATTTTGACACAATCTTATTAACCACAACGTCCATTCTTGATTTAGTGTTCATACACTTACGCGTAGGACACTAAATCAAGCATAGATCAAGATTTGACCGTTGGATTTGTATCAAAATCAAAACCTATGTTTAAAAACATGTTGAGATCATAAAACCACTTACAAATCGTTGATCCAATGCACGGATTTGTTAAACAATTTCTATGCGTAGGATCTTTTAGGTATTGGTAATAAATGTGAGGTGAAAGTGTTAGGTGGGTGTTTTATCAAAATAACTTTGTGGTTTTTGCATTTTTGTCCCTCCACCTTTTCCTTTTCAACCAAAGCCTTTTAACTTCCATTTTGGTTACCAAACAAAGGTTTTAAGAAAGAGACTTGACGACCTCCCCTTGACTTGAGAAAATAATGAACGATTATAAATTTTAAGTCCGAGGAGTGTCTTTGAACCAAAAAGTGTACCATCATTTGTAAAAGAATCAACCGAGTTTTGATAACATGCAAGTACACAAATGTTTGAAACAGTTAAGAGTTAATTTTCTCCCCCTCAACAATTGATCGAGAAATACTGAATTTTGAAAGATTAAAGTGTTGACGGAAGAAATGTACTTGCCATGTTGAAAGAAATATAGATTAGAGAATATTTTGTTGTTTTATCGGATTTTATATTTTTGTATTTTGTTTTGAAAAATTTATTTATAAAAGATGTTTTGGTGTTTGTGAGGTTTTAAGACTGTTTTAAGAGGTCATCCAATTCCTCTTGAGTCAACACCTCATACCAATTCGGTGGACCAACTCATTAAACCTAGCGGGAGGCAAGGCTTTGGTGAGAAGATCGCCAATTGGTATTCAGACCACAAAGTATAATTCAACTGCACTGCTCCACGTGGTCCTTGATGAAATGATAGCGAGATCGATGTGCTTTGATTTCGAGTCTTTGAACCGAGTTGCACGAGATTGCAATGGCACTCGATTGTCGCAAAGACATCGGGATTCTCAAACACGTAACCATAGTCTTTGAGTTGTGTTCTCATCCAAATGACTTGAGCACAACACGCGGACATGGCTACATATTACCTTCATTGATGACACGATGTACAATCTCTTCTTTGATTGCCAAGACACCAGTTTATCAAGAAATTGTAGAGCTCTCAAGTACTTTTCTTGAGTCTAGGCATCCTGCGTGATCGGCGTCAAAAGCGATTAGTTCAAAACCGTAATCCTTCGGATACCGGATCCCCAAGTTAATGGTTCCTTGATGTATCGGAGGATTCGTTTAGCCTCGCAGAGGTGGGTTTCAGTTGGTCGCGATCGATAACGGAGCATAGATAAACGGCAAAGACAATATCAGTCTCGCTAGTTGTTAGATACATGAGGACCCAATAATACTTGGTATTTGGTGGGGTCAACTAATTTCCCATGTAAATCAAAGCATCTAGCTTCTTGGTATGAGTCATTGGTGTGGCATAAGTATCATGTGTTTTCATTCCAAATTTGTTTAACAATTCAAGGGCATATTTGGATCGACTCAGAAAATACCACGGGTGATTGATGAACTTGCGTCCTAGAAGGAACGTAAGTTCACCCATCATGGACATTTCAAAATTTTTCTTCATCCACGTAAATTTGAACAATTAAGATATGTGCCCCGTGATATTGTATAAAAGAGTTGGGTCAACCGAGCCTTTGGTGAAATTATTGGCAATGAGGAAAGATGATAGCTTATCGCACCATGCCCGAGGGGCTTGTTTGAGACCATAAAGAGCTTTGTTCGGTTTGTAGACGTGGTTCGGGAACTCGGGATCAACGAATCCATCCGGTTGGTCGACATAGACCGTTTTTTAAGTTGTCCATTGAGAAACGCCGCTTTTGACATCCATTTGATAGACCATCATATTCATATGAGTCATGAACGCGAGGAATATCCGAACGACCTCAAGACGAGCAACCGAGCAAAAGATTCTTCAAAGTCTATTCCATCTTCCCGACGGTAACCCTTAGCAACCGACCGTGACTTGTTTCGGATAACATTCCTTCAAAGATCCAATTTGTTTTTCCAAATCCATTTTAAACCAATGACGTAGACCTCGTTGGTCTTTCAACCGTTCCCATACTTCAAGACGTTTGAATTGGTTGAGTTCTTCCGCATGGATTCAATCCAGCTTGTCTTTTGTCATTGCATCCTTAATGTTTTAGGTTCAGATTGGCGGGGCGGTGAGTGCATAAATGCAATGTTCACCGTCCCGAGTGAAGACGTTGTCTCGTAACGATTGGTTGATTCGGGTTGCCAATAATGTTAGCCGAGAGGATGGTCTTTTGTCCATCTATGTGTAGAGGGTTGATGTTGGTATAAATTGTGCGATTCGAGGATTCAAATGGTTTGTTGAAGATTCCGCGACATCCGTGCGTGAGCCTCATTGGCAAACGGGTTGAAGAACGATTTGGATCAAAATCTGCGGTGGGGGTACTTCATACGTAATATCGTCACCGGTTCATCATTGTTGAGGCGCTGTGTTCAACTATTGTGTTGGAGTCAAGCGGTGTAGGTGCATCTTCAATAGTAGTTGTTGTAGCGGTGTATCGTATAGGAATATTATCGGGTTGTGCAATGGAAACAATGGATACACCAGAGCATCGTTCATCAATATCGTCACGAACGGAGGAGCAAATAACCTTTCCATTTGTTGACGAGTTAGGCGAGGGCTTTCTTGGTGATGATGGGGTTGAGGAAGTTTAAACGGTTGTGACCGGTTCTAAGTGTTATACTCGAAGCCATTTCGTGAGTTCATCGAAATGAGCATGAATCGTTTCCATTACCTCCTTAGTTCGACGATTCCAGATTCGGAAACCTTTAGAATTGTCACAGATCCAATAAAGACTCCAATATCGCTTTGGCTTTGAGCTTTCCAAAATCATCACGATCATTATTCGGATAGCAAAGGGATCCAAATACATGAAAGTGTTTGAGGTTCGGTTTATAGTTGTAGACAAGCTCGAAAGGTGTTTTGTTGTGGCGTTTATGATCATAGAACGGTTTTGAGTATAGCATGCAGAGATACGCACCATAAGTAATCTGAAGTTTAGCATTGATTAACATTGTTCTTGCAGCTTCCACTAATGTTCGGTTATGTCTTTCAACAACTCCGTTTTGTTCGGTGTACGTGCAATAGATGTTTAATGCTAAATTCCACTTTCTCATAAAATTCACGAAGGATTTTGTTAACAAATTCGGTTCCTTTGTCGTTTCGATTATTCGGACGGTGTTATGGAGTCGAACTCGTATTTTGTGAAAAGGTGATGATCATTTGTGGAGCTTGGTCTTTGCTACGAAGGAAGTAGACCCAAGTCCATCATGAGTAGTCATCGACAATTACTAAGATGTAGCGTTTGCCATTGATCGTTTGCACGCGATCGGGCCACACAGATCCATGTGAAGAAGATGAAGCACATGCCGAGAGTCGTGTTCCATCTTTGAAGGAAAATGAGCACGAGTGCTTTTCCTTGTTCACAGTGAGCAAAGGTGATCTTTGAATACCGGAATCATGGGAGTCCTTCAACGAGTTTGTGTCGAGCAAGGTTGGTGATGGTTTGAAAGTTTAGATGTGAGAGGCGTCGGTGCCATAGCCAGATTTTGTAGATGTTGCCTTTGAAAGTAAGCAAATGGGAGAGGAAGCAACCATGTCTTGCATAGAGATAGTGTAGAGACTAGAATTACGCGAGCCGGACATAAGATCGTTTCCTTGTAGATCACGAATGAAACAAGTTTTCTCCCCAAAGCAACCTCCAAATCTCCATCACAAAATTGACCTCATCGAAATGACAGACCGAGGCCTTCCACATAGTAAACCCTGCTGATTTCGATGTTCCCATTAACATAATATCCGTAGCCCATGATGGTGCAAGTGATCATTCCCGAATCGACGGTGCCAATGAACTTTGCAATAAAGTTTGATAACAGTTTAAGGTTGCTGTCATGTGTCGGGAACATCCGCTATCAACAATCCAGAGAATGATCTCGTATCACCGCATTACATGCAGGCGACATAGATGGAATAGAAGTAGATGTGGAACCCGAAATGTTAGAGGGTTCAAGCGTACGTTAGACATACACACATTGACAATTTTAGGCATCCATTTAAATCCTAGTATGTTATATATCCATTTCGCCATCTATAACTACTCTTTGCTTTAGTCTTAGTGAAAACACTAGGTGGTACTACACTCTTGGGAGGTGAAGCGGAGCTACTGTGATAGCAATGGTTGCCTTAGAATCTAAAGAAGGCGGTCTACCAAGCCATGCATGGACTTAGGCGATTAGTGGGCCTAGAGGTATTCGATTCTTAGGATTTTGTAATCGAGAGATTATGGCTTTAGCAACACATTTGTCATGACAATCGAATTTATACGCTTTCGACAAATAACACAAGGTGCATCGATCAATATCAAAAGTACTTAACGGTTTAGCATTCGTTACATCACTATTTGTATTACATTTGCCGACGCAACATCTATAGTGGAAGTAAGATGAGTTTTATTCGAGTCCTAGGGTGTTCTTCTACTTTAGCATTCCTTATTGATCTTTTCTTAGGTCGCAACTTCCTATTCTTGATTGAGTGCTCCTAGGTGTGAAGTGTCGACGTTTGGAAAAGATGCAACTATTCTGCTTCGAGAGAGGGAAACACATTAGCAACTTGAGATTTGGCGTTGGGAATTCTAGGTTCACGATTACTAAGTGTGACTGGTGCTAATCTCTTAATCACGAGAGGCGGAAGTTGTTCATATTTTCCTAACTTTTCCGTAACTTAGAGATGGTGTGAATCGATCTTGATTTTCGAACGAATATTTCCAAAGAAAATTCATGACATCTCTAGTGTGAGCAAGATAGTGATCAAGTTCGTTTGATGCTTCAAGTCGAGTCTTTTTGAGTAAATCAAATATGACACCATATTCTGTTTAACTTTTAAAAGTTCTTGTTCATATTTGGAGATTTGACTTTTCAAAGACACGTTTTGATCATCCAGCTTGCTCAATTTTAGGATCGAAGATTTTGCACTCAACCGAGCGATTTTCTTTGAAAACTAAGTTGATGATTGTGAATATCTTTTCACACCAATGAAGACGACGCTTTGCATTGTAAATTTCCGTGTGTAATCGTTATTTTCGACTTTTAAAGACTCGATCCGAAGCACATTATCGTTGTTCTCAACAGATTACAACAGCTTTCAACAATATCGCAGAGATATAATCGATGCAAATGGCAAGGCATGAAATAACACAACATTATGGATATCAAGACGATAACATCTTCCAAGAGTCGATCAACATCTTTTCTCAATAGTTTCTTTTTGCGTTTTGTGTGCGAAATAGATGTTTCATTTTCTCGAAAACGTTTTCATTACCCCAAGTTCCTTATGAAAATCCTTTTCCTGTGCAATTGCACAACTTTTCAAGTTTTAACATTAGGTAAAAGATTTTTCGAAAAATGTCTCTTTGTTCTCGCGCGAGGCGATTGAAAATGTTCAACTTTGATTTCGATCGATATTCTATCTCATGTTGTAAAATTTTGAGGTCACCATGAAAATGTCAAAATATCAAGAATTTTTCGATTTTCGGGTTGTGAGTTTACTTCACTAATGGAAGGTAAAGGACCATAAGTTTGTGCAAAGTCTGTTTTGGGATTAACAATAGAAGACTCGGTGTTTTGATGATAACCCTTGGTGTGTTAGAAGAATCCGTTGGTGTGACGAAAGTGACCGCGTTTTATAATTAAAAGGTTTGTTGTAAACAACGTTTTTAATTTTGATCGACTCGCCTTCGTGATCTAATTCCTCTTGACGATGATATTCAACAATACTCATGACAAGATTATCAATTTTGTATTTCCTTTGGAAACTTCGTGAGTTGGTTTGAATGTTTTAGTGAAAACTTTGGTTTGTAATCGCCTAGATTTTTCCATATCCATTTGGATTGGGTTTTAAGGTAAAACTTTCAATAGTCAGCATCGATTCACCATGTTTGTAAACAATGCTTTAAACTCTTTAAGTTTGTTTTGCGTGTCGAGAATTTCGTCAAGAAGGTCATCTACCCGATTCGTTGAATGCTTTTTGTATCACGGAGAACTGTTTTGACAATTTAACAACTCACCTTTAGCTTTTGATTTTCCAAGGTGAGAGCGTTAATTTGCTTTTTATGTTCGTGTTTCAGCTTGTTCTAATTCGCACAACAAAGCATTCTTCGAGGCGGCTAGATCACGATCTGTCTCTCTAAGTATTTTTCATTTTGATGAGATTTTGCAAAAGCGGCTTCAAAACCTTTTCACGGTTTTCTTGAGTTTTGAAAAGTTGAGTTGCATTTGTAAGCATTCAAAATCCTTGGTTAATGATGCATTTTTACTTTTAAAGATTGATTTAATGCATAACATTCTTCCATTTTGATTTTATGGTCTTGAATTAACCGAGCAAAATCCGGATGAGGCAACAGATCATCTTGTTCAATGTGAGTCTCAACATGATCATTCGTTAGATCCTCAAATACGACCACGGAGTCAATTTGATTATCAAAGGAAACCATAAGGTCATCTTGATCGTCAAATGTAACTACTGTGGTTTACTTGAAAATCATCGTAAAAAGATGTAGAAGACTCATTTTGAATAGTCCGATCCGTGCCGGATTCGATATTGGCGAGAGATTAGTTCAAATATGATGATGGTTTGTTCGGTACTGAGACAAGCCATCGGTGTCATACATCGGGCTCAGATCACTCATGTGCACTCATGCATATTAGCCATCAACATAACAAATTGCATTAGCCTCGCAAGTCCTCCATATCATCATCTCGAGTGCATACGCCATAAAGCTCGTTCTTTGTTTGTAAGAGATCCACCACTTCATCCTTAAGAGCCAAAAGTAAAGCCTCTTTGAAATGAGCACCGCCCTAGTCCTTGGCTTTGGGCATGCATTAGCCAGTGTCCTTCTCATTGCGGTTGTAGCATCTAAGACCATTTAACCGATTCTCGAGCATTTCTGTTCCATCACTTGAGCTCGTTGTTATTCCTACCCACAAGATTAAACCCTTGACAACCGCCCATCCGACGACCATAATCACGATTTCGAACTTCAACACGTCCATTGTTCACAACAACTTGAGTCCGTGTGTTAGATGAGGAACGAATGCGATTGTTGGATTTGTTTGTGTAACGACCAAAAGCATTAGCAATCATCACAAATCCTTGTTGCAATGCTTCAATGGATCGATTTCTCAAGAGCTTCAACGACATATGCTTGAGCATTGTTCTTTGTATGGAACCAATTGATTTTTTGAGGTTGAGGTTGTTCTTTGTGAAGGTGTGTTTGAAGCAGTTGGTTGAGTTGTCGGTTGAGAGGATAATTCATTGAGCATACAAGGCAAGTTCTTGATTGTCCGGTTGTGATGCTTAGCAATTTGAGCACGGAGAATCCTTTCCCGATCAACTTCCGTTTCATGAGGCTTCAAGTAATCGTACAACAATCCATAGGTAGAATGATGCATATTCTTCGCTTGACGGAGAAAATGACATACTTCTCCCATTCGGACCAAGACTACTCGTGAACTTAGTATTCACCGCAATTGTGGCATGATGATTTTGTGTTTATCCAAATCATTGATGATGTCTCGAAAATCGATGATGATAGGACTCTAGTGTCTCTCGTGTTCAATCATGAAGTGTTCATAAGCCAAGTAAATTTTGGATTCCAAATCCTCCCGATTGAGTCTGATCCTTCCATAAGAAGACGAATATGATCCCACATTTTTGTGCAAGATTTTGAGCATCAACACTACGAAGAATTGGGTTTGGTAATCCTAAGAGGATGTATTCCATTGCAAGTTCATCGACTTCATAGTGTAGAAGTTCGTAGGATTTAAATCGCAATGAGAGCAATGTTGGTTTGTTCATCTCTTGGTGGAGCAAATAGCTGGATCTCCGGTACAATGACAAGAGGCATCTCAAATGGACCTTCCAAGATAACCTTCTTTAAGAACTTTCCATGTGGCTTCTTTAGATCACAAAACCTAAAGAACCTTATGACCCATTGATCGTAGTTTCGGAGTGAGCATTGGAGGTCTATCAAGTGATCCACTTCATGAATTGATTGTTGGTCGCTTAAAGCTTCACACATCTTTGCAAACCAAGTGGGTTCCTTCATAGTGCTTCGTGATGGATGTTGATTGAAATCGTTTGTGTAGGGTAGAGCTTGAAGACTTGGTGATGGTGGAACCATTTGTGGTTGTGGAATTGCACCAAGTTGTGGAGTATGTTGTTGATTAAATTGTTGTTGATAAATAGCTTGTTGTTGATTCCATTGTTGATGTTGTGGAGTTAATTGTTGTTGTTGTTGATGATTATAAGTGTGAGGAAATAGTTAGAGTATGGTGGTTGAGACATGATGATAAACTGTGTGGTAAAATGGGTCTTTGTAGTCGAATGAACCTTTGTTGATGAAGTGTCCTTAGGCGTAGAAAAGACAAGAACCAAGTAGCACTTATGCGTAAAAATACCAAAAGTTACGATAACAAAGGAGTTACGTAGGTTTTAGCTTACGCGTAAGTAGGTAAAACACTAAAGTTATGCGAGACAAAAGTTAGGCGTAGAAAGTTAGGCGTGGGATTACCTTATGCGAGACTAAAGTTTACGCGTAAAGTGAATCTTATGCGTAGGATTTCACGCCGTAAGCTTATGCTTATGCGTAATTTTAGGGTTTTTGCTCAAATGATCTTTTACACTTCACAAAGGCAAAAGATATCCAAAGTCCACGTATTTTCAGACTTATCCAAGTAAGAAAACACGGAATAAACCGAAAATTGAAGATCAAACCAAGGAAAATCTTACGCGTAATATTAGGGTTTTGATACGCGTGGGATTACTCGTAACTTTGATTCTCGTCCAAATGTGTTTCTAAACCGCTTTTTGTTATGGAATAGCTTCAATAGTACCAAAAGAACACAAAAATATGAAATTTGATGTACCAAAAGCGCTAGACGGGTTACTGCGAGAACGACACCTCGAACAAAACAAGCTTAAAACGTAAATCCACGTAAAGTTTGAAACTTTTGCCAAAACAAGTATTTTAACACCTCAAAACATTGAAAGTACAAGAATCTTGGATTAAAAGTGTAAAAATGAGTTTTTAAGATAACCAAAGATTGCGTTATCTTTACGCCGTAAGACCCAAAACCAAAAACTTCAAAAACAAAGTGTACACCCAACTATTTGGCGATTGATACCACTGTTAGGTCACTAATTTTACAAACACAAGTTATAGAGAAAGAGATAAGGCGATTGAACAAGTAAACAAGCACACACACACGAAATACTAGAACAGTTAGGCATAGAGAGTATGTGAAAGAGTAACTTGAACAACCAACCCTCAAATGAGGGTTTACAAGATTATTTATAGGAGGGAACCTAGGGCAACACTCCTAGTTCCCATCCTTTCTTATGTGGGCTTGGGCCTAAGCTTATGGGCCTTCTACATAAGCTTGACCTTAAACAAACATAAAGGCCATAATAAAGCTACCTATTACATATGAAATATAAATACTTGAAATACTGTTTAGGAGTGATTCCAACAGAGCCGAAAAGCTTCTAGGGCTTGTTTGGTTCACGTGGTCTTAACCGTGACCGTGTCATGACCATTAGGGTCATAACACTGGTTTCGGGCATATTTGGTTGATTGATTGGTTAGCGAGATTGATTTGAGTTGTTTTGGGATTGAATTGCGCTATTATGACTTTTAATTGAACTTGATATATAAATTGTCAACTTTGAGCTACATCGGTGTTACTTTGACTTTTTAGTCAATAGTTGACTCCGACAAAGCCGTAACATGGACTTTAGCATAGTTTGGACTATTGATTGATTAAAAGCCGAGAAGTCATGAATCGTGCTTGTGGACTCGAAACGAATAAAGATATGAAATTAATAATGGAATTTGACGAAATATATATATATATATATATGAAAATGCTAATAGACTGTGAAATATAAATAATAAATGGCTTTTGTACCAAAAATATCGATTACAAGACTTATCTTGTTATTTACTATTTCTAATTGGAAACTAACAACTAAAATAGAAATGTTTTATAATAAATAAACAATTAATGTTTCGAGTACACGTTTATCGAAATATGCCAATTATGGGCATTTAATATTAGCTTTCAAGTATTTATTTACTTACGTTATGTGCATGGGTTACGGATAACCTAACATTAATTGTGTTAATCCACGTGGGTAGCGGACTTATTAGGTTGACGAATCTAATAAGAGCCCGCTAGGTACGTTGGGTAACCTTATTAATGGGTGTATTATCCTTATGACTCTTTAGGATGCGCCCGGTTTATGGGATAATAAGCGACAAGAATAAATAATTGAGTTTATCGAGTTGACGAATTCGATAAGATCTACTATTTATTCTGAAACTTATTGGACTATGGAGCTTATCGCTTAGATGTCTCATGGTGTTGCATTGAGTCACGTATTGGTTGTTTGAGTGCATTCATAGCATCATATTTAGTCGATACACCCACATGAGGATACCAAACACTAGGATTAAATGGCGAAATGAGACATTTTTGGAAATAACAAAATGGAATACATTGGGGTAGATAACGTTGATTTCGAGAGATATATATATTAAATAAGGTCTACATTAATATGTTGTGCCGAGTCGATAGTTGTTGTGCCGTGATTACCGTTATCTTCTGCTAGTGTTCATTTGTACGTTGATTGCTTGAGGTGAGTTTCATAGCCCCAATTTTATCTACGTTTTTAACTATATTGGGGTGAGAATCATGCTACTATTTTCGAACCGTGAAAACTATTTGGATTTGCTTATATGCTTAACTGTTTAGATAGATGTGCGGTAGCTGTTGTCTTAGTCTAGTTTTAACCGTACCTAGCTAAGAATAGACTTCTACCTCGACCTAGTCCGGGGTTGGCAATTGTTCTAGATTTTGCCATGACAGTGCTGGACTAGAGTCACGGGGCCCGAGTAATCCCTGGATGCGGGATATGATTGGTGATCCGGGTAGGATCGGTGTGTGCAAACGGTATTTATCTATCTTAGGTCTTGCATAGCAAATCAACTATTACAGGTCCACTATGATTTTGTTGAACTTAAACCTATGAACTCACCAATAGAAGTGAACTTTAGCATGATTTCTCGTGTATTTGAGAGATGTTTGGAATACGTGATTGGTGGAAGCTTGGCAAGAAGGCGGGTTCAAGGATCATTTCGACTCTCATAAACTTTGGGGACCTATTTTATTAAATCATGTTTTGGGCCTAATGTTAGGATCCAATATTTATTGTGTTGATGATTCGGGTGGTCTTGGGAGATCAAAATACATGTTAGCCATTAGAGAGAGAAAGTTAGAGAGTTGGGTGTTTCTTGGTAGAGAGTTACTTCACAAATGTTGAATATTAGATTGAAAGCACCACCCCTTCCATGGATGGAAGGGGTATTTATACTTACAATTACACGACCTCCTATCGGCCTGTGGATCAGGGATACATTGGGTAAAGACCCGTCCTTCCTCCACGGTGTTGCACTACGCTAATCTAAACTAATAACTAACTAATAAACTGATAAATAACGTAACTAACGACAAGTCTACGAGCTAACTTAAGCTAGATAACATTTGGGGTGACCGACTCTTCACTACGGAATTTTCTAATTCCTAACAATCTCCCTAAGGAGGTCACCCCATGTTTTACATTTCGAATCCTAGCATTCTATTTTATCTTTGTTCTTGAGCTCAGACTTCAATTCTTCAATTCAAGCAATCTTTGTGCTTTTGTAATTCTTCAAAGTCCGCATAGATTAGTACTTTAAGTGGAGGCCTTTGAACCGATCCACATCTTTGATGATCTTCGAGCTTTTTGAGATCATCACCACAAGAAATCTCGGATCACCCTTAGTTGTGTTGCCATCATGTGAAGTTGTGACTTTCGGACCGACATGCTCACACTTTTGAATCATGACATCTTTCCATCGAGTAGCGGAAGCCTTCTCGGTTCATGATATTTGCGCAGCAGAAAGCGTAAGCATAGTATAAAAATATCGAACCGTGTTATGTAGATATGCACCACCATGATTTCTTCAATTAAGTGTGGTTGCCGTGAACATGCGGCTTTGATTGACCTCAATTCGATCACCGCAATCGTCGGGTGTACCGCAAACAACGCTAGTTAATAAAGCGCACGAAAGTGTCTTTGATCACTTTCGTTGAATTGAGGTACACGCCCACGGTGCCCCGCTGATCAAGACAAGTACGCCTCGTGATCGTAGGATTCCTAAGAATCTCCTTGACGTGGTTTCGCAATGTTCTAGTCGTTCTCAAACCGAACGCCTCAAAGAAGACAACACGGAGTGAGTGAACCAATGAATTGAGATTCACCGATTGATGAAAATGATTTGAAAACAATCGCGTATTGCTTAGAAGAAAGAGTTTTGCAATACGATGAAGGTTTTATGAGAAAGATCAATTTTCAATCAAAATACTTTTGTATTTGAGAATAGTACACATTCGACGTGCTAGTGAAAAGAAGAGATTCGCACATCGAACGGTTTTTCTAAAAGTATTTTTCAATCGAGATACTTTTGAATTTTGAAAACATAAGTACACATTCGACGTGCTAGAGAAAAGAAGATTTGCACATCGAACGGTTTTTCCAAAAGTATTCGTCAATTCCATTCTGGACCAAGGTTGATTCAAGAGTGAATCGCCCCATTGTTTCTATCCGGTTGTCACAAGTTTGATCTATAGAATAGATCTCACATGTCACCCACCAAGAGCTTGTTTGATGTTGGCTCTAGAAGGATTTCCATCTTCATTGTGAATATGTTAGCATATCACTCGGATGTTCCGCAATACCACAAGGATAATGCGAGGACTCTTAATATATACTTACTTTCCACATTGTGTGAAAAAGCAAGTCTTCAATAATTTAGTGTCCTAACGAGATATTGTGGATGATCTCTTGGCTCTAGACTCAATAGTGCACATTTGGTTCCTTTGTCGGAGACTGGGAGAGGGTCTCTTCTTCAATATCAACAATCTCTAAGAGAAAGTCGATAGATAATGTCGGTTCCCGTGAGAATGAAACAAGCCCTTTAAGAGGAACTTGAGTGGTTTGGGAAGTTTAGTGCAAAGGCATCACCGGGTCCATGACGTCTTGTCTTCAATACCAGTGTTACCTTAGTAACAACCAAGAGCATATGTATTGAACCCGGTTTTCGCCCTAAGGTTGAATTGATGGAGGGCTATTTCTTTTCACCCTTTTATCATTCATTTCTTTTCATTCTTCAACCCTTCAATGCTTACCGAGACTTCATAACTAGAACCTTGTTGGGTTTATTCCAAGACTAGCTCGCCTCATCCGCACTCTTCCCATTTCTCACTTTTCTCCTTTTTTCAATATACCTAAGGACTCTACACTATCTAGTGGATTGTCCTCGGTAGATCCCTCCGGTTACGGCGGATCGTGGGAACGAATACCTAACCTAACCATCCTTATAACACCATGCATAAAGTAAATTGGTCGGTCTTTTGGTATTGTTCTTCCTTCATGAAACCAATTGAAAAATCATTTGGAAAAACAATCAAGGTACTTGTGATACGAGATCAAAGCATTTTGTACCTTAATAGTTTTGATCATTTAGAAAACCTCCCTCAACATGTGCGTATGATTTAGAAATTGTTTAGCACAAGGAGGCAAGAGGACTTTGAAATATTTTCTTTGATCACAATTTTCATCCGAAAAAGCCATTTGATTTTCATGGTAAAATTCTCCCTCAATATGTGCATAGGATATTTGAAATCATTTTTATCACATAGAGGCAAGAGTTCTTTGAAGCACATCCACAATCACAAAATCCATTAAGAAACCATTTGAAAACACAATCAAGGTACTTTATAATCTCTTTTAAAAACTTTTGTACTCGATGGTTTTGCTCCCCTCAATATGTGCTTCGAGATTCAAAGCGTTTAGCACATATGAGAGAGCACTGCACAACCGAATCAAAACGATCAACTTTTATCAAATTTCATTATTAAATCACAAATTCTCCCCGATCAAAATATCAAACCCTTTGAGATTTTGGATCCCAAGTGATTTAATTAGGTTTAGAAAACATGGGAGAAAATGTGGCCTTGTTTAAATACTCATCCGGTTTTGGATAAATCCTCCTCCTCAACATGTGCATTGTGTATTTGAAATCGTTTGGGACATGGAGGCAGGAGTGCCTATAAAGGACTAAAACCAATTCCATTAAAACAGATTTGAGATTTAAATCACGATCTCTCCCTTGATCAAAATTTCAAACCATTTGAGATTTGTAATCCCAAAAGATTTAAATTATTTAGAAAATTTTAGGAAAGACGTGGCAAGATTTAATTTGAAAGATGATAGATAAGGAACAATTTAGACATTAAAGATTGTTAGTGTCGTATGATAGTTTTTAAGAGATCTTTAAGTAAAATAAAACAATTTCACAATCAAACAAGAATGTAAAAATTTCATTTTGAAAGATCTTTGAGTTTTAAAGAAAAATCATACCATGACATAACATTAAATCTTTAGATCACCACTTTTTAGTACAAACGGACTTTTATGAAGCAATATTGTTTGAAAATAATTTAAATTAAATCACTCTCCTCAATCCATGACATGAGTCGATAATTGAGTGACTTAAGTTTTGATAAAATGAAGTCCGTGATTTTCAAAAATTAGTCCAATATATTTTCAAAACAATATTTTCCATTTTCAAAACAATTTAATTAAATTATTCAAAATTGTTTAAAATGGTATCCGCACAAAGATACGTTAGGTGGTTGAGAAGCTTCGTTGTTGTTGTTGTAGGGTTTGGAAGAAAACCGTCTGCAGATGCAGTGAGACTTCTTCTTACGTTGCATTTTGAATGCCAACCGAGGTCAAATTAAGCTCCGTTTCTTCAATCACTTAGAAGAAAACCATCGGCGATGCAGTGAGACCTCTTACGTTGCATTTATGCCAACTCTCCATTGAAGTCCAATTAAGCTCCGCTTCTTCATTTGTCAACCCAAGATATCGTTACTCTTCCTTTCGGCATCCAATCATGTTCATTTGTGGGATCCGGATCGAACATTCTTATATACCAATATACCGCATATGTTAGTGAACACACATACAAATATATGGTGGTCGACAACACCCAAACAACAATCGACTAATAAAAGTCAATTCAACATAACAATCGATCATATAAGGTATGGGGTTTATGTGTTAATCAAACTCTAATCATCTAAACCTAACAATCATATCCTAAATTCCTAGTCCTTCAACATAGGCAAATATCATTTTAATTAAGCACGAGGATAATTAAGAAAGCTCGTTAGATGATATAGATTTGAAAACATTCTTCCCTCAATCAATGACTCATTTTTTGAAAAGTTTAAAAGCGCAGAAGTCATTGATTGAGTTTGCAATTTAACAAAACTCGATTCGATTGATTTTCCAAGCAACTCATTTACCACCATTTTGAAACACAACAAATATTTTTCTCAAGAATTTTAGACGGAAAACATTTGTGTAGGAACAATGATCCTTCGACATACTTTCCTCCATTTGTTTTAGGATAAGTGCACGAAATATTGTGAAAATCGTTTAGCGTAGCACTTTCCTTCTTGAAAGCGGGTTGCTATCTCAAATAATAGCAAGCCATAGTTTAAGCATGGGTCACATCAAGTAGCGCAAGCCATGATTTTGAAGCCCGGTTACAATCAAATAATCAGAAGCCATTTTTGAGACATGTTTAGAAAAGAATATTTACACCTCCTCGTCGAACTTCATCTATGGTCCCGTGCCATTATTGAATGACATTTCTAAGACCGTAGATGTTATCGATACCGTAAGACATGTCTTTAGAAAACATATTTTGGTCTTTTTCAAATTTTTCGATTTTTATGGGTTTTTGAAGGTTTTATATTTTTCTATTTTGTTTTGTTGGTTTTATATTTTGTATTTGGTTTTTCGATAAATATATACAAGGATAGAGTAGATGATATAGTTAAAGAAGATGATGATACGAGTACCGAGATAAGGATATCGAAAAGACGTCGTAGAAGAAGAAGTCATCAACTCTTAAACATTCACCACCAAAGCTTCCAAGGGCTCTTGAATCAAGAAAGAAATTGAACCATCCGAAAGTGAGACTGCGCAGCTTCCCCAAACCGAAAATCCTTTGGATGAGCGATTCAAGCTCTATTTCAAGCTTTCTTAGCCAGTGCACAAAGAAGCACACCATTATCATAAACTCACGCTCCTTTTAAGACCGATAATCGAGAATCTCCGCTCGGGTTATATCATCCATAAGAACAAAGAACGTATCATCCCACACATAAATAATCTTCTCAAATTTCATAACCATCAAGTCCAAGCGATCCATTCCAAAAGGTGTCAAGAGAGCAATTCCCCAAGTAGTTGAATTGTTGCAGCAACCTCTTTGTATAATGCTCTAGAACTCTCCCAAATACACTTCATGAGGGAATGAAGAACACCTTCCCATGTTCACATTTTTCTTCCCCGATGAACGTGTATGAAGCTCAAGAACCCAAAGTACACCAATATCCAAGAACTCTCCGAATACTCATCAAGAGGGTAATGTAGAACACCTCCCTATGTTCACATCTTTCGTCCCTAATGAATGTGTATGAAGCTCAAGTATCCAAGTATACCAATACACAAGGAATGAATAATCGATAACATTGAAGAAGCAGACCAAGTCATCGATTATCTCTCGGGTGACAATCTGCGGATGTCAACACCGAATAAGTGATTATATCTCCGAATCATCGATTAAGCACTCAAGTGAAACAAATGAGCATCCCCAATGTACACAATCTCTCTCCCCGATCCTTGAGACACCATCGAAATCACCACATACTAGTGTACCTTTGTTATCTTCGTAAACTTTCTAACATCACTTCCCCACGTAGTTGGAATAATAACACAAAAGCCTTGATGAGTAAAACCTTGAGTTTCTCTCGGTCATGACAATTGTATTTCCCGGATATCTTCAATCACTTAGAAGTATTAAGCTCATCAAGTTTACTCGCCATGAGTCAAACCTTGAGTTTCTCTCGGTACTAACATTTGTCTTCCCGGATGTCTTCGCTACTTAGAAGAGTTAAGTTCATCAAGTTTACTCGCTTTGTGTTTATATGTGAGTCTCCTTACGCCTTGTCGGTTTTGACACTTCGTAATCAAGAACTCTTTGTAAGCCCAAATACTTGAAATTTGTTGAGAATATTGCTTGAAGTCTTTGTGAGAATCAACATGTCAAGACTCTCTCGACTATTTATATCAACCCTTCAGACAATTTGAAGTGACCATCAAGAAGAAAACCCGCTATACCATACTTGAAACCAAGTCAACTTCCCACATTTGTATCTTAAGCTTGCACCTAATGATGGAAGAACGTGTAGAGAATTTATGCTTCAAGCAAATCTCTAAGTACTCACTACCCAAACAAAGTATGAGACATTAACACCTCTTGCGATTATCCACACCGTCATGCGTGTGACATCGAGTAAAACAAAGTAACTCCTAATTGTGATAGTTAACTGTGTCTTCAACCATCCACTTCGATCACCGGTAACTAGATAAACCAAGTCTTCAACTCAAATTCTTAAGCCCGAGCAAGTTATCGAATAAGAACACGCCTTTGTGAAAGTCAACTTCAATCTCAAATAAGTGATAAATGATTAACTCAAGTAATCAACTTGTGTCAAATGTCCAAACGTGAAATAGTCAATAACAACGCCTCGAGGAGTCATCGCTAAATAATATGAGCAAGTCTAATTGGGAATTGAATCGACTTATAACTTTCTCCCAATTAGTGCCCCCAAACCGACAACTGCTTGATAAATGCCCGGATTAAGAAGAAGTCTTTAGATCGTTAAATGCAACTCGCCTTTAGTCTTCTAACATGTAGCGTAAAATGTAGAATGATCAGACTCGACCTTCTTCAAGATTGTCGGTTGGGAATAGATAGTTAACATCTTCAACTCACACCAAAAGCATCTCACCAAAAGCATCCCAATTAACTTACATCTTGCAAACCCTTAACTAAAATCCTCCCAATCAAACAAGAATGTAAAGATGTTCATCAAGGAAATCAACAATCGTGCCTCAACGAACACACAAGATGGTAACACCAAACTACCAATCACATCAAACAAGAACAGAGATTGTTCGAATCATCATGTTGATGTATACGTGAAGCATTAACCGAAGCACTTTGTCGATAAACTCATCAATCCGAGTGAAGATGTCAACCAACGGCTCTTAGAAGAAAAACTCCATGTGAAGATGATCCGATAAGAAGAAGCTCGGTTCTTACATGAGTTTAGAGCCGTATGACCATTTGTATTCTCAAATATCAATCAACCATGCAAAAATTCACACTTCTTCTCCCCTCAAGAATTGCATACGGAGATGCCATTCTTGATTAAATAAGTGAAAATCATCCAAATGTGTTCTATTCACACTTCTCCCGCAAAATAAGCACATGATGTCGCCATCTTCATTATAATCGAGCAAGTGGAATGAGAAAACAATCGCTGATAGCCCGTTCACTTGATGACCAAGCGCATGGAAAAAGTATGAAGCATGTTGATGAGAATGGTCATAATAAGAAGATTTCTTCTTCGTAAGATAAAGCGAATCACACGCACACTTTTCTTTTCTTTAGCAGAACGAGGCTTGAAGATTTCTTCTTTCAAGTATTCAAACGCATATTTCTTTTCATAAGAAGATGTTCGCCATAAGAAGATTTTCTTTCATAAGATAATGCGCATCAAACGCATACATTTCTTTTCTTTAGAGTACGAGGCATGAACCATGATGTTCATACGTCATAATCTCTCTTTTCAACTCTCTTAGCAAAACATGTAATCATCACCATTATCATTCAAGAGGCTTTTTGTAGTGACAAATGATGGAGAAAACCCAATATGATGAATTTGACCTCAAGTAAACTAACCCGAACTCGTGACTTAAACTTGCACATATGTAACAAAGAGCGGTGTCGAGACTTCATGCCCATTTGAATCTCTAAGTACTCTATACTCTTCAACCAACCAACCATCGAGTATAAGACGATATCACCTCTTGAAAATCCACAATTGAATGTGACATCGAGCACTACAACGTAACTCCTTTAAGTGATAGTTATTTTGTGGTGATAAGAGCCCAAATCCCCAAGTGGTAAAAGAAAAGGTAAAAGTCACCCAACAATAACTAGATTTCCAAGTCTTCGTTTTTGATAATAAGCTTGAACAAGGATCTGAAGAATCTTCATCCAACCATCCCCGATACCTTCGTGATACTAAGTACACTTGCCGTGATATTTCACTTCAACCTCAAATAAATAATAGTGAATTAACTTCGTTGTCACATCTTCCGAATCGCTCAAATCTAGCCTTCTTTGACATTTAAATGAACTTTGATAATGGTTTCATCCCGACCATGGTTAAAAGCACATAACCCGTAAAACCTTGCAATAACCAAACCGCCATGACAATAATCCAAACACACATCCAATTCATAAAATACACCTTTTATCCTTCTTCAAGCGTAAACCGTAACACCAAAGATCGTAAAAGATTCCGAACTACACTTTCCTTTTCACCAGGATGGTTCCATCAATACGGGATTTTACAACTCTATGGTTTAAACCGAAAAATAGTATCTTTCGCGGGATTTTACAAAACCAAGAATAAACCGTAAGATAGATCCGGAAATGCACTTTACTATTACCCGGATGTTTCCATTATCACGGGATTTTACAAGTCTATGATTTAAACCGAGAAATAGGTTCTTTCGCGGGATTTTACAAAATCAAGACAAAACCGTAAATAATGTCAGCTTGAATGTGTTATGACAACTTTGGTTTCGGTGAATATCTGTTTTAGGGGAACATGCAGCGATTCATTAGCGGTTCATCTTTATCATCAACAATTCTTAACCCATATGTAGACAACTTCACAAACCATACTAAGTCAAGAAGTATTAAACTCCTTTTCCCTGGAGGTTAACCGTAAAGCATCAGAGTACACGTTTCTCCCCCATGATGGTTTCGAACTTTCGGAAGCATCATAACGTGTACGACCATTTGCACGAGAAGTTCTTGTCATAAGCAAACATCTTGAAATAAATCATAATGTATCAAGATTCTTGAAGGATTTTGCTTAGATCGTGAAGTATCATTAACATTATGTGGCGTTGAATATCTTATGGAATTGTCGAAATTGAACCTCCAATTATTCATCGGCTAATAGTAATGACCACATATGGAGATAACCCGATACAACTAACTTGAAAAGAAAGGAGACATCCCAACTTAGTGACTTCATCGCTTGTTCTATATTTTTGAACAATCCATAACTCTGTGACTGTGATCGAGTACATCAACTTTCTTAAGTGATTATGCTCAACAAGTTATCTTGAGACATGCATCAAACCAACAATCGCCTCAAAGATAAAGAAGATCACCCATGAAACGTCACTTCAATTTCGCGTAAGTAATACCGCATAAAACCCCGTAGTCATTATTCACTTTTTCGCTAAAGCCGTGAATTTGTATCCTTCCGTGAAAATTATATCCCACCAAAATACCACTCAATTGCCAAAATAAAATGTGTACCTTACTTTTGTGAGAAATAAAAATTGGGTAACATATTTTATTCGTTATATCCGATTCATCATTTAAGTCCAAATACATTACACGCCCAAATCCATGAAATACCAAGAGCCGGTTAATAAACCCAATATAATCCCAATCCAAAGATCATATCGATCCATGTGAGAAGTCCAAAGCCCACGATCCGACTTGCATATGCATGCACTGATCCAAACAATCATTCAATACTCGGATATAAGGGCAACTTGACACTTCATAACCCTAAACACAATATCCGCCCCCTCACTTATGCAAACAAACTAAAAACATCATCCAACCCTAATAAATCTCAAGAATAATCTGCCTCTCTTTTTTTTCTAATCAGCTTCAAGTCCAAAGAAAATCTCATACTCATCAAGACGAAAGCCTCCAATTTCTTTCAAACAAAACGCTTCATAAGAAATCCATGAACACACTCCTTTGATGCATATAAATGCCACGCCACAGGGATGGCTTAGGTGGTGTTATGGTTTCAAAGAGACTTTTTCCAGGTAGGTTTTCTTTAAATGAGTAGTCCTTTTGATTAAGATTAAACGAACGAATGAAGTATGAATTAACATCAATTGTTAATATCTTTTCAAGTTTCGTATATTTCATGAATAAATCAGAATCGATTTATGATGTGATATCTTGTCGGTTCTTGATCTTTATGGTCTCGAAGTTGTTGTGGCACATCGAAAAGATGACCGAGATCGATTAAAGTTTTCAGTTAACCATTTAGTTTTGAGTCTTGATCAATGATGAATGAGGTTTCGTGATTTAGATCTTTTGAAGGTCTCGACAACTTATGATATACACGGACTTTTAATTCTGAGATCTATTAGAGTTTTGTTCCTTTCGAAAAAGTATGATCTATGATGATTTCTAAACTTGCTTTAGACTTTTGGTCTTGATGTAACTCTTGAGTACCGCCAAGTTAGAGAAACTGAGATCGTTAGTACTTAATCATTTTGAGTCTTTATTGAGATGGTGGAAGAGTTAGGTTGCATGATGTTGGATGTGGTTTTGTTTCGGATCTGTTTTAAGTTTTGGGACTTCACGATGTTATTTTTCTTGGATCTATGATGGCAGTTAACTGAGGTCGATTGGTAATTGGTATTTGTTGTGGTCAAGGTCGAGTCATATTCTTCTTCATCTCTTCTTTTCTGTTCATGGCAAGTCGCTATAAAGGTCGAGTCAAGTGCTAAGCCAAGTGCTAAGCCAACTCGCTAAGCAAGTCGCTAAGCAAGTCGCTAAGCAACTCGCTAAGCAAGTCGCTAAGCAAGTCGCTACGACTTGTTCAATAACAAGTCGCTAGGTAAAAACATTGCATCTGGACAATTTTGATAATTCGCTAGCAAGATTTAGATATTATCCAATGAGTTTTCCGACTAATTTTCCGACCATATTCATACAAAACCCGTAAATCGCTATGAAAAATGCTTCCTTTTTACTGTTTGACCCTTTGACCACTTAAATAGCCACAAGATTCTGACCAAATAACCACTTTGACTTCACGGAAATTTTAGATTTTGACCACAAGTTGCTATCAAGAAAAAAAGCCACAAGTCGCTAGAAAGAATCATGTTAAAAACAGTTTCAACATAAGACTTTAACCTAAGCAACTTAAACTAGACCACCAAGATATACAAGCACCTTCATGACCAAAAACAGTCTATGTAACATCCTAAAACCAGACAACAAAATCATAGCCGTATAAACCATATACGAATCAACAAAAACAATATAACCATGATGTGAAACCACACAAATCAACACAACACAACAACCTTGGCTCTGGTACCAATTGTTAGGATCCAAATATTATTGTGTTGATGATTCGGGTGGTCTTGGGAGATCAAAATACATGTTTGCCATTAGAGAGAGAAAGTTAGAGAGTTGGGTGTTTCTTGGTAGAGAGTTACTTCACAAATGTTGAATATTAGATTGAAGCACCACCCTTCCATGGATGGAAGGGGTATTTATAGTTACAATTATACGACCTCCCATCGGCTGTGGATCGTGGATACATTGGTAAAGACCCGTCCTTCCTCCACGGTGTTGCACTACGCTAATCTAAACTAATAACTAACTAATAAAACGATAAATAACGTAACTAACGACAAGTCTACGAGCTAACTTAAGCTAGATAACATTTGGGGTGACCGACTCTTTACTATGGAATTTTCTAATTCCTAACAAATTATAGTTGAGAATTAAGTAGCTCTTTAGCTAGACAAGCAGCTCTTGTGGAATAAACTCTTAGGAAATAGCATGTTTCACAAGAGTCGCTTGTCTAGCTAAAGAGCTACTTAATTCTCAATCTAATTTGTAACACGCCTCTGTAACATTTGAGAGCCGACATGTATCCCAATCTATAGGCTCTGGAAATTGGAAGGAAATGGCCCAGGTTTCAATCAGGCATTGCTCGACCATGCCTCTTTTGGATTCAATGTTACATCTCCAAATACTTTAGATCAAGTGTTTGGGCCTGCAATAATTACCTCATGATCGAAGACATTGAATGTCACTTTTACTCTACCTATATTAAATATTAAAATGACCCAATTAATTACCAAGGTGAAAATCTAATAAATATAACTAACCACGTTCAAAATAATTTCTAGTTAAGAAATGTTGGTAGCTAGTGTTAAATATGAGTACGACATAACAAAAATATTGAATGCATATTGATATTTGGAATCGGAAGAGATATTGCTACCTTCTTTAGAGACTTTCTGGGCATGGGCAATACTTTCTGAAAGTGTCTTACTTTGATTTTGTATTCAGATATAAAATTATGATCATCAACATCTATAATAAAAAAAACAAAATCCTACCCATCAATCATATATCACTTACAATGAGGTTAAACTTGAAATAGTTTCCTCATAATCAAGATTAAGGAGACCAAGTCGAAGGAGAATGATAAAGGCTAAAGAGTGATACAATAACGATGGCTTCAAAACTTAAAATTATCTATGAATGTATCGCCTTACGAAAATGACTCAAAACATATATAATGTTCTAAATTTGGAATGTTAGTCACCAATCATATATAAGCTTGAAGAAAATACTTTTGAATATTAATATTAAGCTTAAAATGATTTGAAATGCCAAAATGATATTGCCGTTAGACAAGTAAAAGTATCTTTTGCAGATATTGAGGTAGTAGGTTTAATTTACTAATTTTTAAATTCATACTTAATGTTTTAAGTCGAACAATATGTATAATGTTCAATTGCTGACCATTAGCGAACGATCATATTTTAAACATGAAAATATTTTTGACTGATATCATGATTAGAGAACAACCTTGATGATAAGAAAATAGGAGGATTAAAAAAGTTTTTGAATGTAATAACAAAATTAAAAGTTGAGTGCCTACAAATGTGGCAAGTTAAATGCTTTTTATAGACAATTAGCCCTTAAGTATAATTTACCAATTTTTAAATGCATATTTAATGTTTTAAGTAGAACAATACCTACAATGTTTCATTTTTTAACCGTTAGCCAAAAATCACCATTTAAACTTGGAAATTCTTTTTACTTATATCATGATTAGACAGAGATCTTTTCCATATATTGCATCTAATTTACCAATTGTGTAATGTGTTTAGGATATTTGAGTTATACATATAATATATTAGAGAATGGTGTACTATACAATGGTTTTCAATGACCACACGTCTTAAGCTCTAAAGTAAAGCTAACTGATTGGTTTAAAATGACAAAGATAAACTTGTGTATCATATAACGATTAGCTTTGTCATTTTAAACTAATAAAATAGCTCCATTTTATAGCTTTTGGCATGTGGTCATAGAAAACCATCATAGATTATATACGTATAACTCCAATATCCATAGAATAAGTTACACAATAGGTATATTATATGTATGCAAAAGACATATATCACCAAGGTCATTGTCTAATTATGATATCACTCAAAATATTTCCATGTTTAAAACATAACCGTTGGCTAACGGTCAACAAATGATGCATCAAAGATATTGTTCTGCTTAAAACATTAAGAATGCATTTAAGGATTGATAAATTATACTTAATAGTTCACTATCGCTAAAAGATAAATTTATTTTTGTAACGGCTATATCATTTTGTCATTTCAAATCCTTTTAATCTAAATATCAATATTCAAAAGTAATTTTCAAACATAATATGACCGTTGTAAGCGGTCAGAATTTAAACATTATATATATTTTGAGTCATTTGCAAAGACCATAGATCCATAGCTATTTTTATGTTTTGTAGCCATCATTATTGAAACACTTATAGCCTTCATTATCATTCTCTTTCGACTTGGTCTCCTTAATCTCGATTCTTAGAATACTATTTCAATTTTAACCTAATTGTAAGTGATACATGCTTGATAGGTAGGATGTTGTTTTTAATTATAGATGTTGAGGATGATAACTTTATATATGAATACAAATTTCAAAGTAATATACTTGCAGAAAGTACCTCCCAAGCCCAGAAAATCTCTAAAGATGGTTACAAAAGCTGTTTTGATTCCATATATCAATATACATTCAGTGTTTTGGCAAGTAGTATTGATACGAAACACTTGTTACCAACATTTTTAACTATAAAAGTTTTTGAAATAGGTTAGTATTATTTATTAGAGATTCACCTTAGTAATGATTCGGGTCAATTTTTATATTTAGTAAAGGTATAGTAAAAGTGATATTCAATGTCTTCGATCATGAGGTAATTATTGCAGGCATAATCATTTCGTCTTCTGTATTTGGAGATGATCGTACCATCAGAACTAAAAGATACATCTCCGGCTGAACCCTGGGCCATTTCCTTCCAATTTCCATAACCCGTATATTGGAATACATGTAGGATCTCATATGTTTCAAAAACTGTGATAGAAATTATAGTTGAGAAATTAAGTAGCTCTTTAGCTAGACAAGCAGCTCTTTTGGAATAAACTCTTATGGAAATTGCAGGTTTCCACAAGTGCTGCTTGTCTAGCTAAAGAGCTACTAATTTCTCAACTATGACTTGTAACACGTTCTGTAACATTGAGAACCTACATGTATCCCAATCTATAGGCTCTGAAATCGGAAGGAAATGGCCCGGGTTTCAATCAGGCATTGCTCGACCATGCCACTTTTGGTTTCGATGTTACATCTCCAATCACGTAGATCAGGTGCTTGGGCTGCAATAATTACCTCATGATCGAAGACATTGAATGTCACTTTTACTCTACCTGTATTAAATATTAAAATGTAGCAATGAATTACCAATGTGAAAGTCTAATAAATACAACAAACCATGTTCAAAAAAATTTCTAGTTAAGAAATGTTGGTAGATAGTGTTTCATATGAGTACGACATAACAAAAAAATTGAATGCATATTGATATTTGGAATCAGAAGAGATATACCTTCTTTAGAGACTTTCTGGGCGTGGGCAATACTTTCTGCAAGTATCTTACTTTGATTTTGTATTCAGATATAAAATTATGGTCCTCAACATCTATAATAAAAAAACAAAATCCTACCCATCAATCATGTATCACTTACAATGAGGTTAAACTTGAAATAGTTTCCTCATAATCGAGATTAAGGAGACCAAGTCGAAAGAGAATGATAGCGAAGGCTAAAGAGTAATATAATAACGATGGCTTCAAAACTTAAAACTATCTACGAATGTATCGCCTTACGAAAATGACTCAAAACATATATAATGTTCTAAATTTGGAACGTTAGTCACCAATCATATATAAGCTTGAAGAAAATACTTTTGAATATTAATATTAAGCTTAAAATGATTTGAAATGACAAAATGATATTGCTGTTAGACAAATAAAAGTATCTTTTGAGATATTGAGGTAGTAGGTTTAATCTACCAATTTTAAATTCATACTTAATGTTTTAAGTCGAACAATATGTATAATGTTCAATTGCTGACCATTAGCCAATGATCATATTTTAAACATGAAAATATTTTTGACTGATATCATGATTAGAGAACAACCTTGATGACAAGAAAATAGGAGAATTAAAAAAGTTTTTGAATGTAATAACAAAATTAAAAGTTGAGTGCCTACAAATGTGGTAAGTTAGCCCTTAAGTATGATTTACCATTTTTTAAATGCATACTTAATGTTTTAAGTAGAACAATACCTACAATGTTTCATCTTTTAACCATTAGCCAACAATAACCATTTAAACATGGAAATTATTTTGACTTATATCATGATTAGACAGAGATCTTTTCCATATATTGCATCTAATCTACCGATTGTGTAATGTGTTTTAGGATATTTGAGTTATACGTATAATATACTAGAGAATGGTGTACTATACAATTTTTGTCAATGACCACACGCCATAACCTATAAAATGAAGCTAACTGATTGGTTTAAAATGACGAAGATAAACTTGTGTATCATATAACGATTAGATTTGTCATTTTAAACTAATAAAATAGCTCCATTTTTAGCTTTTGGCATGTGGTCATAGACATTCATAGTAGATTATATCATTATAACTCCAATATCCATAGAATAAGTTACACAATAGGTATATTATATGTATGCAAAGACATATATCACCAAGGTCATTGTCTAATTATGATATCATTCAAAATATTTCCATGTTTAAAACATAACGTTGTCTAACGGTCAACAAATGATGCATCAAAGATATTGTTCGCTTAAAACATTATGAATGCATTTAAAGATTGATAAATTATACTTAATAGTTCACTATCGCTAAAAGATAATTTTATTTTTCTAACGGCTATATCATTTTGTCATTTCAAATCCTTTTAAGCTAAATATCAATATTCAAAAGTAATTTTTCAAGCTTATAATATGACCGTTGGCAAACGGTCAGAATTTAAAACATTATATATATTATGAGTCATTTGCAAAGACCATAGATCCATAGATCTTTTTAAGTTTTGTAGCCATCATTATTGAATCACTTATAGCCTTCATCATCATTCTCTTTCGAGTTGGTCTCCTTAATCTTGATTCTGAGAATACTATTTCCATTTTAACCTCATTGTAAGTGATACATGCTTGATAGGTAGGATGTTGTTTTTAATTATAGATGTTGAGGATCATAACTTTATATATGAATACAGATTTCAAAGTAAGATACTTGCGAAAGTACCTCCCAAGCCGGAAAATCTCTAAAGATGGTTACAAAGCTCTTTTGATTCCATATATCAATATACATTCGATGTTTTCATAGAAGTAGTATTGATACGAAGCGCTTGTTACCAACATTTTTAACTATAAAAATGTTTGAAATAGGTTAGTATTATTTATTAGATGTTCACGTTGGTAATGATTCGGTCAATTTTATATTTTGTAAAGGTATAATAAAGTAATATTCAATGTCTTGATCATGAGGTAATTATTGCAGCATAATCATTTGGTGCGCAGATGGAGATGGTCGCACCATCGAACTAAAGATACATGGTCGAGCAATCTCCGGTGAGCCCTTGGCCATTTCTTTCCAATTTCCATAACCGTATATTGGAATACACGTGGGATCGCATATGTTTCAAAAGCGTGATAGAAATTATAGTTGAGAAATTAAGTAGCTCTTTAGCTAGACAAGCGACTCTTGTGGAATAAACTCTTATGGAAATTCAGGGTTTCCAAGTGTCGCTTGTCTAGCTAAAAGCTACTTAATTTTTCAACTATAATTGTAACATAGTTCTGTATATGTTGAGAACCTACATGTATCCCAATCTATAGGCTCGGAAATTGGAAGGAAATGGCCGGGTTTCAATCGGGCATTGCTCGACCATGCCACTTTTGTTTTCGATGTTACATCTCCAAATCATAGATCGGTGCTTGGGCTGCAATAATTACCTCATGATCACGGATATTGAATGTCACTTTTACTCTACCTGTATTAAATATTAAAATGAACCAATGAATTACCAAGGTGAAAATCTAATAAATACAACTAACCATGTTCAAAAAAATTTCTAGCTAAGAAATGTTGGTAGCTAGTGTTTCATATGAGTACGACATAACAAAAAAATTGAATGCATATTGATATTTGGAATCGGAAGTGATATTGGTACCTTCTTTAGAGACTTTCTGGGCGTGGGCAATACTTTCTGCAAGTATCTTACTTTGATTTTGTATTCAGATATAAAATTATGGTCCTCAACATCTATAATAAAAAAACAAAATCCTACCCATCAATCATGTATCACTTACAATGAGGTTAAACTTGAAATAGTTTCCTCATAATCGAGATTAAGGAGACCAAGTCGAAAGAGAATGATAGCGAAGGCTAAAGAGTGATACAATAACGAAGGATTCAAAACTTAAAATTATCTACGAATGTATCGCCTTACGAAAATGACTCAAAACATATATAATGTTCTAAATTTGGAACGTTAGTCACCAATCATATATAAGCTTGAAGAAAATACTTTTGAATATTAATATTAAGCTTAAAATGATTTGAAATGACAAAATGATATTGCCGTTAGACAAATAAAAGTATCTTTTGAAGATATTGAGGTAGTAGGTTTCATTTACCAATTTTTAAATTCATACTTAATGTTTTAAGTCGAAAAATATGTATAATGTTCAATTGCTGACCATTAGCCAACGATTATATTTTAAACATGAAAATATTTTTGGCTGATATCATGATTAGAGAACAACCTTGATGATAAGAAAATAGGAGGATTAAAAAAGTTTTTGAATTTTGTTAGGAATTGGAAAATTTCGTTGTGAAGAGTCGGTCACCCCAAATGTTATCTAGCTTAAGTTAGCTCGTAGAATTGTCATTAGTTACGTTATTTAGTAGTTTATTTATTAGTTTGTAGCGTAGTATAGCTTAGTGCAACACCGTGGAGGAAGGACGGTCTTTACCCACCGTATCCCCGATCCACGGGCCGATAGGAGGTCGTATTTCATGTAACTATAAATACCCTTCCATCCATGGAAGGGTGGAGCTTCAATCTAATACTCTACATTTTGTGAAGTAACTCTCTACCAAGAAAACACCCTCTCTCTCTACTTTCTCTCTCTAAAATGGAAAACATGTATTTTGATCTCCCAAGACCACCCGAATCATCTAACACATAAATATTGAATCCTAACAATTGGTATCAGAGCCAAGGTTTTTGTGTTTTGATGATTTATTGTGGTTTTGTATCAAGTTCTAAACTGTTTTTGATACTTTTCTGTGGTCCGAAATGTTGTTTCCTTATCTATTGGTATAACAGTTTACTCTTGTTTTTGAATCCTTTTTGGTCCAAAAGTCCGGTGCTTTTATACAGTTTGTGTCACCTTTTCAAACATTTATCTCTTATCATATTTTAGACTTTTGGTACCATTTAAGTATATGATGTGGTCAAGTTGCTGTTATACAGTGGTAAAATAAAGTTATATGGTCAGACTCATTTGTGGTCAATATCTGCTTAGTCAATATGCTGTCAAACTTAGGACAAAATGATATAGTCATATGCGTTTCGGGTTTAATATGAAGATGGTCGGAAAAGTAGTAGGAAAACTCATCGGAAAACATAAAAATCTTCTTTGGCGATTTGACACAAACCGACGGATGCATTGCACCTCTTATAGCGACTTGTCTTTACAAGTCGCTACGACTTGGCCTAGCGACTTGGTCGTGGCGAGTTAGCCTAGCGACTTGGTCGTGGCGAGTTAGCCTAGCGACTTGGCCGTGGCGAGTTAGCCTAGCGACTTGGCCGTGGCGAGTTAGCCTAGCGACTTGGCCGTGGCGAGTTAGCCTAGCGACTTGGCTGGCGACTTGACAGAAAGAAGATGAAGAGGAAATGACAAGACCTCGACCACATATACCAAAAGACCACGACCACAAAGACCATATACCAAAAATACAACTCTCGGTTTCATTTACAACCATCATCAGTCATATCTCGACTGAAACCAAACCCAAAACATTCACCTATATCTAAACCCACCTCATTCAACAACTTCACATTCATTAGTCCTATCCTCCATCTTCTACATCAATCAAGACTCAAAACGATAATTACAAAAGATCTCAGATTGGTGTCAATATTTTTTGCAATCTTTCAAAGATTGTTGTAATTGAACAAACATCATCATAGACCCTATTTGTGATACTATACGAAATTAAAGTCATGAGAATAACAAGTATGTTATTTCATCCCTTTGGTTCGTTCAAGAATCTAATCGAATACAACCTTACCCGAGACCCTTAAAGGATCTTGATGCTTCTACTCTTGTATCCTTCGGGGGTCAGTTATATATGAATCGAAAATGAAAGAAAAGGGTGGTTCTTTTGATGTGTTGATTGTTGATTTTCATTTCGGATGTTAAAGATAAAGGTTGGTTTTGATTGTGATTGATGGATATGGTGTTTATGAGATTCGAATTTGATGAGATGAGTTCCAGGAGTTTAGGTGGGAGAGAGAATGTGGTAGGCGTTTATTTTGAGTTGTGTTTTAGGTTTAGGGTAAAAGTGAGACAAAGGTATATAATACATGTATACCCGGTCTTGTGAGTCAATGGATCCGGATGATATTTCGTGATTGGGCCTTGGATGTGGATTTGATGTAACCGTATTCGCCAATGGGCTTGATCGGTTATATTGGAATTGCTTTTGGGCTTTCCTCGTATGACTATATGATGCGGATACAATGAATTAACTTTGTGTTATCCGAATTTTCTTCACAAAAATTTTGGATGCATAAGTTTTATTATATTTGGGTAAGAATGGTATTTTTAGTTACGGTATTTTGGTCGTATTAAAATTTCACGGAGGGATACATAATTCACGGCTCGAAGAATTTTGAAAAATGACTACGGGGTTTTTGTACGGTACTATTGACGAGAAATTGAAGTAATATTTCACGGGTGGACTTCTTTATCTTTGAGACGTTGGTTGGTTGGTTGCAAGTCTCAAGATAACTTGTTGGGGCATATCTATCACTTTATGTGATTATGAATTGACAATCTGGTTATAACTGATATAAGGAATTACGTCATCGTGCTCACAGTGTATAACTATCATCTTAAGGAAGTTGTAGTACTTAGTGTCACACGGCGTTGTGGATTGTTCAAAAATATAGAACAAGCAGTAAGTCACTAAGTTGGGATGTCTCCTTTATTTTCTCGTTAGTCGTATCGGGGTTCCTCCATATGTGGTCATTACAATTAGCCGATGAATCAATGGAGGTTCAATTTCAGCAATTCCCATGAAATATTCGACACCACGTAATGTCAATGATACTTCACAGTCTAAGCAAATTTTTTTCAAGAATCTTCAGCGTATGTTATGATTTTTCAAGATGTTTGCTTATGACAAGAACTTCTCGTGCAAATGGTCGTACACGTTATGATGCTTCCGAAAGTTCGAAACCATCATGGGGGAGAAACGTGTACTTTGATGTTTTACGGTTAACCTCCAGGGAAAAGGAGTTTATACTACTTGACTTTTTATGGTTTGTGAAGTTGTCTACATATGGGTTAAGAATTGTTGATGATAAAGATGAACCGCTAATGAATCGCTGCATGTTCCCCTAAAACAGATATTCACCGAAACCAAAGTTGTTATAACACATTCAAGCTGACATTATTTACGGTTTTGTCTTGATTTTGTAAAATCCGAAGAACCTATTTCTCGGTTTAAATCATAGACTTGTAAAATCCGTGATAATGGAAACATCCGGTAATAGTAAAGTGCATTTCGGATCTATCTTACGGTTTATTCTTGGTTTTGTAAAATCCATGAAAGATACTATTTTTCGGTTTAAACCATAGAGTTGTAAAATCCGTATTGATGGAACCATCCCGGTGAAAAGGAAAGTGTAGTTCGGAATCTTTTACGATGCGGTATTACGGTTTACGCTTCAAGAAGGATAAAGGTGTATTTTATGAATTGGATGTGTGTTTGGATCATTGTCATGGCGTTTGGTTATTGCAAGGTTTTACGGGTTATGTGCTTTTAACCATGGTCGGATGAAACCATTATCAAAGTTCATTTAAATGTCAAAGAAGGCTAGATTTGAGCGATTCGGAAGATGTGACAACGGTTAATTCACTATTATTTATTTGAGGTTGAAGTGAATTATCACGGGCAAGTGTACTTAGTATACGAAGGTATCGGGGATGGTTGGATGAAGATTCTTGAGATCCTTGTTCAAGCTTACTATCAAAAGCGAAGACTTGGAAATCTAGTTATTGTTGGGTGTCTTTACCTTTTCTTTTACCACTTGGGGAATTGGGCTCATACCACTACAAAATAACTATCACTTTAAGGAGTTACGTTGTAGTGCTCGATGTCACATTTAATTGTGGATTTTCAAGAGGTGATGTCGTCTATTACTTGATGGTTGGTTGGTTGAAGAGTATAGAGTACTTAGAGATTCAAATGGGCATGAAGTCTCGGCACCGCTCTTTGTTACATATGTGCAAGTTTAAGTCACGAGTTCGGGTAGTTTACTTCAGTGGTCAAATTCATCATATTGGGTTTTTCTCCATCTCTTGTCACTACAAAGAGCCTCTTGAATGATAATGGGGTTGATTACATGTTTTGCTAAGAGAGTGAAAAGAGAGATAATGACGTATGAACACAGCAGTTCATGCCTCGTACTCTAAAGAAAAGAAAAGTACGTTTCAAGGCGCTTTATCTTGAAGAAGAGAAATCTTCTTATGACGTTTGAATACTTGGTTCAAGCCTCGCTCTCTAAAGAAAAGAAAAGTATGCGCTTGATGCGCTTTATCTTCGAAGAAGAGAAATCTTCTTATTAATGACCATTCTCATCAACATGCTTCATACTTTTCCATGCGCTTGATCATCAAGTGAACCGGGCTATCACCGATTGTTTTCTCATTCCACTTGCTTGATTATAATGAAGATGGCGACATCATGTGCCGATTTTCATGGGAGAAGTGTGAATAGAACACTCGGATGACTTTCACTTATTTAATCAAGAATGGCAACTCCGTATGCAATTCTTGAGGGAGAAGAAGTGTGAATTTTTGCATTGTTGATTGATATTTGAGAATACAAATGGTCATCGGCTCTAAACTCATGTAAGAACCGAGCTTCTTCTTATCGGGTCATCTTCACATGGAGTTTTCTCTTCTAAGAGCCGTTGGTTGACATCTTCACTCGGATTGATGAGTTTATCGACTAAGTGCTTCCGGTTAATGCTTCACGTATACATCAACATGATGATTCGAACAATCTCTGTTCTTGTTTGATGTGATTGGTAGTTTGGTGTTACCATCTTGTGTGTTCGTTGAGGCACGATTGTTGATTTTCTTGATGAACATCCTTCGTTCTTGTTTGATTGGGAGGATTTTAGCTAAGGGATTTGCAAGATGTAAGTTAATTGGGATGCTTTTTGGTGAGATGCTTTTGGTGTGAGTTGAAGATGTTAACTATCTATTCCCCAACCGCACAATCTTGAAGAAGGTCGAGTCTGATCATTCTACATTTTACGCTACATGTTAGAAGACTAAAGGCGAGTTGCATTTCGATCTAAAGACTTCTTCTTTATCCGGGCATTTATCAAACAGTTGTCGGTTTAGGGAGAGCACTAATTGGGAGAAAGTTATAAGTCGATTCAATTCCCAATTAGACTTGCTCATATTCTTTAGCATGACTACTCGAGACGTTGATATTGACTATTGTTGGACATTTGACACAAGGTGATTACTTGAGTTAATCATTTATCACTTATTTGAGATTGAAGTTGACTTTCACAAAGGCGTGTTCTTATTTGATAACTTGCTCGGGCTTAAGAATTTGAGTTGAAGACTTGGTTTATCTAGTTACCAGCAATGAGGTGGATGGTTGAAGACTGGTTAACTATCACAATTAGGAGTTACTTTGTTTTACTCGATCACACGCATATGACGGTGTGGATAATCGCAAGAGGTGTTAATGTCTCATACTTTGTTTGGGTAGTGAGTACTTAGAGATTTGCTTGAAGCATAAATTCTCTACACCGTTCTTCCATCATTAGGTGCAAGCTTAAGATACAAATGTGGGAAGTTGACTTAGGTTTCAAGTATGGTATAGCGGGTTTTCTTCTTGATGGTCACTTCAAATTGTCTGAGTAGGGTTGATATAAATAGTCGCAGAGAGTCTTGACAAGTTGATTCTCACAAAGACTTCAAGCGATCTTCTCAACAAATTTCAAGTATTTGGGCATTCAAAGAGGTGCTGATTACAAGTATCAAAACCGAGAAAGAGGAAGGAGTCAAGCACCCTAAGCGAGTAAACTTGATGTACTTAATACTTCTAAGAAATTGAAGATATCTCGGAAGACAAATGTTATTACAGAGAGAAACTCAAGGTTTGACTCATGGCGAGTAAACTTGATGAACTTAATTCTTCTAAGTGATTGAAGATATCCGGAAAACAAATGTCATGACCGTAGAAACTCAAGGTTTTACTCATCAAAGCGTTTAGTGTTCTTATTCCAACTACGTGGGGAAGAGATGTAGAGAAAGTTTACGAAGATAAAGAGGTACACAAGTATGACATATTCTGGGAGATAAATGTATAACATGAGGAGGTGTTATCGATTATTCTTTCGGTGGGAATGTGGTGTACTGGTTCTTGAGCTTCATACACGATCATCGAGACGAAAGATGTGAACATTGGGAGGTGTTCTTCATTACCCTCATGATGTGTATTCGGAGAGTTCTTGAGCATTATACAAAGAGGCGACTACGTCAATTCAACTACGTGGGGAAGTGTTCTCTTGACACCTTTTGGAATGGATCGCTTGGACTTGATGGTTATGAAATTTGAGAAGATTATTTATGTGTGGGATGATATGTGTTGTTCTTATGGATGATATAACCCGAACGGAGATTCTCGATTATCGTTCTTAAATGGAGCGGCGGATTTATGATTATGGTGTGCATCTCTGTGCACTTGGCTAAGGAAAGCTTGAAATAGAGCTTGAATCTGCTCATCAAAGGATTTCGGTTTGGGGAAGTCGCCGAGTCTCACTTCGGATGGTTAAATTTCTTTCTTGATTCAAGAGCCCCGGAAGCTTTGGTGGTGAATGTTTAAGAGTTGATGACTTCTATCTTCTCTGACGTCTACGCTCGATATCCTTATCTCGGTACTCGTATCATCATCTTCTTTAACTATATCATCTACTCTATCCTTGTAAATACTTATTCGAAAACAAAATACAAAAATACAAAACCAAAGAAAAGAAAAATAGAAAATATAAAACCAACAAAACCCATAAAAATCGAAAATTTGAAAATTCCAAAAATATGTTTCTCTAGACATGTCTTACGTATCGATAACATCTACGGTCTTAGAAATGTCATTCAATAATGGCACGGACCATAGATGAAGTTCGAGCAGGAGGTGTAAATATTTTTTCTAAACATGTCTCAAAATATGGCTTACGATTATTTCATCGTAACCCGGTCTTCAACTATGGCTTGCGTTATTTCGATTGTAACCCGTGCTTAAACCATGGCTTGCTATTATTTGAGATGGCAACCCGCTCTTTAAAGGAAGGAAAGTGTTGCGCTAAACAATTTTTCAAATATTTCGTGCACTTATCCTAAAATACATTGAGGAAAGTATGTCGAAGGATCGTTGTTCCTACACAAATGTTTTTCCGTCTAAAATTCTTCGAAAAATATTTGTTGTATTTCAAAATGGTGGTAAAATGAGTTGCTTGATAAATCAATCGGGATTAGAGTTTTTCAGACATTAGCAAAAACTCAATCGATGACTTCAAAGACTTTTAAAACTTTTCAAGAAAAGAGTCATTGATTGAGGGGAGAATGTTTTCAAATCTATATCATCTAACGAGCTTTCTTAATTATCCTCACGGGCTTAATTAAAATGATATTTGCACGTGTCAAGGACTAGGAATTTAGGATATGATTGTTAGGTTTAGATGATTAGAGTTTGATTAACACATAAACCCCATGCCTTATATGATCCGATTGTTATGATGAATTGACTTTAATTAGTCGATTCTTTGTTATGGGTGTTGTCGACCACCATATATTTGTATGTGTGTTCACTAACGTATGCGTGTATATTGGTATTTAAGAATGTTCGATCCGGATCCCACAAATGAACATGATTGGATGCCGCAAGGAAAGGGTAACGATATCTTGGGTTGACAAATGAAGAAACGGAGCTTAATTGGACTTCTATGGAGAGTTGGCATAAATGCAACGTAAGAGGTCTTATTGCATCGTGAGATGGTTTTCTTGACAAGTGAAGAAACGAAGCTTAATTTGACCTCGGTTGGCATTCAAAATGCAACGTAGAAGAAGTCTCACTGCATTTGCAGACGGTTTTCTTCCAACCTCAAGAAGACAACAACAAAGGCTTCTCAACCACTAATATATCTTTGTGCAGGATACCATTTTTAAACAATTTTGAATAAATTTGAATAAATTGTTTTGAAAATGGAATATATTGTTTTGAAAATATATTGGACTAAATTTTGAAAATCACCGGACTTCATTTTATCAAAACTTAAGTCACTCAATTATCGACTTCGGTCATCGATTGAGGGGGAGAGTGATTTAATTTAAAATATTTTCATACAATATATCTTCAAAAAAGTCCGTTTTGTACAACAAAAGTGGTGATCTAAAGATTTAATGTTATGTCATGGTATGATTTTTCTTTAGAATCAAGGTCTTTCAAATGAAATCTTTTTCGTTCTTGTTTGATTGTGAAATTGTTTTGTTTTACTTAAAAGATCTCTTAAAACTATCATACCCGACACTAACAATCTTTAATGTCTTAAAATGGTCCATATCTCGTCATCTTTCAAAATTGAATCTTGCCACGTCTTTTCCCAAAATTTTATAAATGATTTAAATCGGTTGGGATCAACAAATCTCAAATGGTTTGATATTTCCGATCGGGTAGAGATCGTGTTTTAAATCTCAAATCTGCTTTTAAATGGAATTGGTTTTAGTCCTTTAAAGGCACTCCCGCCTCCATGTGCCAAACGATTTCATACACAATGCACATGTTGAGGAGGAGGATTTATCCAAAACATGATGAGTATTTAAAGCGGCCACATATTCTCCATGTTTTATAAACCGTATTAATCACTTGGGATCCAAAATCTCAAAGGGTTTGATATTTTGATCGGGGAGAATTTGTGATTTAATAATGAAATTTGATAAAAGTTGATCGTTTTGATTCAGTTGTGCAGGCTGCTCGCTCATATGTGCTAAACGCTTTCAAAATTCGAGGCACATATTGAGGGGGAGTAAATAAACTATCGAGGTACAAAAGCTGTTATGTTTTAACATAAAGTACCTTGATTGAGTTTTTCAAATGGTTTTCTTAATGGCTTTTGTAATCGTGGATGTGCTTCAAATGAACTCTTGCCTCTATGTGATGAAAATGTTTTTAAAATATCTTACGCACATATTGAGGGGGAGAATTTTACCATGAAAATCAAATGGCTTTTTCGTATGAAAATTGTGATCAAAGAAAATATTTCAAAGTCCTCTTTCCTCCGTGTGCTAAACAATTTCTAAATCATACGCACATGTTGAGGGGAGGTTTTCTAAATGATCAAAACTATTAGGGTACAAAATGCTTTGATCTCGTATCACAAGTACCTTGATTGTTTTTCCAAATGATTTTCAATTGGTTTCAAGGAAGAATGAACTGTACCAAAAGACCCACCATTTTACTTTATGCATGGTGTTATAAGGATGGTTAGGTTAGGTATTTGTTCCCACGATCCGCCGTGAACCGGAGGGATCTTCCTGGGACAATCCACTAGATAGTGTAGAGTCCTTAGGAATATTGAAAAAGGAGAAAATGAGAATATGGGAAGAGTGCGGACTGAGGCGAGCTAGTAATTGGAATAAACCCAACAAGGTTCTAGAAAAGAAGTCTCGGTAAGCATCAAGAGGTTGAAGAATGAAAAGAAATGAATGTGAAAAGGGTGAAAAGAAATAGCCCTCCATCAATTCAACCTTAGGGCGTAAACCGGGTTCAATACATATGCTACTAGTGGTTACTAAGGTAACACCGGTATTGAAGACAAGACGTCATGGACCCGGTGACGACCGCACTAAACTTCCCAAACTACTCAAGTTCCTCTTAAAAGGGCTTGTTTCATTCTCACGGGAACCAACATTATCTATCAACTTTCTCTTAGAGATTGTTGATATTGAAGAAGGAGACCTCTCCCTAGTCTCCGACACAGAACCAAATGTGCACTATTGAGTCTAGAGCCAAGAGATCATCCACAATATCTCGTTAGGACACTAAATTCTTGAAAACTTGTTTCACATAACGTGGAAAGTAAGTATATATTAAGAGTCCCACGCATTATCCTTGTGGTATTGCCGTAACATCCGAGTGATATGAAAATATTCACGATGAAGATGGAAATCCTTCTAGAGCCAACATCAAACAAGCTCTTGGTGGGTGACATGTGAGATCTTCTCGTAAGATCAAACTTGTGACAACCGGATAGAAACGATGGGAGATTCAATCTTGAATCAACCTTGGTCCAGAATGGAATTGACGAATACTTTTGGAAAAACCGCTCGATGTGCAAATCTTCTTTCTCTAGCACGTCGAATGTGTACTTATGTTTTCAAAATTCAAAAGTATCTCGATTGAAAAATACTTTTAGAAAACCGGTCGATGTGCGAATCTCTTCTTTTCACTAGCACGTCGATTGTGTACTATTTTCAAATACAAAAGTGTTTTGATTGAAAATTGATCTTTCTCATAAAACCTTCGTCATATTGCAAAACTCTTTATTCTAAGCAATACGCGATTGTTTTCAAATCAATTTTCATCAATCGGTGAATCTCAATTATTGGTTCACTCACCACGTGTTGTCTTCTTTGAGACGTTCCGGTTTGAGAACGACTAGAACATTGCGAAACCCCGTCAAGGAGATTCTTAGGAATCCCTACCGATCACAAAAAGATTATATCGATCAACGGGAACCGTGGGCGTGTACCTCAATTCAACGAAGTGATCAAAGACACTTTGTGTGTTTTATTGCTAACTGTTGTTTGCGGTACATTTGGATGGTTGCGGTGATCGTAATTGAGGAGTCAATCCAAAGCCGCATGCTCACAAGATCCACACTTAATTGAAGAAATCATGACCGGTGCATAATCTACATAACACGGTTACGATATTCCTATACTATGCTTCGCTACGCCGCAAATATCATGAACCAAGAAGGCTTCCGCTACTCGATGGAAAGATGTCATGATTCAAAAGTGTGAGCATGTCGGTCCAAATGTCACAACTTCACATGAAGGCAACACTACTATGGATGATCCAAAGAGAGATTTACTGTGGCTGATGATCTCAAAGAAAGCTCAAAGATCATCAAGATGTGGATCAATTCAAAGACCTCCACTCAAAGTACAAAACTATGCGGACTTTGAAGAATCGCTACAAAAGCACAAAGATTGCGGAAATGAAGAATTCATGTCTACGAGCTCAAGAACAATGTCAAGAATAGAATGCTAGGATTCGAAATGTAAAACATGGGGTGACCTCCCTTAGGGGGAGATTGTTAGGAATTGGAAAATTTCGTTGTGAAGAGTCGGTCACCCCAAATGTTATCTAGCTTAAGTTAGCTCGTAGAATTGTCATTAGTTACGTTATTTAGTAGTTTATTTATTAGTTTGTAGCGTAGTATAGCTTAGTGCAACACCGTGGAGGAAGGACGGGTCTTTACCCACTGTATCCCTGATCCACAGGCCGATAGGAGGTCGTATTTCATGTAACTATAAATACCCCTTCCATCCATGGAAGGGGTGGAGCTTTCAATCTAATACTCTACATTTTGTGAAGTAACTCTCTACCAAGAAAACACCCTCTCTCTCTACTTTCTCTCTCTAAAATGGAAAACATGTATTTTGATCTCCCAAGACCACCCGAATCATCTAACACATAAATATTGAATCCTAACAAATTTAATAAGAAATTTAAAAGTTGAGTGCCTACAAATGTGGCAAGTTAAATGCTTTTTATATACAATACCTATAATGTTTCATTTTTTAACCGTTAGCCAACAATCACCATTTAAACATGGAAATTCTTTTGACTTATATCATGATTAGACAGAGATCTTTTCCATATATTGCATCTAATCAACCAATTGTGTAATGTGTTTTAGGATATTCGAGTTATACGTATAATATACTAGAGAATGGTGTACTATACAATGGTTGTCAATGACTACACGCCATAAGCTATAAAATGAATCTAACTGATTGGTTTAAAATGACAAAGGTAAACTTGTGTATCATATAACGATTAGCTTTGTCATTTTAAACTAATAAAATATCTCCATTTTATAGCTTTTGGCATGTGGTCATAGAAAACCATGGTAGATTGTATACGTATAACTCCAATATCCATAGAATAAGTTACACAATAGGTATATTATATGTATGCAAAAGACATATATCACCAAGGTCATTGTCTAATTATGATATCATTCAAAATATTTCCATGTTTAAAACATAACCGTTGGCTAACGGTCAACAAATGATGCATCAAAGATATTGTTCTGCTTAAAACATTAAGAATGCATTTAAAGATTGATAAATTATACTTAATAGTTCACTATCGCTAAAAGATAATTTTATTTTTCTAACGGCTATATCATTTTGTCATTTCAAATCCTTTTAAGCTAAACATCAATATTCAAAAGTAACTTTTCAAGCTTAAAAGATGACCGTTGGCAAACGGTCAGAATTTAAAACATTATACATATTTGGAGTCATTTGCAAAGACCATAGATCCATAGATATTTTTAAGTTTTGTAGCCATCAATATTGAATCACTTATAGCCTTCATCATCATTCTATTTCGAATTGGTCTCCTTAATCTCGATTCTGAGAATACTATTTCCATTTTAAGCTCATTGTAAGTTATACATGCTTGATAGGTTAGATTTTGTTTTTAATTATAGATGTTGAGGATCATAACTTTATATATGAATACAGATTTCAAAGTAAGATACTTGCAAAAGTACCTCCCAAGCCCAGAAAATCTCTAAAGATGGTTACAAAAGCTCTTTTGATTCCATATATCAATATACATTCAGTGTTTTGGCAAGTAGTATGATACGAAACTCTTGTTTCCAACATTTTATAACTATAAAAATGTTTAAAATAGGTTAGTATTAGTTATTATAGGTTCACCTTGGTAATGATTCGGGTCAATTTTTATATTTGGTAAAGGTATAGTAAAAGTGATATTCAATGTCTTCGATCATGAGGTAATTATTGCAGGCATAATCATTTGGTCTGCAGTATTTGGAGATGGTCGTACCATCAGAAATAAAAGATACATGGTCAAGCAATCTTCGGCTGAACCCTGGGCCATTTCCTTCCAATTTCCATAACCACTATATTGGAATACACGTAGGATCTCATATGTTTCAAAAACTGTGATGGAAATTATAGTTGAGAAATTAAGTAGCTCTTTAGCTAGACAAGCAACTCTTGTGGAATAAACTCTTATGGAAATTGCAAGTTTCCACAAGAGCTGCTTGTCTAACTAAAGAGCTACTTAATTCTCAACTCAGAATTTGTAATACGCCTCTGTAACATTTGAGAGCCTACATGTATCCCAATCTATAGGCTATAGAAATTGGAAGGAAATGGCCCAGGTTTCAATCAGGCATTGCTCGACCATGCCACTTTTGGTTTCGATGTTACATCTCCAAATACTGTAGATCAAGTGCTTGGGCATGTCATAATTACCTCATGATCGAAGACATTGAATGTCACTTTTACTCTACCTGTATTAAATATTAAAATGACCTAAATAATTACCAAGGTGAAAATCTAATAAATACAACTAACCATGTTCAAAAAAATTTATAGTTAAGAAATGTTGGTAGCTAGTGTTTCATATGAGTACGACATAACAAAAAAATTGAATGCATATTGATATTTTGAATCGGAAGAGATATTGGTACCTTCTTCAGAGACTTTCTGGGCGTGGGCAATACTTTCTGCAAGTATCTTACTTTGATTTTGTATTCAGATATAAAATTATGATCCTCAACATCTATAATAAAAAAACCAAATCCTACCCATCAATCATGTATCACTTACAATGAGGTTAAATTTGAAATAGTTTCCTCATAATTGACATTAAGGAGACCAAGTTGAATGAGAATGATAGCGAAGGCTAAAGAGTGATACAATAACGATGGCTTCAAAACTTAAAATTATCTACGAATGCATCGCCTTACGAAAATGACTCAAAACATATATAATTTTCTAAATTTGGAACGTTAGTCACCAATCATGTATAAGCTTGAAGAAAATACTTTTAAATATTAATAAAAAGCTTAAAAGGATTTGAAATGACAAAATGATATTGTCGTTATACAAATAAAAGTATCTTTTGTAGATATTGAGGTAGTAGGTTTCATTTACCAATTTTTAAATTCATACTTAATGATTTAAGTCGATATATATAATGTTCAATTGCTGACCATTAGCAGACGATCATATTTTAAATTCATACTTAAGGATTAAAAAAGTTTTTGAATTTAATAAGAAAATTAAAAGTTGATTGCCTACAAATGTGGCAAGTTAAATGCTTTTTATAGACGATTAGCCCTTAAGTATAATTGACCAATTTTTAAATGAATACTTAATGTTTTAAGTAGAACAATACCTACAATATTTCATTTTTTAACCGTTAACCAACAATCACCATTTAAACATGGAAATTCTTTTGACTTATATCATGATTAGACAGAGATCTTTTCCATATATTGCATCTAATCTACCAATTGTGTAATGTGTTTTAGGATATTCGAGTTATACGTATAATATACTAGAGAATGGTGTACTATACAATGGTTGTCAATGACCACACGCCATAAGCTATAAAATGAAGCTAACTGATTGGTTTAAAATGACAAAATTAAACTTGTGTATCATATAACGATTAGCTTTGTCATTTTAAACTAATAACATAGCTCCATTTTATAGCTTTTGGCATGTGGTCATAGACAACCACGGTAGATTATATACGTATAACTCCAATATCCATAGAATAAGTTACACAATAGGTATATTATACGTATGCAAAAGACATATATCACCAAGGTCATTGTCTAATTATGATATCAGTCGAAATATTTCCATGTTTAAAACATAACCGTTGGGTAACGGTCAACAAATGATGCATCAAATATATTGTTCAACTTAAAACATTAAGAATGCATTTAAAGATTGATAAATTATACTTAACAGTTCACTATCGCTAAAAGATAATTTTATTTTTCTAACGGCTATATCATTTTGTCATTTCAAATACTTTTAAGCTAAATATCAATATTCAAAAGTAACTTTTCAAGTTTATAATATGACCGTTGGCAAACAGTCAGAATTTAAAACATTATATATATTTTGAGTCATTTGGAAAGACCATAGATCCATAGATATTTTTAAGTTTTGTAACCATCGATATTGAATCACTTATAGCCTTCATCATCATTCTATTTCGAATTGGTCTCCTTAATCTCGATTCTGAGAATACTATTTCCATTTTAAGCTCATTGTAAGTGATACATGCTTGATAGGTAGGATGTTGTTTTCAATTATAGATGTTGAGGATCATAACTTTATATATGAATACAGATTTCAAAGCAAGATACTTGCAGAAAGTACCTCCCGAGCCCATAAAATCTCTAAATATGGTTACAAAAGCTCTTTTGATTCCATATATCAATTTACATTAAGTGTTTTGGCAAGTTGTATTGATACAAAACGCTTGTTACCAACATTTTTTAACAACAAAAATGTTTGAAATAGGTTAGTATTTTTTATTAGACGTTCACCTTGGTAATGATTCGGGTCAATTTTTATATTTAGTAAAGGTATAGTAAAAGGGATATTCAATATCTTCGATCACAAGGTAATTATTGCAGGCATAATCATTTGGTCTGCAGTATTTGGAGATGGTCGTACCATCAGAACTAAAAGATACATGGTCGAGCAATCTCTGGCTGAACCCTGGGCCATTTCCTTCAAATTTCCATAACCCGTATATTGGAATACACATAGGATCTCATATGTTTCAAAAACTGTGATGGAAATTATAGTTGAGAAATTAAGTAGCTCTTTAACTAGACAAGCAGCTCTTGTGGAATACACTCTTATGGAAATTGCAGGTTTCCAAAAGAGCTGCTTCTCTAGCTAAAGAGCTACCTAATTTCTCAACTGTAATTTGTAACACAATTCCTGTAACATTTGAGAGCCTACATGTATCCCAATCTATATGCTCTGGAAATTGGAAAGAAATGGCCCAGGTTTCTATCAGGCATTGCTCGACCATGCCACTTTTGGTTTCGTTGTCACATCTCCAAATACTGTAGATCAAGTGCTTGGGCCTGCAATAATTACCTCATGATCGAAGACATTAAATGTCACTATTACTCTACCTGTATTAAATATTAAAATGACCTAATTAATTACCAAGGTGAAAATCTAATAAATGAAACTAACCATGTTCAAAAAAAATTCTAGTTAAGAAATGTTGGTAGCTAGTGTTTCATATGAATACGACATAACAAAAAAATTGAATGCGTATTGATATTTGGAATCGGAAGAGATATGGGTACCTTCTTTAGAGACATTCTGGGCGTGGGCAATACTTTTTGAAAGTATCTTACTTTGATTTTGTAATCAGATATAAAATTATGATCCTCAACATCTATAATAAAAAAACAAAATCCTACCCATCAATCATGTATCACTTACAATGAGGTTAAACTTGAAATAGTTTCCTCATAATCGAGATTAAGGAGACAAAGTCGAAAGAGAATGATAGCGAAGGCTAAAAGTGATACAATAACGATGGCTTCAAAACTTAAAATTATCTATGAATGAATCGCCTTACGAAAATCACTCAAAACATATATAATGTTCTAAATTTGGAACGTTAGTCACCAATCATATATAAGCTTGAAGAAAATACTTTTGAATATTAATAAAAAGCTTAAAAGGATTTGAAATGACAAAATGATATTGTCGTTACACAAATAAAAGTATCTTTTGCAGATATTGAGATAGTAGGTTTAATTTACCAATTTTTAAATTCATACTTAATGTTTTAAGTCGAACAATATGTATATTGTTCAATTTGCTGACCATTGGCCAACGATCATATTTTAAACATGAAAATAATTTTCTAATATCATGATTAGAGAACAACCTTGATGATAAGAAAATAGGAGGATTCAAAAAGTTTTTGAATCTAATAAGAAAATTAAAAGTTGAGTGCCTACAAATGTGGCAAGTTGAATGTTTTTTATAGACAATTAGCCCTCAAGTATAATTTACCAATTTTTAAATGGATACTTAATGTTTTAAGTAGAACAATACTTACAATGTTTCATTTTTTAACCGTTAGCCAACAATCACCATTTAAACATGGAAATTTCTTAGACTTATATCATGATTTGACAGAGATTTTTTTCCATATATTGCATCTAATCTACCAATTGTGTAATGTGTTTTATGATATTCGAGTTATACGTATAATATACTAGAGAATGGTGTACTATACAGTGGTTGTCAATGACCACACGCCATAAGCAATAAAATGAAGCTAACTGATTGTTTAAAAATGACAAAGATAAACTTGTGAATCATATAACGATTAGCTTTGTCATTTTAAACTAATAAAATAGCTCCATTTTATAGCTTTTGGCATGTGGTCATAGACAACCATGGTAGATTATATACGTATAACTCCAATATCCATAGAATAAGTTACACAATAGGTATATTATATGTATGCAAAAGACATATATCACCAAGGTCATTATCCTATTATGATATCAGTCATAATATTTCCATGTTTAAAATATAACCGTCGGCTAGCGATCAACAAATGATGCATCAAAGATACTGTTCTTCTTAAAACATTAAGAATGCATTTAAAGATTGATAAATTATACTTAATAGTTCACTATCGCTAAAATATAATTTTATTTTTCTAACGGCTATATCATTTTGTCATTTAATATCCTTTTAAGCTAAATATCAATATTCACAAGTAATTTTTCAAGCTTATAATATAACCGTTGGCAAACGGTCAGAATTTAATACAATATTTATATGTTGATTCATTTGCAAAGACCAAAGATCTATTGATATTTTTAAGTTTTGTAGCCATCATTATTGAATCACTTATAGCTTTTATCATCATTCTCTTTCGACTTGGTCTCCTTAATCCCGATTCTGAGAATACTATTTTCATTTTAACCTCATTGTAAGTGATACATGCTTGATAGGTAGGATGTTGTTTTTAATTATAGATGTTAAGTATCATAACTTTATATATGAATACAGATGTCAAAGTAAGATACTTGCAGAAAGTACCTCCCAAGCCCAGAAAATCTCTAAAGATGGTTACAAAAGCTCTTTTGATTCCATATATCAATATACATTTAGTGTTTTGGCCAGTAGTATTGATACGAAACACTTGTTACCAACATTTTTTAACAACAAAAATGTTTGAAATAGGTTAGTATTATTTATTAGATGTTCACCTTGGTAATGATTCGGGTCAATTTTTATATTTCGTAAAGGTATAGTAAAAGGGATATTCAATGTCTTCGATCACAAGGAAATTATTGCAAGCAGAATCATTTGGTCTGCAGTATTTCGAGACGGTCGTACCATCGGAACTAAAAGATACATGGTCGAGCAATCTCTGGTTGCCCTGGGCCATTTCCTTCCAATTTCCATAACCCGTATATTGGAATAGACGTAGGATCTTATATGTTTCAAAAACTGTGAATGAAACTATAGTTGAGAAATTAAGTAGCTCTTTAGCTAGACAAGCAGCTCTTGTGGAATACACTCTTATGAAAATTGCAGGTTTCCACAAGAGCTGCTTCTTTAGCTAAAGAGCTACCTAATTTCTCAACTGTAATTTGTAACATAGTTCCTGTAACATTTGAGAGCCTACATGTATCCCAATCTATAGGCTCTGGAAATCGGAAGGAAATGGCCCAGGTTTCAATGAGGCATTGCTCGACCATGCCACTTTTAGTTACGTTGTCACATCTCCAAATACTGTAGATCAAGTGCTTGGGCCTGCAATAATTACCTCATGATCGAAGACATTGAATGTAACCATTACTCTACATGTATTAAATATTAAAATGACCCAATTAATTACCAAGGTGAAAATCTAATAAATGCAACTAACCATGTTCAAAAAAAATTCTAGTTAACAAATGTTGGTAGCTAGTGTTTCATATGAGTACGACATAACAAAAAAATTGAATGCTTATTGATATTTGGAATCGGAAGAGATATTGGTACCTTCTTTAGAGACTTTCTCAGCGTGGGCAATACTTTCTGAAAGTATCTTACTCTGATTTTGTAATCAGATATAAAATTATGATCCTCAACATCTATAATAAAAAACCAAAATCCTACCCATAAATCATCTATCACTTACAATGAGGTTAAACTTGAAATAGATTCCTTATAATCGAGATTAAGGAGACAAAGTCGAAAGAGAATGATAGCGAAGGCTAAGAGTGATACAATAACGATGGCTTCAAAACTTAGATATATCTATGAATGAATCGCCTTACGAAAATGACTCAAAACATATATAATGTTCTAAATTTGGAACGTTAGTCACCAATCATATATAAGCTTGAAGAAAATACTTTTGAATATTAATATTAAGCTTAAAAGGATTTGAAATGACAAAATGATATTGTCGTTAGACAAATAAAAGTATCTTTTGCAGATATTCAGATAGTTGGTTTAATTTACCAATTTTTAAATTCATACTTAATGTTTTAAGTCGAACAATATGTATACTATTCAATTGCTGAGCGTTAGCCAACGATCATATTTTAAACATGAAAATAATTTTGACTAATATCATGATTAGAGAACAACCTTGATGATAAGAAAATAGGAGGATTAAAAAAGTTTTTGAATCTAATAAGAAAATTAAAAGTTGAGTGCCTACAAATGTGGCAAGTTGAATGTTTTTTATAGACAATTAGCCCTCAAGTATAATTTACCAATTTTTAAATGCATACTTAATGTTTTAAGTAGAACAATACTTACAATGTTTCATTTTTTAACAGTTAGCCAACAATCACAATTTAAACATAGAAATTTCTTTGACTTATATCATGATTAGACAGAGATTTTTTCCATATATTGCATATAATCTACCAATTGTGTAATGTGTTTTATGATATTCGCGTTATACGTATAATATACTAGAGAATGGTGTACTATACAATGGTTGTCAATGACCATACGCCATAAGCTATAAAATGAAGCTAACTGATTGTTTTAAAATGATAAAGATAAACTTGTGAATCATATAACGATTAGCTTTGTCATTTTAAACTAATAAAATAGCTCTATTTTATAGCTTTTGGCATGTGGTCATAGAAAACCATGGTAGATTATATACGTATAACTCCAATATCCATTGAATAAGTTACACAATAGGTATATTATATGTATGCAAAAGACATATATCACCAAGGTCATTATCTAATTATGATATCAGTCAAAATATTTCCATGTTTAAAATATAACCGTCGGCTAGCGGTCAACAAATGATGCATCAAAGATACTGTTCTGCTTAAAACATTAAGAATGCATTTAAAGATTGATAAATTATACTTAATAGTTCACTATCGCTAAAATATAATTTTATTTTTCTAACGGCTATATCATTTTGTCATTTAATATCCTTTTAAGCTAAATATCAATATTCACAAGTAACTTTTCAAGCTTATATTCTGACCGTTGGCAAACGGTCATAATTTAGTACATTATTTATATGTTGACTCATTTGCAAAGACCAAAGATCTATAGATATTTTTAAGTTTTGTAGCCATCATTATTGAATACTTATAGCTTTTATCATCATTCTATTTCGACTTGGTCTCCTTAATCTCGATTATGAGAATACTTTTCCATTTTAACCTCATTGTAAGTGATACATGCTTGATAGGTAGGATGTTGGTTTTAGTTATAGATGTTGAGGATCATAACTTTATATATGAATACAGATTTCAAAGTAAGATACTTGCAGAAAGTACCTCCCAAGCCCTAAAAATCTCTAAAGATGGTTACAAAAGCTCTTTTGATTCCACATATCAATATAAATTTAGTGTTATTGAGAGTATTATTGATACGAAACACTTGTTACCAACATTTTTTAACTATAAAAATGTTTGAAATAGGTTAGTATTATTTATTAGATGTTCACCATGGTAATGATTCGGGTCAATTTTTATATTTAGTAAAGGTATAGTAAAAGTGATATTCAATGTCTTCGATCATGAGGTAATTATTGCAGGCATAATCATTTGGTCTTTAGTATTTGGAGATGTTCATACCATCAGAACTAAAAGATACATGGTTGAGCAATCCCCGGCTGAACCCTGGGCCATTTCCTTCCAATTTCCATAACCCGTAGATTGGAATACACGTAGGATCTCATATGTTTCAAAAACTATGTTGGAAATTATAGTTGATAAATTAAGTAGCTCTTTAGCTAGACAAGCATCTCTTGTGGAATAAACTCTTATGGTAATTGAAGGTTTCCACAAGAGATGCTTGTCTAGGTAAAGAGCTACTTAATTTCTCAACTGCAATTTCTAACACAGTTCCTGTAATATTTGAGAGCCTACATGTATCCCAATCTATAGGCTCTGCTAATTGGAAGGAAATGGCCCAGGTTTCAATCAAGCATTGCTCAACCATGCCTCTTTTGGTTTCGATGTTACATCTCCAAATAATGTAGATCAAGTGCTTGGGCCGCTAATAATTACCTCATGATCGAAGCCATTGAATGCCACTTTTACTCTACCTTTATTAAATATTAATGTCAGGATCAAAAAACATAAGATTTATGTGGTTTGGAGGTCTTGGTTGGTGGAAGAAGATGAAGATCTTCATCCTTTTTAGTGAGAGAAAGTAGAGAGAGGGAGGAGAAAACACAAAGTTTTATTAAGATAAACACACACAACAAATAACCAAATGATTCACCTCACCCCTCATGGAGAGTCATGAGGGGTATTTATAGGCTCTATCTTTGCCACTTAAATGATACTAGTCCCTAAGGGCAAAGTATTCTATGCATCTAGTCCATTTCACATATGTGACGTTATCTTTAGAAAAAGTGAAGCTAACAATCTCCCTCCAAGATAGCGTCACACGTGAATGGTTACAATGAGACCTATAAATACAAAACAAAGTAAATTACAATATTAATGAACAATGTTGACTTTCTTGAAGTGCAGAGTCTCTGTAGTCTAGATATTGTGGCATACTTGAAGTTCCCCCTTTCGATGACCTCGGCAAATGATCTTCTTGTAGCTCTGAACTTCAACTGTAACAGTCTAGTTAGGTTATTACTCCCTCCTAACTAGTGAGCCTTTTTTCCTTTTCTAATCCCTCCTGAACCGAAAACACTCTTCCAAAGACGCCTTAATACTTGACACGCACGGAGAAAGTAAAATCTTGAATTACAATGGTTGTTGTTCGGGAACATCATAACAACATAACTCACTTAGTATTGCATCCGAGTTCGTAAAAACCCCGATGTACACCACACTACTTCTCCTTCTTCGCCTTAAGCAAAATCCTTCAGTAATCCAATCGCGGAAGATGAAATACCAACTTCTCCCTCCTGATGGTTGCGAGCTATCGGAATCATCATAATGTTGCGTACATACCGTATTACCTTCTTGATGCAATATTAACATCATAGCTTGAACAAATTTCCTTGAGAATATGTCGCAAAACTACTCTCAATAATTTTCTCTAACCAACCTTTAAATCGAACCTCATTTGAATTCACCGGCTAAAAGTAATGACCACATATGGAGATAGACCGGTACGACTAACTTGAAAAGGAAGTAAGCATCCCAACTTGTGACTTGCTGCTTGTTCTAAATTTTTGAACAATCCACAACTTCGTGTGACATCGAGCACTACAACGTAACTCCTTAAAGTGATGGTTACACACCGTGAGCACTACAACGTAACTCCTTACCGCTTATAACCGATTTTCAAATTTCATAATGTGCTCCAACAAGTTATCTTGATACATGCATCCAACCAACCATCGTCTCAAAGATAAAGAAGTCCACCCGTGAAATGTCACATCAATTCCGCATCAATAATACCGTACAAAAACTCCATAGTCATTTTTTCACCTATCTTCGCTTAAGCCGTGAATAATGTATCCCTCCGTGAAATTTAATACCATAAATACCACTCTATCATGAATAACAAAAATTTGTATCCAAAAAATTCGGATGACACTTTTCTGTATATATACTTGCGTTTGAAAGACATCAGTTCAACAAATATAACACCATCAATTGTTTGAGCCCATCAGATTTCTCAAACATAAGTCCAGCCCATGTGTCCATTAGATAACCCAATCCACGCTTCCATATCCGATCCATATACTAAACCCAATCCACACTTCCATATCCGGATATAAATAATATCACTAAGTCATTTTGACCTAAACCTAAAACATTCATATGATAAAAACGCCTACACTTAACTTTATTCTCTCACCCAACATACAAATCAAAATCTTTGCACATATCATTCGAATCTCATCTCAATTATACATCATCTCACGCAACTCATATCACAACCGCACCTTTACCATTATATTTCCATTATGGTTCGAATCAAGAAGATGAATTCAAGATCCTATGGGTCTCGGGGTAGGTTTATGTGTTTAACGAGATGATTTTTGTCTTTCAATCGAATAAAAGAAATGATTGAAACTGATGGTTTTAGTCATTCTTTAGAATTCGAATATTATCTTGAAGCTTTGTCTTCGTAAATGATCAATGATGATAATAGTTTCAAGTAAAACAATCGTTAAGAGATTGCAAAAAATATGAGACTAATCTGAGATCCAATGTTATTTTCGTTTTGAGTCTTGATTGAGAGTTGGGGAGTGATGTGAGGGTTCTTTGAAGTGAGTCTAGATGTAGGTTTGATGGTTTTTGGAAAAGATATATTCGGACTGATGATGTTTTAATTAAAACAGAGGTCGAGTCTTTTGTGGTATATGGTATGTGTAGTTGTGGTCTTGGTCATGTTTACGCGTAACCTCTTTTGTCTTCTTTCTTAAGCGTAAAAGATGTATCTTTAAACCTTATGCGTAAAACATGTTTTGGTCCTTATGCGTAGCCTTACGCGTAACGTCATGCTTATGCGTAAGCATACGCGTAAACATATGCGTAGGCCATAGGTATAAGCTAAGGCTTAAGCGAACGCATACGCTGTAGACCATTCCTTCACGCGTAACTTCACATTCACGTAACACCTCTGTAGATAATCCTTATGCGTGAAAAAGGGTTTTGACCTTCGACTTTTCCGGCGAGAGTTTCCGACCATGTTTTTCTGTCCATCTTCAAGAAAAACCCGGAAAAGCATAAAACTGCTTCTTTTTTACCATGTTGACCATATGAAGATGACAGTTGACCACTTTGACTTTCACAGATTTGGTATAAAAAATCATAACAGAGACTGTTTGGACAAGATATACACAAGACAGATATACATGAAAAACCATGACTTTTTGTTTAGACCAAAGATAGGATACAAAGAAACAATATGTTAAACTGTTTGCCCATATAATACGGAAAAAAAATTTTCAGACCCACAGAAAATAGCACAAAACAATAACAAATACGTGTAAAAAACCAACATAAATCAATAAAACATAACCTTGGCTCGTTATACCAATTGTCAGGATCGAAAAACATAAGATTTATGTGGTTCGAAGGTTCTGGTTGGTGAAAGAAGATGAAGATCTTCATCCTTTTTAGTGAGAGAAAGTAGAGAGAGGGAGGAGAAAACACAAGGTTTTATTAAGATAAACACACACAACAAATAACCAAATGATTCACCTCACCCCTCATGGAGAGTCATGAGGGGTATTTATAGGCTCTATCTTTGCCACTTAAAGGATACTAGTCCCTAAGGGCAAAGTATTCTATGCATCTAGTCCATTTCACGTATGTGACTTTATCTTTAGAAAAAGCGAGGCTAACAATTAAAACGACCCAATTAATTACCAAGGTGTAAATCTAACAAAGACAACTAACCATGTTCAAAAACATTTCTAGATAAGAAATGTTGGTAGCTAGTTTTTCATATGAGTACGACATGCCAAAAAAATTGAATGCATATTTATATTTGGAATCGGAAGAGATATTGTTACCTTATTTAGAGACTTTCTGAGCGTGGGCAATAATTTCTGCAAGTATCTTACTTTGATTTTGTATTCAGATATAAAATTATGATCCTCAACATCTATAATAAAAAAACAAAATCCTACCCATCAATCATGTATCACTTACAATGAGGTTAAACTTGAAATAGTTTCCTCATAATCGAGATTAAGGAAACCAAGTCGAAAGAGAATGATAGCGAAGGCTAAAGAGTGATACAATGACGATGGCTTCAAAACTTAAAATTATCTACGAATGTATCGCCTTACGAAAATGACTCAAAACATATATAATGTTCTAAATTTGGAACGTTAGTCACCAATCATATATAAGCTTAAAGAAAATACTTTTGAATATTAATATTAAGCTTAAAATTATTTGAAATGACAAAATGATATTGCCGTTAGACAAATAAAAGTATCTTTTCTTGATATTGAGGTAGTAGGTTTAATTTACCAATTTTTAAATTCATACTTAATGTTTTATGTTAGGAATTAGAAATTCCGGTATTAAAGAGTCGGTCACCTCAAGTATATGTAATCGTTAGAAAGCTCGTAGTCGTAGTTATTTTAAGTTAAGTAGTATTTAGTTAAGTAACACCGTGGAGGACGGACGGGTCTTTACCCATTGTATGCACGATCCACACCCGATGTGTGGCGATTTATGTAAGACTATAAATACTCTCTACCTCCCAAGGTAGAGAGTTGGAGCTCATAATAATATCTTTCACTTTCTCTCACTAAGTTCCCTAAACCTCTAACTTTCTCTCTAGAATTCCATCTATATGCTACTTTGTGTTATGGTTTGATGTGTATGTGAAAAGTTATATCTTACAATTGGTATCAAGAGCCATGGTTAGATCATATCTTGCACATCTTTGGATTTCTAGTGGTTTTAGGTGGTTTTGAGTTTGAAAAAGTTTAGTGGTTTTGCATCATTTGGTTGATTTCTTGTGTTAAAGTTTGAATTTTGTTAGTACTTTTATGTTTAGAATCATCACAAGTGTTTAGGTTTTCATTTGGTAAGCTTGAATCATCTTGGTTGGGTTGTTTTGGATTGAAAAGTGATGTTTATATGGTTTTTCATGCTAGCGACTTAGTTCACGGATAACTTTCTTCGTAGCGACTTGCTTCACTAATTTATAGCGAGTTCTGATTTTAGACTTAGCGAGTTACATCTAGCGATTCTGATACAAGTAGTGGACTCTCCACTACGGGTAGCGACTTGGTGGTAGCGACTTGGTGCATGTGAGTTGCTCTTTAGCGACTTGCATCGTTAGCGACTTGTGTGGCAATTCTTTGCCGAAATTTTGCTAGCGACTTGAGTGTTAGCGAGTTACTACTTAGCGACTTACATCTGGCTAGCGACTTGGAACTCTAGCGACTTAGCTTGGTGGCGAATTAAGTGTTAGCGACTTAGTGCATTATTTTCTAGCGACTTAGTGCATTATCTTCTAGCGACTTAGTGCATTATCTTCTAGCGACTTGAGTGATTGTTTACGGTTTTCTCTTGATTTAGTAAAATCCCTGTGAAAGAATCTATTTCGGTTTAATCATAGAGTTATAAAATCCGTATAATCATTAACATGTCTACCAACGTTCCCTCTGTCATCTCCATTTGTCGAGGATGTTCAAGCGGTGGCTCGGATACTCGTCCACCCATGCTTGCGAGGCCGACTACGATTCTTGGGCTCAACGAATCGATGTATTGCCTTGGAAAGGAAAATGGTGTCAACATTCTCAAATCCATTGATGAAGGACCATATCGAGTTGAGGCGACTAGAGACATACTTGATACTAATGCAGATGGTACTCTGTTTACGGAATGGACGAGACCTAAGATGTATGATGAGCTTGATGATAAGGATAAAAGAGATTTGATGCGAGATATCGGGGCTTCAAACATTGTTCTTCAAGGCCTTCCTAAAGACATCTACAAGGCGATCAATCATAACACGGATGCTAAGGCGGTTTGGGACAATGTTAAGATGCTTCTCTCGGGTTCGAATTAACTATGGAAGAGCAGAGAATCCCAACTCTATGGCCAATTTGAGCACTTCAAGATGAAACCGGATGAGAATGTCTATGAGTACTATGTGAGATTTCATAAGTTAGTTAATGACATGAGGAACATCGAATGACTATGCCTAACATTCGATTGAACTCAAAATTTGTCAACAACATGAATCCGAATGGCACAAGTTTGTTACATTGTGAAGCTCACTAAAGGATTGAAGAATACAAACTATGAGCAACTCTATGCCTTCCTCCTTGAATGAGAGACATGCTATGTTTGAAAAATTGATTCTCAATCGGTTCAAAACCAACCGAGGAGAAACAAGCTCGTCTAATGACTCTCTGACTTTCTACTCAAACATCGGAATCACAACCAAAGCATCACAAGTCATACCCTTGGGTAATGGTAATCACAAACTCATTCACGATCCTATGTACAAACAAGGCGATCTTGATGCTCACGTGGGTAGCTTCATTAATCAACTAGCTCTTCTCATTAGTCAAAACATGAATACTCTCCCACAAACCAACAACAACCTCGAGCGCATCTAACCCACACAATCAAGCCCTTGTTAAAGATGGAAGGATCGTGGTGCAACCCGATTCGGGAAAGGCGATATGATCGGGGACGAGGTGGAGCTGGGAGAGGTTATGTTGGCAACCAGAATCGAGGAAGGAATGGTAACCAAGGTCAAGCTAAGCCCATCAAATGCTATAAGCTGTGGTGGTGAGGGACACATTGCAAGGCGCACATCTCCAAAGCGTCCACGAGAATCGCGACTACTTGAGAGATAAAATCTCTTGGCACAAGCTCGGGACAATGGTCTTGCTTTGAATGAAGAGGAATTCTTTGTTTCTTCTTGAGGGCAATGCCAAGACCTATGATGCAGATGTGGATGAGCGGCCTATTCGGAGATAGGTCACAATCATCGAATGCCTTTCAAGTCGTGTTGTGATGCATCGACTCGATGTGGATGATGGACCTCAGCACACACAATTTTATGGCTAGCATTTCTCCAATGGTTTCTCCCAAGGTCTCTTCTTCACCACTAGTGGGCCATCCCATGACAAGCTCATCTCGGAGGTATTAAAACTATACGATGATCTTGATGTGCAACAAATGCATGACAAAGTACAATCAAGCTGAAACTATTGAATCAAATATTGAAGATATGGGTAATATCAATATTGTCCCATATGATCAATATGTGAAACAAAGTGAAAGTGAAGTTGTACCAAGTGATGCATCTTCTGCGATCAACAATGACTATGTTTTGATGAATACACTGCATGTGCCCCGATGATTCCGTAATTTCGAACTAAATGCCTATAAAGAGCGTGTTGCTATTTATGAACAACGTGCTAAGTTTGAGTTGACCACTCGTGAGCGGGAAATGGATGACCAAGTGAGTACGATAATTAGAAAAAGTAAGTTTTAGAAGAAGTATTGAAACAAGAATTAAATTCCTTGCAAGAAAAACTTTCTAAAACATTAAACAAAAACAAGAACTTCAAGAAAATGTGAAAATGCTTAAGCAAGATTTTAATGCAAAGGAATCAAAACTCTTGAGAGATTTTCTAATCGAAAACTTTGAAAAACAAACTTGAGAACAAGTTGTACATACAAGGAAACACCATTGATTGCTCACATGGTCACTAAACATCGAGTCTTAAGCGATAAGCATAGCATTCCCCTTGTTGAGGAACCCAATCCGAGGTAATTAAAAGGCTAGAAATGCTCATAGGGTGCTTTATGATGGTAATGAAATCCTTAAGCCTAAGCGCGAAACCTAGTTGTGTTGAGTGCTTCGAGGAAGATAAGAAATCGAGATGAAGTCACTAGGGAAAGGATGAACAAAAATTAGATGACCCTAAATGCAAAGAAAAAAAATAAATATCACTCCCCATGATTACAAGAAGGAAAAGCGGATTTCCTTGAACATGTTCAAGCCTCGAGACATTGTTGACTCCGAACAAGTTTTACGGAAAAGGATTTAGATAAGCGAAAGTGAAAATATTGTTGAAACAAACCTCCTTTATGGAAAATGCCTAGAAGCGTGTGTATCCTCCTAATACACCAATGCATCTTGTTCCTAGAACAATTGCCACTAAAAGCAAGACATTAATTAGCCAATCGTTATATTTCAACTATTTGTTGATTTTGAGAAAACTTGCAAGAAAAGGATCACACCCATTGGTATAATTGAAGGAGAAAGGGTTTTGAACAAATGAAAGAATGTTATTTAAGCGAGGTCATGCCTTTCTTTAAACTTCTGAAAGATCACTTTGAGAGTCTTAAAAGGGATAGAAAGCGATATCAAGGAATGGAAAAGGAATTTGATGCAATGGTTCTTGAAGTTAGTGATTATGGCGTGCACTAAAATATAATGAGATTGAGAGGAAGAACTTGCATACCTTAAATGAGACTCTTATTCTTGAATGTGTTGCTCAAGATATTTTTTCAACGCTTCAAATTGCTCTATTAATGCTTCCAAATTTCATGAACTATCTGTTGCCACGAAAGTCTCCCATGATCGTGTCATTGAGCTTGAAAAACTAATTCTAAACTAAGCGAGAAAATTGAACCGGATGATCACGACACTTTGGTTAAACATTTTTCTAAACTAGAAGTTGAGTATTTTAATTTACAACTAAAATATCAACATCTCAAAGAAAATGTCAAAACTTCAAATATCAAGACATCTTGAGATGCTCGAGTTTGATGCGATTTTCAAATTAACAAAGCGTGATGAGCAGATTCAAGCTCATTGCAACACGATCGAGAAAGTTGAAAGCCCAAATCTCTCAATTAAAGGGTCAAACGAACAATATGACAGCTCCCAAATGCCTCCTCCTTTAGATTCTCGAATTCTCAAGCGTTTCATCTTCAAAACCTAGTAAATGCTTTACAAAGGAAAGCGAAAGTTTTCTAGAAGAAAATGAAAAGGTTAAACGTCATTTCAATGAGTTATTTGAATCAATTAAAGTCACTCGTAACAAAAACAACGAACAAATAGCTTCATTGCAAAAGGAAATTGAGAATCGAAGAGTCGTAAAGGGAAAATGCCAATGACCAATGGGGAGAATGTTGTATCAAAGGTTCACTCTTGTAATAAATATGCTTTATCGTGACATATGTCCCTCCTCATCTAAGGAACAACAAACTTGCCATTCAAACATACTTCTCATCCCTTAAGGATTGCCTAGAATGTCTGCGTGAGATTGTTGAAGAGGATAAGCTAGAGAAACCTCATGATAATGCAATTGGACATGCATGCTTATATGCCAAACGATCTCAAGAAATCTTAGAATGCTTGATCACAATATGCCCAAAGTCATTAGGTGAGAGAGTTAATCCTTTGATTCCATGCTCAATGCCTAACGCTAAGTATGATATGCATTCGATTCCCAATGTTTTGAATGTGAACCGTAGTGTGCCTTTAAGTAGTTGATTCGGATCATCAATGCTAAGAAAGAGAACTCAAGTGTGCCTTCTAGGAGTACAAATCACGGTACCTCGGTTTTATGAAAGTAAATCTAAGTGCACTGCATGTAGTTCGGACCTAGTACATCTAAGCGGTGATGCAAAGAGTAGTTAAACCAACTAATGTTCCCATTCCTCTACAGGAGTAATCGGTGACATTAAGCAGGCGGTCAAAGTCTCAAGACAATACAAGGAATGATAGGACCTCTCAAGCTAAGAATGTGCCTTTGGAAGAGTAGAAGAACAATCTAGGAACTTTAAGCTTGAATTGAATAAAGCGAATCGTGTTGATTCTAGTATTAGCCATAGGCGTCTTGTAATTAATTCAATTCGATACTATTTGCAAACCTTGTACTGATGTCGCTTGAATTACATTTCTAATCATGAATGTGGTGTTCTTATTACGCCTAATGATGTTAATTGTCCGATTAATATTGTTAATGCTAAAATTCATGCTAAGAAGGCTAAAAGGCAAAAACGAAGAAAGTTAGAAAGCAGTGGAAACCCCGGGAAGAACATTCGATAAAATAGGCTTTTATTGGACACTGTTGGTCTTAAGACTAATCGAGATAATGCCCACTAGAAAATGGATGCCCTCTTGGTAGAACTATTCCCTTAAGAAGTGATCACACTGTGAGCAGGGCTATCGACACTAATCGCATCTATTCACAACGATTCCATTGCCTCACTACGATATGAATGCTTCTATTTACGATGTGGGTGTTCCAAACATTGTTACTAACCAAATGGAACCCATTCTTGCATGGGGATCCCAATTATCCGATTATCCATTTTTATCGTGTTCAACTGCGGATCGTTCAAATCATTACGTGGTACTGGACTCGTGGATGTTCCAAGCATATATTTGGAGACCGGTCATGACTCATGAACCGTGAGCAAATTCATTGGGGCTATTAGATTTGGTAATGATCATTTCGGTGCTATTACGGGTTATGGAGATTATATTGTTGGTGATAGTGTCATCTCTAGAGTTTACTATGTAGAAGGTTTGGGTCATAATCATTCTCTGTTGGTCAATTACGTGATTACGATCTAGAAGTTGCCTTGAGAAAACATACACCTTTGTTAGAGATCTTAATGGTAAGGAATTGTTAAAAGGAACTCGTGGGTCAAATCTTTACACCATCTCTATCGATGACATGATGAGGGCTTCTCCAATCGCTTGTTATCAAAGGCTTCAAAACAAAGTCATGGTTATGGCATCGTCGTCTCAATCACTTGAACTTGGCACCATCAACGATCTTTCGAAAGGACTTAGTTGTAGGTTTACCTAGACTAAAGTATGAAAAGGATCATCTTTGTTCGACATGTCAATTGGGAAAAAGCAAGAAGTATGCCCATAAACCCAAACCTACTAACTCATCACGAAGTTCTTCATATGATTCATATGGATTTATGTGGACCAATGAGGTGCGAGAATATCTTTGGGAAGAAATATGTGTTAGTTGTGGTTGATGATTACTCTAGATTCACAGGTCAAGTTCTTAAGGACAAAGGATGAAACTCGATATCATCATCAAACTCATCAAGCATTGCAGTCCGACTTAACAAAACCGTCGAATTATCGAGCAGACAATGGGCCGAGTTTGTCAACAAACAACTTAGTGAATTCTATGAAAGCGTTGGAATCGACCATCAAAGAAGTGTTCCACGAACCCCTCAGCGAGCGGTGTAGTTGAAAGGCGAAATCGTACTCTTGTTGAAGCCGCTAGAACAATCTTGATCTACTCAAAGGTTCCAATGTTTCTCTACGGGTGAAGCAATCGCCTTGCATGCTACACACAAAATCGTTCCCTAATTCACCTTGTACATGGAAAAACTCCATATGAACTTGTCCACAACAGAAAACCTAATCTCTCTTTCCTTCGTGTGTTCGGTGCATTGTGCTATCCAACTAATGAGGTCAAGACTTAGGAAACTTAGGGCTAAAGGCGACATTGGAGTATTTGTAGGATATGCATCAAACAAAAGGGATACGAATCTACAACAAAAGAACCCGAAATATCATGGAAACAATTCACGTTACGTTTGATGGTGACGGTCAAATGGCTCTGGACACTCCACTCGGGACCCGCACTTCAAAACAGTCCCATTGGTTCATCTCTTGTTCCAAACTCCTCTCAAGAAACTCCATATGTACCTCCATCCGAAGATGATGTAAAGAAATTGTTTGATCCTATGTTTGTAACTGTATGATTCAATTACTAATGAGGTGCCGACTCCTACAACAGAGGATGATCATATTCCGATAAATGAAGTCAATCCCTCGGTCTCAATATCTTTAAGTCAAGAAGCACTGCTGCGATCCTTGATCTCATCAACAAATCATCATTCTTCAAATGTACATCATGGAAATGTTTCGCATCAATGATGAAGTTAATCCTTTGCGACTCACGAAGATGCTCCATTTGAAAACATATTTGCTACGCTGAATCATCATCGAACCATCTTCTTGAGGAGACATCGACTCGGCTACCTCGGTTCCTCAACAAGCGCCACATGAACACCTCGGAAAATGGACTCACGATCACCCCTTAGACAACATCATTGGAAATCCTCTCGTCTGTATCAACCGGAAACAACTCGCAACCGATGCCTTATGGTGCTTCTTCAACTCCGTACTATCTAAGATCGAACCAAAAGATGCTAAAGCGCCATGAATGAAGATAGGCGGTTCAATGCCATGCAAGATGAAATTCATGAGTTTGATCGTCTTGATGTATGGGAGTTAGTACGCTCCAGGGCGTACTATGATTATAGCTCTCAAATGGATCTTCAAAGTAAAACTTGATGAGCATGGTGATGTGTTGAAGAACAAGGCTCGATTAGTTGCTAAAGGATATCGTCGGGAGGAGGTATAGACTTTGAAGAATCTTTTGCTCGGTTGCTCGAATCGAGGCAATCGAATCTTTCGGCTAATCTTGCTAGTAAGAACATGGTAGTATATCGGATGGATGTAAAGGCGGCATTTACGAGCGGAGATCTTAAAGAAGTCGTCTCGTCGACCAACTGAAGGATTTGTGAATCAAGAGCATCCTACTCACGTTTATCGTTTGAAGAAGGCTCTTTACGGTTTAAAGCAAGCTCCGAGGGCATGGTATGATACATCATCAAAGTTTCTACTATCAACCGGATTCATCAAAGGAGCGATTGATCCTACATTGTTCACCGAAGTCGAGCAAACATTTGATTCATGTTCAAATTCGTTGATGATATTATTTTGCCTCGGCGGACCCAATGGAATGTGATCGTTTTCAAATGAAATGAGTTCAAAGTTTCAAATGTCAATGATGGGACAAATGTCATTTTCTTGGGATTACAAATTTCACAAAGTCCGGAGGCATTTTCATAAATCAATCTAAATATGCAATGAGAGATTTTAAAGAAATTTGGATTTGATTCAAGTGACCTGTTGACACCCCATGATTGACCGAACCAAACTAGATGAGGACCTCTCGGGGATCATGATTGACCAAACAAAATATCGTAGTATGATTGGATCACGATGTACCTCACGGCTAGTAGACCGAGACATCTTGTTCATTTGTTTGCATGTGTGCTAGATACCGAGCTAAGCCTACTAAAAGCACCTTGAAGCGGTTAAGCGGGTCTTCGGTATCTCAAGGAACCATCAATATGGGACTTTGGTACCCAAAAGACACGGTATGTCACTAACGACATATGAGATCTGCAGATCATGCGGTGTCAAGATACTCGTCAAATACGTCGGGAGGTGCTCGGTTTTGGGTGATAAGCTTGTGAGTGGTCTTCAAAGAAGCAAATGAGTACTTCTATTTCCTCTCTGAGGTGAATACATAGCCATGTCATCTTGTTGTGCTCAAATCTTATGGATGAGATCTCAATTATCGACTATGGCTTTGAATTCAACAAAATCCCTCTGTCTTGTGATAATAAAAGTGCTATTGCTCTCTCATGCAACAACGTTCAACACTCAAGAGCAAAGCATATCGACATTCGACATCATTTCATCGGGGAACAAGTGGAAAAGGTGTGGTGGAACTATATTTTGTGAGGTCCGAATATCGGTTAGCGTGACATCTTCACCAAAGCTCTTCCAAGAGAACGTTTTGAGTTTATTCTTCCACGACTTGGTTTGAAAAGCCTTCAACGAAACTCTCAAACGTCTTGAGGAGGAAGGCGAGGAGTAAAGGTCTATCTTCATCTATCTCTTGTAAATATTTATTCGAAAATCAAATAGAAAAATATAAAACTTTCAAAATCCATAAAAATTTGAAAAATTGAAAAATCTTCAAAAAAAAAAATATTGTCAATTTGTCATGTTTCTCTCGATTCGATAATATCTACGGTCTTGATGTTGTCATTCAAAGAATGACACGGGACTTTAGATGTTGTTCGAATTTTATTAAAAAAAAAAAAAAAAAAAAAAAAAAAAAATTTGGAGAAGAGAAAAAATGGTTTATTGTCATCTTGAGGCAATAACCGGTTTTTAAAGAAAGAACGAGCCATGTTTTATCATGTTTTCAAAATTCCATGCTCGATTCTATAAACATTTATCTGCTTTGAAAACTAAATGCTTTGAAAAATAACTCGATCTCTATTTTGATAATCATCGGGACTTATTTGTCAAAATCTCTATCTCTCAATCAACAACCTATGTCATTGATTGAGGGAGAATGATTTCAATTAAATTAAAAAGTTATTTGGCATTAAATTGTTTTCAAAAGATGTACATGCATGTTTTATCAATGGAGTCGATCCTTATCGGTTCAAACGCTTTCATAATCAAGTCACAATTCTCCTTAAAAGCTTTCAAAATCAATTTAAATCTATAAGAGATCACAAATCTCAAATGATTTGATAATTGTGATCGGGGAGAATGTGTGATTTAAATTGGATTTAAAGCGATAATTCGGTAAATGGTTTTATAAGGATGTACATCTTGTCCTTCCCACATGTGACAAACGATTTCAAATTTTCCATGCACATGTTGAGGGGAGCATCTATCTTAAACCTATGATTTGAAACGTGATCATTTATCTCGATGTGCGGGTTCCTTCTAGTATGTGCAAAACTCTTTTCAAACCTTGAGGCACATATTGAGGGGAGCAAATTTATGGAAACCTCATCCTTCCCGAAATGCATTATCTATTTGATTTGATCAAGGAAGTGATGTTGATATTTTTAGAAAATGGTAATCAAAGAAGTTAATTCTTTCTCTTGCCTCCGTGTGCAAAACATTTTCAAATACTTGATGCACATGTTGAGGGGAGTTCTCGTTCTAAAATATCAAAAAAAAAAACAATTCAGTACAAAATGCTTTGATAATATATCACAAGTATACGAATTGATTTTCAAATGGTTTTCAATTGGATCCAATGGCGGATGAACAATACCAAATAGACCGACCAACTTTACTTTATGTGCGGTGATATAAGGATGATAAGGTTAGGTATTGGTTCCCATGATCCGCTGAACGGAGGGATCTACCCAGGACAATCCACTAGTTAGTGTAGAAGTCCTTAGGTATGATGATAAAAGGAGAAAATGAGATATGGGAAGAGTGCGGACTAAGGCGAGCTAGTCTTGGAATAAACCCAACAAGGTTCTAGCTATGAAGTCTCGGTAAGCTTGAAGGGTTGAAGAATTAAAAAGAATTGAATGAGAAAAGGGTGAAAACAAATAGCCCTCCATTTATTCAACCTTAGAGGCGAAACCGGGTTCAATTCATATACTCACGATGGTAACATCGGTATTGAAGACAAGGCGTCATGGACCCGGTGGCGCTTGCACTTCAACTTTCCAAACCACTCAAGTTTCTCTTAAAGGACTTGTTTCATTCTCACGGGAACCAACATTATCTATCGACTTTCTCTTAGAGATTGTTGATATTGAAGAAGGAGACCTCTCCCTAGTCTCCCAACACGGGATCCAAATATGCACAAATTGAGTCTAGAGCCACGAGATCATCAATAAATCTCATTAGGACACTTTCAATGAAGACTCTCTGTTTCACACAATGTGGAAAGAGATTATATCTTGAGTCCTACGCTTTATCCTTGTGGTATTGCCGAACATCCGAGTGATGTGTTTACATATTCACAATGAAGATGGAAAGCCTTCGGAGCCAACATCAAACAAGCTCTGGTAGGTGGCATGTGAGATCTATTATATAGATCAATCATGTGACAATGAGCAGAAACAATGGGGCGATTCAATCTCTTGAATCAATCACGGTTCGAGTTATGGATTGACGGATACCTTTGAAAACCGGTCTTTGTGCTTAACAACTCTTTTCTTTAGCACATCGACCGTGTACTCATATTTCAAACCAAAAGGTGTTTTATGATTGATAATTGATTTTCAATAAAACCTTCGTTGTATTGCAAAAACAATTTCTATTGAGCAATACTCGATTGTTTTCAAATCTCTTTTCATCAATCGGTGGACTTAAAATTCGTTGGTTCACTCACTCCGTGTTGTCTTCTTTGAGGCGTTCGGTTTGAGAACAGCTAGAACATTGCGAAACCTGTCAAGGAAATTCTTTGAATTATACGATCACAGGCGGTACATGTCTTGATCAGCGGGAACCGTGGGCGTGTACCTCAATTCAACGAAGTGATCAAAGACACTTTCGATGCGATTTATTGCTAAGCTGTTGTATGCAGTGCGCCCGGCGTTTGCGGTGATCGAATGAAGCGGTCAATCCATAGCCGCATGCTCACCTAACACATTCATCTAAAAGAAATCATGATTAGTGCATCAATGACTCGATATTTTCACTCCATGCTTACGCTTTCTGCTGCGCCAATATCATGAATCAACTAAAGCTTCCGCTACTCGATGGGAAGATTTCATGATCCGAATGTGAGCATGTCGGTCGGTCACTAATACCACAAAGGATGTCTTAGAGATTTTTGATAGTGATGATCTCAAAGATGGCTCAAAATTATTATCACGTGGATCGGTAAAGACCTCCACTTGAAGTAACCAAACATGCAATGTGAAGAATCAATGACTACGAGCTTAGGAGCAAGGACTACATCAAGAATGCAAGATCAATTGTTAATGTAATATCTATTTGTATTCAATGTAAGTTTGGTTCATGATTGAGGTGACCTCCTTAGGGAGATTGTTAGAATTAGAAATTCGGTATTAAAAGTCGGTCACCTCAAGTATATGTAATCGTTAGAAAGCTCGTAGTCGTAGTTATTTTAAGTTAAGTAGTATTTAGTTAAGTAACACCGTGGAGGACGGACGGTCTTTACCCACTGTATGCGATCCATGACCCGATGTGTGGCGTTTTATGTAAGACTATAAATACTCTCTACCTCCCAAGGTAGAGAGTTGGAGCTCATAATAATATCTTTCACTTTCTCTCACTAAGTTCCCTAAACCTCTAACTTTCTCTCTCTAGAATTCCATCTATATGCTACTTTGTGTTATGGTTTGATGTGTATGTGAAAAGTTATATCTTACAAATACTAACAATGTTTCATTTTTAACCGTTAGCCAACAATCACCATTTAAACATGGAAATTCTTTTGACTTATATCATGATTAGACAGAGATCTTTTCCATATAGTGCATCTAATCTACCAATTGTGTAATGTGTTTAGGATATTCGAGTTATACATATAATATACTAGAGAATGGTGTACTATACAATGGTTTTCAATGACCACACGTCTTAAGCTATAAAATAAAGCTAACTGATTGGTTTAAAATGACAAAGATATACTTGTGTATCATATAACGGTTAGCTTTGTCATTTTAAACTAATAAAATAGCTCCATTTTATAGCTTTTGGCATGTGGTCATAGACAACCATGGTAGATTATATACGTATAACTCCAATATCCATAGAATAAGTTACACAATAGGTATATTATATGTATACAAAAGACATATATCACCAAGGTCATTGTCTAATTATGATATCAGTCAAAATATTTCCATGTTTAAAACATAACTGTTGGCTAACGGTCAACAAATGATGCATCAAAGATATTGTTCTACTTAAAACATTAAGAATGCATTTAAAGATTGATAAATTATACTTAATAGTTCACTATCGCTAAAAGATAATTTTATTTTTCAAACGGCTATATAATTTTGTCATTTCAAATCCTTTTAAGCTAAATATCAATATTCAAAAGTAATTTTTCAAGCTTATAATATGACCGTTGGCAAACGGTCGGAATTTAAAACATTATATATATTATGAGTCATTTGCAAAGACCATAGATCCACATATATTTTTAAGTTTTGTAGCCATCATTATTGAATCACTTATAGCCTTCATCATCATTCTCTTTCGACTTGGTCTCCTTAATCTTGATTCTGAGAATACTATTTCCGTCTTAACCTCATTGTAAGTGATACATGCTTGATAGGTTGGATGCTGTTTTTATTTATAGATGTTGAGGATCATAACTTTATATATGAATACAGATTTCAAAGTAAGATGCTTGCAGAAAGTACCTCCCAAGCCCAGAAAATCTCTAATGATGGTTACAAAAGCTCTTTTGATTCCATATATCAATATACATTCACTGTTTTGGCAAGTAGTATTGATACGAAACGCTTGTTACTAACATTTTTTACTATAAAAATGTTTGAAATAGGTTAGTATTATTTATTAGATGGTCACCTTGGTAATGATTCGGGTCAATTTTTATATTTAGTAAAGGTATAGTAAAAGTAATATTCAATGTCTTCGATCATGAGGTAATTATTGCGGGCATAATCATTTGGTGCGCATATTGGAGATGGTCGTACCATCGAACTAAAGATACATGGTCGAGCAATCTCAATTTGAACCCTTGGCCATTTCTTCCAATTTCCATAACCCAGATATTGGAATACACGTAGGATCTCATATGTTTCAAAAACTGTGATAGAAATTATAGTTGAGAAATTAAGTAGCTCTTTAGCTAGACAAGCAGCTCTTGTGGAATAAACTCTTATGGAAATTGCAGGTTTCCACAAGTGCTGCTTGTCTAGCTAAAGAGCTACTTAATTTCTCAACTGTAATTTGTAACACAGTTCCTGTAACATTTGAGAACCTTCATGTATCCCAATCTATAGGCTCTGGAAATTGGAAGGAAATTGCCCAGGTTTCAATCAGGCATTGCTCGACCATGCCACTTTTGGTTTCGATGTTACATTTCCAAATACTGTAGGTCAAGTGCTTGGGCCTGCAATAATTACCTCATGATCGAAGACATTGAATGTCACTTTTACTCTACCTGTATTACATATTAAAATGAACCAATGAATTACCAAGGTGAAAATCTAATAAATACAACTAACCATGTTCAAAAATATTTCTAGTTAAGAAATGTTGGTAGCTAGTGTTTCATATGAGTACGACATAACAAAAAAATTGAATGCATATTGATATTTGGAATTGGAAGTGATATTGGTACCTTCTTTAGAGACTTTCTGGGCATGGGAAATACTTTCTGCAAGTATCTTACTTTGATTTTCTATTCAGATATAAAATTATGGTCCTCAACATCTATAATAAAAAAACAAAATCCTACCCATCAATCATGTATCACTTACAATGAGGTTAAACTTGAAAAAGTTTCCTCATAATCGAGATTAAGGAGACCAGGTCGAAAGAGAATGATAGCGAAGGCTAAAGAGAGATACAATAACGATGGATACAAAACTTAAAATTATCTACGAATGTATCGCCTTACGAAAATGACTCAAAACATATATAATGTTCTAAATTTGGAACGTTAGTCACCAATCATATATAAGCTTGAAGAAAATACTTTTGAATATTAATATTAAGCTTAAAATGATTTGAAATGACAAAATGATATTGCCGTTAGACAAATAAAAGTATCTTTTGCAGATATTGAGGTAGTAGGTTTAATTTACCAATTTTTAAATTCATACTTAATGTTTTAAGTCGAACAATACTTATAATGTTCAATTGCTGACCATTAGCCAACGATCATATTTTAAACATGAAAATATTTTTGACTGATATCATGATTAGAGAACAACCTTGATGATAAGAAAATAGGAGGATTAAAAAAGTTTTTTAATTTAATAAGAAATTTAAAAGTTGAGTGCCTACAAATGTGGCAAGTTAAATGCTTTTTATAGACAATTAGCCCTTAAGTATGATATAGCAATTTTTAAATGCATACTTAATGTTTTAAGTAAAACAATACCTACAATGTTTCATTTTTTAACCATTAGTCAACAATCACCATTTAAACATGGAAATTATTTTGACTTATATCATGATTAGACATAGATCTTTCCATATATTGCATCTAATCTACCAATTGTGTAATGTGTTTTAGGATATTCGAGTTATACGTATAATATACTAGAGAATGGTGTACTATAAAATGGTTGTCAATGACCACACGCCATAAGCTATAAAATGAAGCTAACTGATTGGTTTAAAATGACAAAGATAAACTTGTGTATCATATAACGATTAGCTTTGTCATTTTAAACTAATAAAATAGCTCACTTTTATAGCTTTTGGCATGTGGTCATAGAAGACCATGGTAGATTATATACGTATATCTCCAATATCCATAGAATAAGTTAAACAATAGGTATATTATATGTATGCAAAATACATATATCACCAACGTCATTGTCTAATTATGATATTAGTCAAAATATTTCCATGTTTAAAACATAAGCGTTGGCTAACGGTCAACAAATGATGGATCAAAGATATTATTCTGCTTAAAACATTAAGAATGCATTTAAAGATTGATAAATTATACTTAGTAGTTCACTATCGCTAAAAGATAATTTTATTTTTCTAACGGCTATATCGTTTTGTCATTTCAAATCCTTTCAAGCTAAATATCAATATTCAAAAGTAATTTTTCAAGCTTATAATATGACCGCTATAAACGGTCGAATTTAAAACATTATATATATTATGAGTCATTTGCAAAGACCATAGATCCACAGATATTTTTAAGTTTGTAGCCATCATTATTGAATCACTTATAGCCTTCATCATCATTCTCTTTCGACTTGGTCTCCTTAATCTTGATTCTCGAGAATACTATTTCCATTTTAACCTCATTGTAAGTGATACATGCTTGATAGGTTGGATGTTTTTTTATTTATAGTTGTTGAGGATCATAACTTTATATATGAATCTGATTTCAAAGTAAGATACTTGCGAAAGTACCTCCCAAGCCCGTAAGATCTCTAAAGATGGTTACAAAGCTCTTTTGATTCCATATATCAATATACATTCAGTCTTTTGGCAAGTAGTTTTGATACGAAACGCTTGTTACCAACATTTTTTAACTATAAAAATGTTTGAAATAGGCTAGTATTATTTATTAGATGTTCACCTTGGTAATGATTCGGGTCAATTTTTATATTTAGTAAAGGTATAGTAAAAGTAATATTCAATGTCTTCGATCATGAGGTAATTATTGCAGGCATAATCATTTGGTCTGCAGTATTGGAGATGGTCGTACCATTAGAACTAAAAGATACATGGTCGAGCAATCTCCGGCTGAACCCTTGGCCATTTCCTTCCAATTTCCATAACCCGTATATTGGAATACACGTAGGATCTCATATGTTTCAAAAACTGTGATAGAAATTATAGTTGAGAAATTAAGTAGCTCTTTAGCTAGACAAGCAGCTCTTGTGGAATAAACTCTTATGGAAATTGCAAGTTTCCACAAGTGCTGCTTGTCTAGCTAAAGAGCTACTTAATTTCTCAACTATAATTTGTAACACAGTTCCTCTAACATTTGAGAACCTACATGTATCCCAATCTATAGGCTCTGGAAATTGGAAGGAAATGGCCAAGGGTTCAGCCGGAGATTGCTCGACCATGTATCTTTTAGTTCTAATGGTACGACCATCTCCAATACTGCAGACCAAATAATTATGCCTGCAATAATTACCTCATGATCGAAGACAATGAATGTCACTTTTACTCTACCTGTATTACATATTAAAATGAACCAATGAATTACCAAGGTGAAAATCTAATAAATACAGCTAACCATGTTCAAAAAAATTTCTACTTAAGAAATGTTGGTAGCTAGTGTTTCATATGAGTACGACATAACAAAAAAATTGAATGCATATTGATATTTGGAATTGGAAGTGATATTGGTAACTTCTTTAGAGATTTTCTGGGCATGGGCAATACTTTCTGCAAGTATCTTACTTTGATTTTGTATTCAGATATAAAATTATGGTCCTCAACATCTATAATAAAAAAACAAAATCCTACCCATCAATCATGTAGCACTTACAATGAGGTTAAACTTGAAATAGTTTCCTCATAATCGAGATTAAGGATACCAAGTTGAAAGAGAATGATAGCGAAGGCTAAAGAGTGATACAATAACGATAGATTCAAAACTTAAAATTATCTACGAATGTATCGCCTTACGAAAATGACTCAAAACATATATAATGTTCTAAATTTGGAACGTTAGTCACCAATCATATATAAGCTTGAAGAAAATAATTTTGAATATTAATATTAAGCTTAAAATGATTTGAAATGACAAAATGATATTGCCGTTAGACAAATAAAAGTATCTTTTGCAGATATTGAGGTAGTAGGTTTAATTTACCAATTTTTAAATTCATACTTAATGTTTTAAGTCGAACAATATTTATAATGTTCAATTGCTGACCATTAGCCAACGATCATATTTTAAACATGAAAATATTTTTGACTGATATCATGATTAGAGAACAACCTTGATGATAAGAAAATAGGAGGATTAAAAAAGTTTTTGAATTTAATAAGAAATTTAAAAGTTGAGTGCCTACAAATGTGGCAAGTTAAATGCTTTTTATAGACAATTAGCCCTTAAGTATGATTTAGCAATTTTTAAATGCATACTTAATGTTTTAAGTAGAACAATACCTACAATGTTTCATTTTTTAACCATTAGTCAACAATCACCATTTAAACATGGAAATTATTTTGACTTATATCATGATTAGACATAAATCTTTCCATATATTGCATCTAATCTACCAATTGTGTAATGTGTTTTAGGATATTCGAGTTATACGTATAATATACTAGAGAATGGTGTACTATAAAATGGTTGTCAATGACCACGCATATAAGCTATAAAATGAAGCTAACTGATTGGTTTAAAATGACAAAGATAAACTTGTGTATCATATAACGATTAGCTTTGTCATTTTAAACTAATAAAATAGCTCACTTTTATAGCTTTTGGCATGTGGTCATAGAAGACCATGGTAGATTATATACGTATATCTCCAATATCCATAGAATAAGTTAAACAATAGGTATATTATATGTATGCAAAATACATATATCACCAACGTCATTGTCTAATTATGATATTAGTCAAAATATTTCCATGTTTAAAACATAAGCGTTGGCTAACGGTCAACAAATGATGGATCAAAGATATTATTCTGCTTAAAACATTAAGAATGCATTTAAAGATTGATAAATTATACTTAGTAGTTCACTATCGCTAAAAGATAATTTTATTTTTCTAACGGCTATATCGTTTTGTCATTTCAAATCCTTTCAAGCTAAATATCAATATTCAAAAGTAATTTTTCAAGCTTATAATATGACCGTTGGCAAACGGTCAGAATTTAAAACATTATATATATTATGAGTCATTTGCAAAGACCATAGATCCACAGATATTTTTAAGTTTTGTAGCCATCATTATTGAATCACTTATAGCCTTCATCATCATTCTCTTTCGACTTGGTCTCCTTAATCTTGATTCTGAGAATACTATTTCCATTTTAACCTCATTGTAAGTGATACATGCTTGATAGGTTGGATGCTGTTTTTATTTATAGTTGTTGAGGATCATAACTTTATATATGAATACAGATTTCAAAGTAAGATACTTGCAGAAAGTACCTCCCAAGCCCAGAAGATCTCTAAAGATGGTTACAAAAGCTCTTTTGATTCCATATATCAATGTACATTCAGTCTTTTGGCAAGTAGTTTTGATACGAAACGCTTGTTACCAACATTTTTTAACTATAAAATGTTTGAAATAGGCTAGTATTATTTATTAGATGTTCACCTTGGTAATGATTCGGGTCAATTTTATATTTAGTAAAGGTATAGTAAAGTAATATTCATGTCTTCGATCATGAGGTAATTATTGCAGCATAATCATTTGTCTGCATAATGGAGATGGTCGCACCATTAGAACTAAAGATACATGGTCGAGCAATCTCGTTTGAACCATGGCCATTTCCTTCCAATTTCCGTAACCCGTATATTGGAATACATGTAGGATCTCATATGTTTCAAAAACTGTGATAGAAATTATAGTTGAGAAATTAAGTAGCTCTTTAGCTAGAAAAGCAGCTCTTGTGGAATAAACTCTTATGGAAATTGCAAGTTTCCACAAGTCTTTGCTTGTCTAGCTAAAGAGCTACTTAATTCTCAACTATAATTTGTAATACGAGTTCCTCTAACATTTGAGAACCTACATGTATCCCAATCTATAGGCTCGAAATGGAAGGAAATGGCCCAGTTTCGAGATTGCTCGACCATCATGTATCTTTGGTTCTAATGTTACCATCTCCAATATCGAGACCAAATAATTATGCCTGCAATAATTACCTCATGATCAAGACAATGAATGTCACTTTACTCTCACCAGTATTACATATATTAAAATGAACCAATGAATTACCAAGGTGAAAATCTAATAAATACGACTAACCATGTTCAAAAATTTCTACTTAAGAAATGTTGGTAGCTAGTGTTTCATATGAGTCGACATAACAAAAATTGAATGCATATTGATATTTGGAATTGAAGTGATATTGGTAACTTCTTTAGAGATTTTTACGGGCATGGGCAATACTTTCTGCAAGTATCTTACTTTGATTTTGTATTCAGATATAAAATTATGGTCCTCAACATCTATAATAAAAAAACAAAATCCTACCCATCAATCATGTAGCACTTACAATGAGGTTAAACTTGAAATAGTTTCCTCATAATCGAGATTAAGGATACCAAGTTGAAAGAGAATGATAGCGAAGGCTAAAGAGTGATACAATAACGATAGATTCAAAACTTAAAATTATCTACGAATGTATCGCCTTACGAAAATGACTCAAAACATATATAATGTTCTAAATTTGGAACGTTAGTCACCAATCATATATAAGCTTGAAGAAAATACTTTTGAATATTAATATTAAGCTTAAAATGATTTGAAATGACAAAATGATATTGCCGTTAGACAAATAAAAGTATCTTTTGCAGATATTGAGGTAGTAGGTTTAATTTACCAATTTTTAAATTCATACTTAATGTTTTAAGTCGAACAATATGTATAATGTTCAATTGCTGACCATTAGCCAACGATCATATTTTAAACATGAAAATATTTTTGACTGATATCATGATTAGAGAACAACCTTGATGATAAGAAAATAGGAGGATTAAAAAAGTTTTTGAATTTAATAAGAAATTTAAAAGTTGAGTGCCTAAAAATGTGGCAAGTTAAATGCTTTTTATAGACAATTAGCCCTTAAGTATGATTTATCAATTTTTAAATGCATACTTAATGTTTTAAGTAGAACAGTACCTACAATGTTTCATTTTTTAACCGTTAGCCAACAATCACCATTTAAACATGGAAATTCTTTTGACTTATATCATGATTAGACAGAGATCTTTTCCATATATTGCATCTTATCTACCAATTGTGTAATGTGTTTTAGGTAATTCGAGTTATACGTATAATATACTAGAGAATGGTGTACTATACAATGGTTGTCAATGACCACACGCCATAAGCTATAAAATGAAGCTAACTGATTGGTTTAAAATGACAAAGATAAACTTGTGTATCATATAACGATTAGCTTTGTCATTTTAAACTAAATAAATAGCTCCATTTAATAGCTTTTGGCATGTGGTCATATACAACCATGGTAGATTATATACGTATAACTCCAATATCCATAGAATAAGTTACACAATAGGTATATTATATGTATGCAAAAGACATATATCACCAAGGTCATTGTCTAATTATGATATCAGTCAAAATATTTCCATGTTTAAAACATAACCGTTGGCTAACGGTCAACAAATGATGCATCAAAGATATTGTTCTGCTTAAAACATTCAGAATGCATTTAAAGATTGATAAATTATACTTAGTAGTTCACTATCGCTAAAAGATAATTTTATTTTTCTAACGGCTATATCATTTTTTCATTTCAAATCCTTTTAAGCTAAATATCAATATTCAAAATTAATTTTCAAGCTTATAATATGACCGTTGGCAAACGGTCAGAATTTAAAACATTATATATATTATGAGTCATTTGCAAAGACCGTAGATCCATAGATATTTTTAAATTTTGTAGCCATCATTATTGAATCACTTATAGCCTGCATCATCATTCTATTTCGAGTTGGTCTCCTTAATCCTGATTCTGAGAATACTATTTCCATTTTAACCTCATTGTAAGTGATACATGCTTGATAGGTAGGATGTTGTTTTTAATTATAGATGATGAGGATCATAACTTTATATATGAATCTGATTTCAAAGTAAGATACTTGCAGAAAGTACCTCCCAAGCCCAGAAAATCTCTAAAGATGGTTACAAAAGCTCTTTTGATTCCATATATCAATATACATTCAGTGTTTTGGCAAGTAGTATTGATACGAAACGCTTGTTACCAACATTTTTTAACTATAAAAATGTTTGAAATAGGTTAGTATTATTTATTAGATGTTCACGTTGGTAATGATTCGGGTCAATTTTTATATTTTGTAAAGGTATAGTAAAAGTAATATTCAATGTCTTCGATCATGAGGTAATTATTGCAGGCATAATCATTTGGTCTGCAGTATTGGAGATGGTCGTACCATCAGAACTAAAAGATACATGGTCGAGCAATCTCCGGCTGAACCCTTGGCCATTTCTTTCCAATTTCCATAACCCGTTTATTGGAATACACGTAGGATCGCATATGTTTCAAAAACTGTGATAGAAATTATAGTTGAGAAATTAAATAGCTCTTTAGCTAGACAAGCAGGTCTTGTTGAATAAACTCTTATGGAAATTGCAGGTTAAGAAATGTTGGTAGCTAGTGTTTCATATAAGTACGACTTAACAAAAAAATTGAATGCATATTGATATTTGGAATCGGAAGTGATATTGGTACCTTCTTTAGAGACTTTCTGGGCGTGGGCAATACTTTCTGCAAGTATCTTACTTTGATTTTGTATTCAGATATAAAATTATGGTCCTCAACATCTATAATAAAAAAACAAAATCCTACCCATCAATCATGTATCACTTACAATGAGGTTAAACTTGAAATAGTTTCCTCATAATCGAGATTAAGGAGACCAAGTCGAAAGAGATTGATAGCGAAGGCTAAAGAGTGATACAATAACGATGGATTCAAAACTTAAAATTATCTACGAATGTATCGCCTTACGAAAATGACTCAAAACATATATAATGTTCTAAATTTGGAACGTTAGTCACCAATCATATATAAGTTTGAAGAAAAACTTTTGAATATTAATACTAAGCTTAAAATGATTTGAAATGAGAAAATGATATAGCCGTTAGACAAGTAAAAGTATCTTTTGCAGATATTGAGGTAGTAGGTTTAATTTACCAAGTTTTAAATTCATACTTAATGTTTTAAGTCGAACAATATGTATAATGTTCAATTGCTGACCATTAGCCAACGATCATATTTTAAACATGAAAATATTTTTGACTGATATCATGATTAGAGAACAACCTTGATGATAAGAAAATTGGAGGATTAAAAAGGTTTTTGAATTTAATAAGAAAATTAAAAGTTGAGTGCCTACAAATGTGGCAAGTTAAATGCTTTTTATAGACAATTAGCCCTTAACTATGATTTAGCAATTTTTAAATGCATACTTAATATTTTAAGTAGAACAATACCTACAATGTTTCATTTTTTAACCGTTAGCCAACAATCACCATTTAAACATGAAAATTCTTTTGACTTATATCATGATTCGACAGAGATCTTTTCCATATATTGCATCTAATCTACCAATTGTGTAATGTGTTTTAGGATATTCGATTTATACGTATAATATACTAGAGAATGGTGTACTATACAATGGTTGTCAATGACCACACGCCATAAGCTATAAAATGAATCTAACTGATTGGTTTAAAATGACAAAGATAAACTTGTGTATCATATAACGATTAGCTTTGTCATTTTAAACTAATAAAATAGCTCCATTTTATAGCTTTTGGCATGTGGTCATAGACAACCATGGTAGATTGTTGATTGGCTCCTGAACAGTCAAGTTTAATCACACAAGCTGACCACTTGTGAATTGTCAACCGTAACAAACTTAAAACATCTCAGAAAGCAAATGCAATTAAGATCAGAGGAATATAGTGGATTCCTAGGTCGTTAAGTCCCACGGAGGATGAATGGTGTTTAACACAGACAGATGTCGAATAATCACTAAGGATAGTGATCAGTAAAGATTTTGAGTTATTTATACCTAAAGAAGAATTTTGTAAATTACAGGGGCTTAAATGCAAATTAAAAAAATTTTAAAAAGCTAAAATATATTAAATAAACACTATCACTATTTTTACACTGATGTTTTTGATTACAAATTTAACTTAAAAACTACGTGACGTACAAAAGAAAATGTGAAACTGATGCAATATTAATCCTAAAAATATGAAAATGACATTTTTACAAACCAAATGATAAGAGAAAATTTTTAGAAAAAGAAAATTATTTTTAAAACTATTTATCTAATTATTATTAATTAAAAACTATTTTACTTATTTAATAATACCCTAAAATACAAGAAAATATGAAATAAAGCTAGAAAAATGAAATTATGACTTGGAAAATCTAAAATAACTAAAAGAATTTTCAAAACTAATTTTGTATTTTTCGATTATTTTCTATTTTCTATGAATTAAAAACTATTTAAAACTAATTAAATTGCTAAAAATACAAATTTAACTAAGAAAAATCTGGAAAAATTATTCTTTTGCTTTTATATTTATCTTTAACCTAGGAAAAATGAAAACTTATTTTTTGAAGTTTTATGATTTAATTGTATTAAAAGCTAATTAAAATGCCTAAAAGCTGTTTGAAATGAAGAAAAATAGCAAACAAGTGTTAGAAAAATCGAAAATTTCGTGAAAAGTCTAAAATAATATACTGAATCTAAGAAAAATATGAAAACAGTAGCTTGTGTGTGAGAAAATGGAACTGCAGTGCAAACTGCTTATAAATAAGCACTTGGATTAAGCAAAAGGTACCAAATGATCACCAAATTATCACAGAAGCTCTGATATGCTAAAAGTACTCAAAAGCAACTTATTACAACTGGCTTTAACCTCTGAAATCCAAACTACACAGATTTGATGTTTTGAGATTAAGTGCTAAAAACAGGTTTGAGGTGCTACTTTGCAGCTTGAAATTAAGCTACTCAATAAGCTAAAACTCAAAACCAGAAGTTTGAACTTGAAGGAGACCTGGCTAGCTTCTTATAAACCAAAGTTGATTCAATAATGATGGCTAGAGAATGGTGTACTATACAATGGTTATGAGCTTGTTGAGAGCTTTGCAAAATCCTGTGCACACTCAGTTAATACTGAGTATGTGCACAGGGCACTTTTGACCATTTTGACAAGCTCATTTGAGGTTTGTAGAAAATTACTAAAATTCCACTAAAATTATATAAAGAAACTAGACCAACTTAAGTTTTAAAGTCCCAAGTTTCACTGAATTTGACCCAGAAATGAATCAATGATAAATCTCTCTAGGTTGGGTGAAATCGGTTTTACACTTCGACTTTTGATGAAATGGAAAATTGACTTTCATGAACTTTGCAACTAATTTAAGGATTGAGATTGATGTTTTATGTTAAACTAAGACTAATGCAACCTATGCTACTGATTTCTAAACACAGATTAATCTTTTGATATCTGAAAATTCTAACAGTTGTGAATTTAAGACAGATTAATGGTGATGTTGACTTTAAGCTAGTGTAGGAGCAATGTGATGACTAAAATGGTTCCAGTTGACCTAATTGAGACTAAGTAGACAAGTTTTAAACACAATCCAAAGCTTAAGATCAGATAAGCCACTGATCCAAACACCAATTTACACAACTGTTTTTCAATTTAAACTAAGCACACTACTGATTTAGCTCATATTCTTACTTAAACTGAGTCTACTATCCTAATTACAACTAGTTAAACAGGTTTAAGATGCTTAATGACCACAGATACAAATACAAGCACAATATGAAAACTGAATTAAAAATGAAAATGAGAATAACACTCACAAGTGTCCAGCTTTTATTGCAGCTTATACCAAACCCAAACTATACTATTCTATACCAAACCCAATCCAAAACAGCACTGCATCAACCCCATTCCATTTCCAAAACTGCTTAACCAAAATCTCTTTTCAGTTGACTTTTGTTGACCAAAAACCAAATTTGATTTAAACTGTTTTCCAAGCTTACCAAAAGCTATATGAAGCTTAAATAAACTTGTTTGAATGAGAAATAAGCTAAGTTAAACTTGACTTTAAGAAAATGTCAACTGAATTTATAACAGGAGCATAAAAAACATGAAACTTGGATCAAACTTTGTATTGCTACTTTAACTGGATTACAAACGTTTGAATACCTTATATTTAATACATAGAAACTGAAAATAACAATTTAAGTCTTAAATTAATACATTGATAATAAAAACGACATAAAGGAAATTTTAAAACTAAGAACTGCCTTCTTCTTTCCTTCTCTTGCTTCTTTTTATACACCAAATGCTTTCCACGTGACCTCTGAGAAAATCCCATCTAAAATCTTGGCCATTGGATGAGTTGGATGGATTTTGGCCGTTTGATCAAAATTGGCGGGAAAAGCTGTTTTGACCACAGGGTTCTGAATTTGCAACTAGGGGGGTGGCATTAATTGTGGTGTGATAAGTTGGTAGATATGATGATGAGGGGGGAGGGATAAGGTGAGGTGATGGGTGAGAGTGTTTGCAGTCAAGTGGGGAAGAAGCACAGTAGTGGAGGGAAAGGTGGGGTTTGACTGGTGGGTTTGACCAAGGGTCCAAAAATGATTTGGTAGGGGGTCAAAGGGTATATATGGCAGGGGTCCAAATCTATTTTGACAGGACCAAGGCTTAGGTTTAATATTACAAGGACTTGTTTTGCAAATTCGAAGATGAGGACCAAACTGCCATTTTATCCAAATTGTTTCAAGGGTCACTTTTGACAAGTCTTAATAGTACAAGGACCATTTTGACATTTTCAAACTTTCAAAGGACTATTTGTGACAATTTTCAAAGTTTAGGGACCTAAGTTGTAATTTTGCAAATTTAAATCTCAAGGACCAATTTTGACAACTCATGAACTCTAGGGACTTGAAATGATATTTTCTTTATTTTGTTTTACCGTGGACTATTTTTGACAACTTTTGAAACTTGGGGACTAAAGCGCCAATTATGCAAACTTGATACGTTTTCACCGATTTTGATATTTTTGCATTTAAAACACATAAAACACTTATTTGTGATATTTTATCATTTTGATGCATTTGAGTGTTTTCGGATGTTTTTGCAGTTTAAATGGTACAAAATGATGAGTATTTAGACACTCATCAATCCCCACACTAAGATATTGCTAGTCCCTAGCAATGTTTTGAAAAAATTAATGGATTTCATCTCTTTACCAAAAGCCATTACTCGAGTAGCCAAATGTTTGATTCAAGTAAGAACCTTGGTACATCGATAACCAAATGATTTTGAGCAAATCACCACTTTCAACGGTTTTGATTTGTCTTTACGAAGCCGTTTGTTTCGGACTAGCCAACTCTTAGATAAATTATCAATATTATCTTTGGTGAGTCGATTACCAATTATGGCTTTCCAACTGCCTTTACCACAAGCCATAAACTTGCGGGCTAGCCAACTTTTCACTAATTAAAGATATGGTGAGTTGAACACCATACAATTTTGGGCAAATTGCAAGCCATAAACGGATTTGAGATATCTTTACCAAGAGTCGTCTGCTCCTGGATTAGCCAATCCTTATGTGGGTTAGACATGGCGAACTGATTACCATTTGCTGAGTAAGTGTGAAACACTTATTATTCGAAAAAAATGGCCAAAACGGGAATTGGGTGGAATAATTACATGATAAAATTCGTGAGAATTTCCCCACACTTAGAAATGAATATTGCCCTCAATATTCAAGTACTGCGTGTTATGCCGAAACATAGAACATAAAAGGGAAATACTACGGCCATTATTTTTTTGATATATACACGTTTTTTTTTTTTTTTTTTTTAGGCAGATTGATATATACAACAATGGGCAACTCCCCACACTAGGGTGGTAGAAAAGGGTAAGAAGACGTAAACATGGGTGAAAACCCATATGGTGTGTAAGCTCGTTTTTGATTCCCGAGTCGCTAGCTTGACTCGATCCCGCATTCATTGGTTCATGGGGAAAGTTTGTAGATCCGGACAACCACGTATGGAATGTCCTCTCCAAAATAATGCTTTAATCGATGACCATTCACTTTAAAATTTGGACCATCGGGCCGAGATAACTCAATGGTGCCATAAGGATAAACCTTAGTGATAATAAATGGACCGCACTAACGGACTTAAGCTTTCCAGAAAATCTTCAATCTTGAATTGAAAAGAAGGACTCGATCACCAACGTTGAAAACGCGGTTCTTGATTTTAGAGTCATGAATCTTCTTTGTTTTTGTTTGTAGATCAAATAGTTCTCGTATGCTTGATCACGGAGTTCATTTAGTTCATTCATTTGAACTTTTCGTGATCACCACCGTCTCGAATATCGAAATTGGCATGTTTTAAGGCCCAGTATGCCTTGTGCTCTAACTCAATCGGAAGATGACATGCCTTCCGTACACTAGCTTGTATGGAGTACACCCGATGGGTGTTTTGTAAGCTGTACGGAAGGCCCATAGTGCGTCATCTAGCTTATCCGACCAAGAGGCACGGTTTTCGCCAACCGTCCTCTCTAAAATTCTTTTAATACCACGGTTGGAAACTTCCACCTGCCCACTTGTTTGCGGGTGGTATGCAGTAGATAGACGGTGGGTTACACCATACTTTTGCATAACACGATCAAATTGGTCATTGCAGAAATGTGTACCACGATCACTGATTATAGCATGTGGAGTTCCAAACCTAGCAAAAAGAGATTTCAAAAATTTCACAACAACTCGGGCATCATTAGTGGGTAAAGCTTTCGCTTCAACCCATTTTGACAAATAGTCAACAGCCACAAGTATGTATTTGTTTCCTCGAGATGATGGAAATGGCCCCATAAAGTCAATACCCCATATGTCAAAGATCTCACAAACTTGAATGGCATTTTGTGGCATTTCATTTCTTTGAGAGATATTTCCGTGACGTTGACAAGCGTCACAAGCTTTGACAAAATCGTGGGCATCCTTGTAAATTGTGGGCCAATAAAACCCGGAATCAAACACCTTTTTGGCGGTGTAGTTTGACTATGATGGCCCCGTGGTCCAAAGATGACAAGCTTTGAGAATGTCAAGAGCTTCTCGTCCATAAACACACCGCGGATGACTTGATCCGCATGATTTTGAATAAGTAGGGTCGTCCCGTAGTAATGTTTAACATCCTGAAGAATTTGTTCTTCCGTTGGGTCGACATCCCTTTCACTATGAAGTTACCCGCATGGTAATTTGCAAAGTCAACAAACCATGGGGTAGAAGAGTTTCCACGAAAAAGAAACCGCATTGAGTGTCTCGAGAGGAAATGTTTCATTTATTTCCTTTTCTCGAAAACATCTTGGTGAGGTTTTCTAATCTGACAGATGATCGGCAGCCGATTCTCGGCTCCTTTTTATCACGGATGATGATATCAAATTCGGAGGAGGAGAACCCATCGAGCAATCTCGACTTTGCATCTTGTTTTGCAAAGAGATATTTGAGAGCCGAGTGATCCGTATACACCACACGCTTGGTCAAGATTAAGTATGGCGAAACTTCTCAAACGCATACACCACGGCTAATAGCTCTTTTTCCGTGGTCGTAATGAGTTTGAGCTTGATCATAGTTTTACTTGCATAGTGGATAGGTGAAAATGCTTGGATCTACGTTGCCCTAAGACCGCACCGATAGCAAAATCACTTGCATCGCACATGAGCTCAAAAGGCAAGTCCCGGTCGGAGCAACGAGAATGGGTGCTTCCGTAAGCTTTTTTTAATGTTTCAAAAGCTTGATGCACTCGGGTGAGAAGATAAAAGGAGCATCTTTTCAAGAAGATGAGTCATAGGTCAGGCGATTTTAGAAAAATCTTGTATGAATCTACGATAGAAACCGGCATGACCTAAAAACTCCTAATACCTTTGACGGTAGTAGGATGAGGCAATTAGCAATAACATCGACTTTTGCTCTATCTACCTCAATCCGTTTTTGAAATCTTATGGCCAAGGACTATGCCTTCTTTGACCATAAAGTGGCTCTTCTCCCAATTTAGACAAAGATTGGTGTCTTCACACTGTTTTAGCATTTTATCTAGATGGGAGAGACATGTTTGAAACGAGTCCCCAATGACCGAGAAGTCATCCATAAACACCTCCATTTTTTCCCCGATCATGTCGTGGAAAATGGCCATCATACATCGTTGGAACGTGCCAGGAGCATTACATAAGCCAAAAGGCATACGTTTGTAGGCAAAAGTTCCGTATGGGCAGGTGAATGTAGTCTTTTCTTGATCCTTTGGATCAATGGGGATCTGAAAGTAACCAGAGAAACCATCAAGAAAACAATAGTATTCGTTCCCTGCTAATCTCTCAAGCATTTGGTCCATAAAGGGTAGAGGAAAATGGTATTTACGGGTAGCGTCATTTAACTTACGATAGTCAATGCACACGCCATCCCGTAACCAGCCAAGTTGGAATTAACTCGTTATCTTCATTTGTGACAACAGCTTAAGCCACCCTTTTAGGAACACAATGAATTGGGCTAACCCAAGGACTATCTCGAGATCGGGTAAATTAATCCGCATCAAGAAGTTTGATAACCTCTGCTTGATAACATCATGGATTTTTGGATTTACTCTTTTCGATGTTGAACTACTGGTTTGAAGTCATCATCCATCAAGATTTTGTGAGTACAAAATTCGTGGTTGATACCTTAATGTCGGAGAGTTTCCAAGCAATTGCTTGCTTGTGTGACTTCAAGACCTTTATGAGAGCGATCTTTTCATCTTTACTCAAATCTCGAGCAATAATGACCGGTAATTTATCATCACCTTCAAGAAATGCATACTCGAGATGAGGCGGTAAGTCCTTAAGTTCGACTTCAGGAAATTCTTCGCTTTCTCAACCGACTTGACTTCCTTGTTATGAAGGTCGACGGGAGGGAGTGATGATGATGGATCATTATTACAACTTCAATGAGAAGTATATCCCCTCAATGTCGATGGGAGCGTGATCAATTTCCGTGAAAAGAATCACTAGACAAGTATGCTTCAATCTCTTCCAAGATGAAGTCACTTTCCTCAAACGGAGAGAGAAGGAGTAGAATTGGCAATGATGGGTTGAGATGAATGAGTGAGATTATCACTCAAGAATTATGATCATAACCAAGAACTTTTGAGAGTACTCTTCGTAGCAACATCAATGATATCTATTCGGTTAACCGACTTAGAATCATAGTTTGCGGAGTACCTCAAGTTTGATCAAGGTTAAAGGTGACAGCTTCATTACCAACACGTAATGTGATTTCTTGCTCAAATACATCAATGAGAGCACGGCCGTTCTCGTGAATCCTCTTCCAACAATGAGAGGAACCCGTGGATCAAGATCGAAATCAACAACTACAAAGTCACCGGAAAATGGAACTTTCCTACTTTCACAAATACGCCCCTGCAATTCCAAGTGGACGGATATTGTACAACTGCAAGCTCGAGAGTCATGCATGTAGGAGTAAGGTCCTAAGAGAAAGTTTCTTCCATCTTGAATGAGGCATCGTTTATGCTTGCACCAAGATCGGCTAAGGCAAAGCATTCAACCATTCCCGGAAATACACAAGGTAAGAGAAATTTTCCAGATCTCCAAGCTTTTCGAAGCTTTTCAAGATAACTGCAGAGCGCTGCTCGAGGAGTTTTAGCCATTTCAAACAGCTTTTCCTTGTTGCTTAACATGTGTTTGAGAGTTGATGCAAACTTGGGCATCAAGATGATAGCATCCATAAGCTTATGTCAAAATGTAGTTCTTGGAAAATTTGAAAAATTTGTCCATTTGATGACCGGCTTTTTCGGAGCTTTGCTCATTCAAACGTGATGGGTAAGGAATAGAAGATTTGGATTGGGGTTTTCAACGGAGCTACAGAGGTTCAAAACAACTCTCGGATTGGATTTGGGTTTCGGACAACTTGAGGATGGACATCGTTGGTACCTCCGTTATTAGTAGGAAGTTCCTTGTCCTTTGTTGCCTCGGGTTCACTTTCCACTACCTTCGGGATAGAAGAAGAAGGTAGTAGGAATAGCGGGTCCATTGTACGAAACACCACTCGTTGTGATCGCCAGATCTTCCCTCGGGTTAGCGATCCGTTGCTCGGAAGTTTTCCGAGCCCGAGGTTGATCATTTAAAGACTTTTGAGATCGAGATCCGATCGACCAACAACCTGCTCATTTCATCTTGGGATTTCATGAATTGCTTCAAGAACTCATCGATGATGGTACTGGAGCAAAGTGGAGGGAAATTTTGAGGTCGGATGTTTTGATTATGACCTTGTTGTTGAAAATTCCTTGGTTAGGATTCACATTTCTGAAATTGATTCCCTCGATTGAAATTGTTTTGATTAAGGTTTCCTTGATGTTGGAAACCTTGATTAGGTCCGGATAGAAATTACCTTGGTGTTGATAACCTTGGTTTATTCTAGGTTGGTTTTGATTCGGTTCAGTATGTTAGATTTTGGTTAAAACCGGTGGTGCACGATAAGTGTTAGCACGGTAGTTTGGTTCATTTTGAGGACGGTATTGATTACCTCCTTGATTTGAAGTACCGGCTATAGCATTGGCTTCAAACGGACTACCATCGGTGGCGACAGATTGTAGTATGCATGAGGACCACCACAAGTAACACAAACTTCAACTTTCTTCACTTCACCATGTGATGGTGTTCGTGTGAAGTGACTTTCTTTGGTTAGCAAGAACCAAAGCTCGAACAATATCGATGAGTTTGTCAATCTTAGCATCGGTGCAAGATGTACTCATGGGAGATGAAGTAGAAGGTCCAGATTAGACCGAGTTTGATATGTCTTTGTGCGGAAAGGACGGACCGGGACTTGTTTTCAATAATTTGCAAGGCTTCTTTTGTGGTCTTGCTCAGAAATTACCTCCATGGAGGCATTTAAAGATTCTTGATTAGTCCGGTTCGCACCATTGTAGAAAGTATCCATTTGCATTAACTCGGTAAAACCATGATGTGGACACATGAGCAATTCTTTGTAACGATCCCATGCCTCCCGAATGATTCATCAAATCTTTGAGAAAATTTCATTATCTCATTCTTAAGACTTGTAGTTCGGGATGAAGGATAGAATTGTTAACTAACTTGGTGACTAAATCTTCCCATGTCTCAATGGAACGAGGGGTTGTTTCTCAAGCCAATTCCGGCTTGTCCTCAGAGAGAATGGGAAGTAAGAAGCTTAATTGCTTCATGTGGGACATTCTTGTATTTGATGGTAGATGCAATCTTGTTAAACCATCGAATATGTGCATGAGGGTCATCCCGCTCAAAACCATAGAATTGGCTTTGGGTTACCGATTAAGCAACCCGGTTTGAGCTCAAAAGTATCGCCCACAATGGTTGGGACAACAATAGCATCTCCGTAACCCTCGATGGGTGCTTGAGAAGCTCATTCATAGGCTTATCTTCGCCATTTCGAAGGGGGTGGTGGTGGTAGACGCCTCGATCACGGTGAAGGAGCGTAACGTCCTCACGCTCACGAGGAATATTTGCAAGCTCGAAAGTGGACTTGTAGAAGCGGAAGAACGAGTGCGCATGCACTAAGTATAAAATCAGTTTTCAAAACAAATGCGAGGCAAAACAACAAGTGAACTTAACAAATAATCACAAATGAAATGGCTTTTTTGAAAAAGGTACACCAAATCACAAGGACACAAAGACAAGTTTTAAATCTGTTGTTCGAGAACTTATTATGGTGGTCTGGTCCTAAACTAGTCATCTTTTTATTAGCCAACCACTTGTGAATGGTCAACCATAAAAGTCAAACTAATCTAGGACCAAAGACAATTAAAATCCATGGGAGTATAGAATTATATCCCCGGGTCGTTAAGTCCCAACGAGGTGTGTAAACTGTAATACAACGATCGTGTGATCTTTGAAATGATATTGAATATACAAAAACAGAATCTGATTGACTAACACTAGGAATGTGCATAGTGATAGCTCACACGCCTATGGCGTCAAAAACGCTCAATCGAAACCTAAAACGCAAAAGATATTATTAGGAAAATAAATTTTACATTATTAAATTAATTAATATAAATTAAAATGAATTAAATGTATTTAATAATGAATTAAATAATAAGAAAATCTAAAATTAACTTAAATAAATGAAATAAAGAATCAAAATCAATATGTACCGATATGAAAAGGTTAATGAAAACAAAACTAAACAAACCTAGAATTAAGCAAATAGCAAGGCTTATGGCTTATTCGCTAAGACAACAAGCCATAAACTTGAAATAAGCTTGAAAAAGCTATAAACAGGGATCAAAGGGTAAAATAAGATATATCCAAGTCCAATGGATAAATATAAACAAGAAAATGGACTGAAATGGTGCACAAGAAATATGAACAAGTATAAACAAGCCTTCAGCAGAAATTGAGTGAATTCTGCTGAAGTTGTATGCTGTAGAGCTGTTGGTAATGGTGTAAGTTCACTGAGTTCTCAGTGATCTGTTATGAGTGGGCAAACAACAAGCTCTAAATTAACTTCTCAAATGAACTCATGAGAGCTCAACAAACACTCAAACACTGAGTATGATTGGTTAGCCTCACATGAAGCCAAAGATCACAAGCTCAAGGTCAATGAGGAACTTTTCATGAGCTTAGAGAATCACTCGACCTCCACTCGCTTGCTTCATGGAAGGAGTTTAATGGAACAAAATTAGGGTGAAAAGCTATCTAATTTAAGCTACAAACCGAAAAATAAAAATAAACATAACACATAAGTTATAGGGATCACAGAAATGATTCTCTGAAACACATAAAAGCGTACATGTGGCACAACAAGCTAAAATAAACAGAAGAAAAAGCACTTAAACATTGAAACTAAAAATTAACAAAAATTAACTAATGAAGACAAGCAACAAAACATTAAAACTCTAAAATATGGAATATTAAACAACATAAACATAAAATAAACAAAGATAAACAATAATTAAACAGATATGCAGGATTATTAGATCTAACAACCTCAAAGTTCTCATAATGAGATAGTCAAGTGTCAAATTGACTTTCTACCATGCTAAACCCTTTGGTTAGTATTTCACTGAGTCAAATAAGTTCCATATAGTGTAAGTCAAACAAGAACAACACCATTCACAACTATTTTCACAGTTTCATTATTAAATCCAAACAACCCTTAAATGGACTGTTTTGAGGTTTTCAAAACATAAGACCATGTAAACCAATTTCATCAAATTCAGGGGTCACAATGTGTCAAATCAGACCCTTTTAAGCATAAACAAGTAGTCACAAATGTTCAAACCTAGAATTCTCAAAAACTAGCATATTGACAGTCAAGATGCCAAATCAAACCATGATTAAATCCAAAGCATAACAACCTAAGATTAAGCTATAACATCATTAACAAACAGCAAAGAAACACAGAAACATGAAAATTAAAGCATCTAAAAGACTAGAACAATAAAATCCAAAAAATGGTAAAAAGGGCTTACAAATGAAATCCTGCCTGAAACTGAGAACCATGGTCACATAACACATCCTAAGGCTTTCCACAAAGCTTCTAAACCAAAGGCAATCCACAATTAACCTTGCTCCATGCAGTTTCACCAAGATCACTTCAATATTTTTGGATTTTCATTGTTTTTCTTGATTTTTATTATTTTTCCGAATTTTAAAGACTAAACTTGTTTTAAGGTCTCTAAAAGCTTTAAAGCTTTGTCAGGAGCTTACGTGAGCTTATTGAGTCCTTCAAACAACTACTTAACAAGAATTTAAAGTGACATGAAAATTAAAGGTAATTAAGTAAAAGCTTGAAACTGAAAGATACTTGAAATTAAACTGGAAATAAAGTTTCATTACACTACAATATTAAAACAGTAAATGACAAGTAATTTAAAGAAAGCATTTTAAAATTACACTACGTGACCAATGGCTAATCCAAAGGTATTTACACTACATGACTAAGGCTAGATTAGCCGAAGTAACTTCTTCTCTTGCCTCTCCTCTGATATTTATAGTCATTTGAGTTCCCACCATCTTCCTCGTAAAATCCCACTTTAATTTATGACCATTGATTGAGCAGAGATGATCCTAGCCTTTGAATTCACTTTTGGCGCCAAAAGTAATACTAGTAGATTGAGGCAGTTCTACAACAATTAATGCTTCTTGTTCACTTGTAGAGGTGGAGGGGACAAGTTTGGTGGGTTTAGAGGTCAAGTGGTAGAGTTGATAGCAAAAACAAGGTATGTGAGGTGAGGTGAAGTGTTTGTGGTGAGAATGCATTTATTGATTGTGGGCTGGTATAGGTGGAAGGATGGTGGTGAGAGTTGTTAAACAACGGGGTAGTGAGGTGGAAGGTGGTAAAGAAAAGGTGGTAGCAAGTGGCAAAACCAGCAGGTGGAGGAGTGGTTTTGACCGATATTATTTAGGGACCAGATATTTTAGTGGAAGTATCATGAAACGTATGCCTTCAGCAGAAACCATCAAGATTATATCTTCTAGAAACCATTGATTCAGAGAATCACAATAGCTTCAGAGAAACCATCATTATCAATAGAATCAAACTGTTTCAACTCTTTTGTACCGATTCACATAAAACACATTTTCATGATATTTGTAACATTTATAAAGTCATTTGTGTGTTTTTGGTCGTTTTTATGGTTTAAACAATGTAAAATATATGTGTTTTAGACACATATCAAATCCCCACACTAAACTATTGCTAGTCCCTAGCAATATTTATGAAGTTTTAATGGATTTTAAAGAACTCTTTACCAAAAGCCATCACTCGGAGTAGCCAATTGTTTCAGTTCAAGTAAGAACCTTGGTACAATGATAACCAAGTGATTTTGAGCAAATCATAAGTTTCAACGGTTTTGATTTGTCTTTACCGTAAGCCGCTTGCTTCGGACTAGCCAACTCTTAGATAAATTATCAATATTATCTTTGGTAAGTCGATTACCAATTATGGTTTTCCAACTGCCTTTACCACAAGCCATAAACTTGCGGGCTAGCCAACTCGTCACTAATTAAAGATATGGTGAGTTGAACACCATACAATTTTGGGCAAATTGCAAGCCATAAACGGATTTGAGATATCTTTACCAAGAGCCGTTTGCTCCTGGATTAGCCAATCCTTTAGTGGGTTAGACATGGTGGACTGATTACCATTTGTTGTGTTTAGTACATAGTACTTCCACTAAAAAAAAATTTTTAATTTGGCCATTTTGGAGGAAAAAGGGACTAAAAGGGTATTTTTTATGATCAAATTCGCCAGAATTTCCCCCCCCCCCCACACTTAGAAATGAATATTGTCCTCAATATTCAAAGTACCGGCTATTATGCCGAATCCTTGAACGTAAAAAGATAACATTACAAACCAAGTGTAGAAACACAACAATTATTCTCTTTTTTAATATTTACAATCTTCATTCATTTTTTAGATCTATATACAACATGTGGGGCATCTCCCCACACTAAGGTGGTACACACGGTGAAAACCCATGTTTAACTATTGTATGCTTTTTTTGATTACCGAGTCGCTAGCTTGACTCGACCCCAATTAAATGGTTCATGGGAAATGATTGGATGAGAAATTGGAGTGGGGTCACCACTAATTATGAAATTATGAATAGTAAGGTAAGGAGAATATTTTTGGTTTTAGATTTTATATATACATATACAAAGAAAAGGAAAATATTTTGTGTTTTATATTGTTTTGAAGTGAAATATGATATATGAAATATACTATATATACAAGGGATAGATATTTTAACAAAACACAAGTACGTTATATAAAACACACCTCCCAAGCAAGCGCAAAATTTGATCTCGTCCTAAACTAGTCATCTTTTATTAGCCAACCACTTGTGAATGGTCAACCATAAAAGTCAAACTAATCTAGGACCAAAGACAATTAAAATCCATGGGAGTATAGAATTATATCCCCGGTCGTTAAGTCCCAACGAGGTGTGTAAACTGTAATACAACGATCGTGTTCGGTTTGAAATGATATTGAATATACAAAACAGAATCGATTGACTAACACTAGGAATGTGCATAGTGATAGCTCACACGCCTATGGCGTCGCTTAAAACGCAATCGAAACCTAAAAACGCAAAAGATATTATTAGGAAAATAAATTTTTACATTATTAAATTAATTAATATAAATTAAAAATGAATTAAATGTATTTAATAATGAATTAAATAATAAGAAAATCTAAAATTAACTTAAATAAATGAAATAAAGAATCTGAAAATCAATATGTACTGATATGAAAAAGGTTAATGAAAACATAACTAAACAAACCTAGAATTAAGCAAATAGCAAGGCTTATGGCTTATTCAGTTAAGACAGTCAAGCCATAAACTTGAAATAAGCTTGAAAAAGCTATAAACAGGGATCAAAGGGTAAGATAAGATATATCCAAGTCCAATGGATAAATATAAACAAGAAAATGGACTGAAATGGTGCACAAGAAATATGAACAAGTATAAACAAGCCTTCAGCAGAAATTGAGTGAATTCTGCTGAAGTTGTATGCTGTAGAGCTGTTGGTAATGGTGTAAGTTCACTGAGTTCTCAGTGATCTGTTATGAGTGGGCAAACAACAAGCTCTAAATTAACTTCTCAAATGAACTCATGAGAGCTCAACAAACACTGAAACACTGAGTATGATTGGTTAGCCTCACATGAAGCCAAAGATCACAAGCTCAAGGTCAATGAGGAACTTTTCATGAGCTTAGGAGAATCACTCGACCTCCACTGTTTGCTTCAGTGGAAGGAGTTTAGCTGGAACAAAATTAGGGGTGAAAAAGCTATCTAATTTAAGCTACAAACTAAAAAATAAACATAACACATAAGCTACAAGGGATCAGCAGAAATGATTCTGCTGAAACACATAAAACTGTGCACAGGGCACAACAAGCTAAAATAAACAGAAGAAAAAGCACTTAAACATTGAAACTAAAAATTAACAAAAATTAACTAATGAAGACAAGCAACAAAACATTAAAACTCTAAAATATGGAATATTAAACAACATAAACATAAAATAAACAAAGATAAACAATAATTAAACAGATATGCGTGATTATTAGATCTAACAACCTCAAAGTTCTCATAATGAGATAGTCAAGTGTCAAATTGACTTTCTACCATGCTAAACCCTTTGGTTAGTATTTCACTGAGTTAAATAAGTTCCATATAGTGTAAGTCAAACAAGAACAACACCATTCACAACTATTTTCACAGTTTCATTATTAAATCCAAACAACCCTTAAATGGACTGTTTTGAGGTTTTCAAAACATAAGACCATGTAAACCAATTTCATCAAATTCAGGGGTCACAATGTGTCAAATCAGACCCTTTTAAGCATAAACAAGTAGTCACAAATGTTCAAACCTAGAATTCTCAAAAACTAGCATATTGACAGTCAAGATGCCAAATCAAACCATGATTAAATCCAAAGCATAACAACCTAAGATTAAGCTATAACATCATTAACAAACAGCAAAGAAACACAGAAACATGAAAATTAAAGCATCTAAAAGACTAGAACAATAAAATGCAAAAAATGGTAAAAAGGGCTTACAAATGAAATCCTGCCTGAAACCGAGAACCATGGTCACGAACACATCCTAAGGCTTTCCACAAAGCTTCTAAACCAAAGGCAATCCACAATTAACCTTGCTCCATGCAATTTCACCAAGATCACAATATTTTGGATTTTCATTGTTTTTCTTGATTTTAAAGACTAAACTTGTTTTAAGGTCTCTAAAAGCTTTAAAGCTTTGTCGAGCTTACGTGAGCTTATTGAGTCTTTCAAACAACTACTTAACAAGAATTTAAAGTGACATGAAAATTAAAGGTAATTAAGTAAAAGCTTGAAACCGAAAGATACTTGAAATTAAACCGAAATAAAGTTTCATTACACTACAATATTAAAACAAGAAATGACAAGTAATTTAAAGAAAGCATTTAAAATTACACTACGTGACCAATGGCTAATCCAAAGGTATTTACACTACATGACTAAGGCTAGATTAGTCAAGTAACTTCTTCTCTTGCCTCCTCCGATATTTATAGTCATTTGAGTTCCCACCATCTTCCTCGTAAAATCCCACTTTAATTTTTGACCATTGATCGAAAGAGATGATCCTAGCCTTTGAATTCACTTTTGGCGCCAAAAGTAATACTAGTAGATTGAGGCGTTCTACAACAATTAATGCTTCTTGTTCACTTGTAGAGGTGGAGGGACAAGTTTGGTGGGTTTAGAGGTCAGTGGTAGAGTTGATAGCAAAAACAGGTATGTGAGGTGAGGTGAAGTGTTTGTGGTGAGAATGCATTTATTGATTGTGGGTGGTATAGGTGGAAGGATGGTGGTGAGAGTTGTTAAACAACCTGGGGTAGTGAGGTGGAAAGGTGGTAAAGAAAAGGTGGTAGCAAGTGGCAAAACCAAAAGGTGGAGGAGTGGTTTTGACCAGATATTATTTAGGGACCAAATATTTTAGTGGAAGTATCTCATTAAACGTATGCCTTCAAGCAGAAACCATCAACAAGATTATATCTTCTAGAAACCATTGATTCAAGAGAATCACAATAGTTTCAAAGAAACCATCATTATCGCAGAATCAAACTGTTTCAACTCTTTTGTACCGATTCACATAAAACACATTTTCATGATATTTGTAACATTTATAAAGTCATTTGTGTGTTTTGGGTGTTTTATGGTTTAAACAATGTAAAATATACGTGTTTTTAGACACATATCATATGGTCACACCCCGGTTGGTAGGTGTACCGCCTTGATTCATGGTGGTTGATTTTTATGTATTTAAGTACCACCGAAAAGACGAGGTATGGATTTGTGCTAAGGGTTTAAAAACTTTTGGACAATATTTTTGTATCGTCTCGCTTAACCAAAATGTATCTCTTTAAGAATCACCTTAAAGGAAACACAAGCTAGAAAAACGTTACGATTGTTTTGTTGTTTTATATTTTGTTTGGTGTTGTTAACACTTTAGAAAAGTGTTAATGAACTTTTGATTTTGTTATAACTTTACAAAAAACTGTTTACAAAAGGTGGTATATGTGCAAATGCAGGTCCGAAAATGCTTAGGACACGCCATGACCTCCTCAAGGCGCCAAAATTTGATTCGCTCCGAGCAGTCAAGTTTAATCACAAGTCGACCACTCATGAATGGTCAACCGTAATAAACTTAAAAGCTTTCGAAGGCAAATGCAAATAAGATCGAGGAATATAGTGGATTCATAGGTCGTTAAGTCCCACGGAGGATGAATGGTGTTTAACACAGACAGATGTCGAATAATCACTAAGGATAGTGATCAAGAAAGATTTTGAGTTATTTATACCTAAAGAAAATTTTGTAAATTACAGGGCTTAAATGCAAATTAAAGAAAATTTAAAAGCTAAAATATATTAAATAAACGCTATCACTATTTTTACATCGATGTTTTGATTACAAATTTAACTTAAAACTACATACAGTACAAAAGAAAATGTGAAATCAAGCAATATTAATCCTAAAAATATGAAATGACATTTTACAAACCTAATGATAAGAGAAAATTTTAGAAAAGAAAATTATTTTTAAAACTATTTATCTAATTATTATTAATTAAAAACTATTTTTACTTATTTAATAATACCCTAAAATACAAGAAAATATGAAATAAAGCTAGAAAAATGAAATTATGACTTGGAAAAATCTAAAATAACTAAAAAGAATTTTCAAAACTAATTTTGTATTTTTCTGATTATTTTTCTATTTTCTATGAATTAAAAACTATTTAAAACTAATTAAATTGCTAAAAATACAAATTTAACTAAGAAAGATCTGGAAAAATTATTTTTTTGCTTTGTATATTTATCTTTAACCTAGGAAAAATGAAAACTTATTTTTTTGAAGTTTTTATGATTTAATTGTATTAAAAGCTAATTAAAAATGCCTAAAAACTGTTTTAAATGAAGAAAAATAGCAAACAGTGTTAGAAAAATCTGAAACTTTCAGGAAAAGTCTAAAATAATATACTGAATCTAAGAAAAATATGAAAACAATAGCTTGTGTGTGAGAAAATGGAACTGCAGTGCAAACTGCTTATAAATAAGCACTTGGATTAAGCAAAAGGTACCAAATGATCACCAAATTATCACAGAAGCTCTGATATGCTAAAAGTAACCAAAAGCAACTTATTACAACTGGCTTTAACCTCTGAAATCCAAACTACACAGATTTGATGTTTTGAGATTAAGTCTAAAACAGTTTGAGGTGCTACTGCGACTTGAAATTAAGCTACTCAATAAGCTAAAACTCAAAACCGAAGTTTGAACTTGAAGGAGACCTGCTAGCTTCTTATAAACCAAAGTTGAGCCTCGAAAAGCTCTTATGAGCTTGTTGAGAGTTTTGTAAAATCCTGCACACTCGCCATCGAGTATGCGACTGTGGCACTTTCACCATTTTGACAAGCTCATTTGAAGTTTGTAGAAAATTACTAAAATTCCACTAAAATTATATAAAGAAACTAGACCAACTTAAGTTTTAAAGTCCCAAGTTTCACTGAATTTGACCCAGAAATGAATCAATGATAAATCTCTCTAGGTTGGGTGAAAACTGGTTTTTACACTTCTGACTTTTTGACAGAAATGGAAAATTGACTTTCATGAACTTTGCAACTAATTTAAGGACTGAGATTGATGTTTTATGTTAAACTAAGACTAATGCAACCTATGCTACTGATTTCTAAACACAGATTAATCTTTTGATATCTGAAAATTCTAACAGTTGTGAATTTAAGATGATTAATGGTGATGTTGACTTTAAGCTAGCGTAGAGCAATGTGATGACTAAAATGGTTCCCATTGACCTAATTGAGACTAAGTAGACAAGTTTTAAACACAATCCAAAGCTTAAGATCAGATAAGCCACTGATCCAAACACCAATTTACACAACTGTTTTTCAATTTAAACTAAGCACACTACTGATTTAGCTCATATTCTTACTTAAACTGAGTCTAATATCCTAATTACAACTAGTTAAACAGGTTTAAGATGCTTAATGACCACAGATACAAATACAAGCACAATATGAAAACTGAATAAAAAATAAAAATGAGAATAACACTCACAAGTGTCCAGCTTATATTGCAGCTTATACCAAACCCAAACTATGCTATTCTATACCAAACCCAATCCAAAACAGCACTGCATCAACCCCATTCCATTTCCAAAACTGCTTAACCAAAATCTCTTTTTAGTTGACTTTTGTTGACCAAAAACCAAATTTGATTTAAACTGTTTTCCAAGCTTACCAAAAGCTATATGAAGCTTAAATAAACTTGTTTGAATGAGAAATAAGCTAAGTTAAACTTGACTTTAAGAAAATGTCAACCGAATTTATAACAGAGCATAAAAACATGAAACTTGGATCAAACTTTGAATTGCTACTTTAACGGATTACAAATGTTCAATACCTTATATTTAATACATAGAAACTGAAAATAACAATTTAAGTCTTAAATTAATACATTGATAATAAAAACGACATAAAGGAAATTTTAAAACTAAGAACTGCCTTCTTCTTTCCTTCTCTTGCTTCTTTTATACACCAAATGCTTTCCACGTGTCCTCTGAGCAAATCCCATATGAAATCTTGGCCATTGGATGAGTTGGATGGATTTTGGCCGTTTGATCAAAATTGGCGGGAAAGTCATTTTGACCACGTGGTTTCGAATTTGCAACTAGGGGGGGTGGCATTAATTGTGGTGTGATAAGTTGGTAGATATGATGATGAGGGGGAGGATAAGGAAAGTGATGGGTGAGAGTGTTTGCATAGTCAGTCAAAGAGCACATTGGTGGAGGGAAAGGGGTTTGGTGGTGGATTTGACCAAGGGTCCAAAAATGATTTGGCAGGGGGTCAAAGGGTATATATGGCAGGGGTCCAAATCTATTTTGACAGGGCCAAGGCTTAGGTTTAGTATTACAAGGACTAGTTTTGCAAATTCTGAAAGATGAGGGACCAAACCTGCCATTTTTATCCAAATTGTTTCAAGGGTCACTTTTGACAAGTCTTAATAGTACAAGGACCATTTTTGACATTTTCAAACTTTCAAAGGACTATTTGTGACAATTTTCAAAGTTTAGGGACCTAAGTTGTAATTTTGAAAATTTAAATCTCAAGGACCAATTTTGACAACTCATGAACCTAGGGACTTGAAATGATATTTTCTTTATTTTGTTTTACCAGGGACCTGTTTTGACAACTTTTGAAACTTGGGGACTAAAGCGCCAATTATGCAAACTTGATACGCTTTTTCACCGATTTTGATATTTTGCATTTAAAACACATAAAACACTTATTTGTGATATTTTTATCATTTTGATGCATTTCGAGTGTTTTCGGATGTTTTTTCAGTTTAAATGGTACAAAAATGATTAGTATTTAGACACTCATCAATTGTATACGTAAAACTCCAATATTCATAGAATAAGTTACACAATAGGTATATTATATGTATGCAAAAGACGTATATCACCAAGGTCATTGTCTAATTATGATATCATTCAAAATATTTCCATGTTTAAAACATAACCGTTGGCTAACGGTCAACAAATGATGCATCAAAGATATTGTTCTGCTTAAAACATTAAGAATGCATTTAAAGATTGATAAATTATACTTACTAGTTCACTATCGCTAAAAATGATTTTATTTTTCTAACGGCTATATCATTTTGTCATTTCAAATCCTTTTAAGCAAAATATCAATATTCAAAAGTAATTTTTCAAGCTTAAAATATGACCGTTGGCAAACGGTCAGAATTTTAAACATTATATATATTTTGAGTCATTTGCAAAGACCATAGATCCATAGATAGTTTTATGTTTTATAGCCATCATTATTGAATCACTTATATCCTTCATCATCATTCTATTTCGAATTGGTCTCCTTAATCTCGATTCTAAGAATACGATTTCCATTTTAAACTCATTGTAAGTGATACATGCCTGATAGGTAGGATTTTGTTTTTAATTATAGATGTTGAGGATCATAACTTTATATATGAATACATATTTCAATGTAAGATACTTGCAGAAAGTACCTCCCAAGCCCAGAAAATCTCTAAAGATGGTTACAAAAGCTCTTTTGATTCCATATATCAATATACATTCAGTGTTTTGGCAAGTAGTATGATACGAAACACTTGTTACCAACATTTTTTAACTATAAAACTGTTTAAAATAGGTTAGTATTATTTATTAGAGGTTCACCTTGGTAATGATTCGGGTCAATTTTTATATTTAGTAAAGGTATAGTAAAAGTGATATTCAATGTCTTCGATCACGAGGTAATTATTGCAGGCATAATCATTTGGTCTGCAGTATTTGGAGATGGTCGTACCATCAGAACTAAAAGATACATGGTCGAGCAATCTTCGGTGAACCCGGCCATTTCCTTCCATTTCCATAACCCGTATATTGGAATACACGAGATCTTATATGTTTCAAAAGCGTGATGGAATTATAGTTGAGAATAGTAGCTCTTTAGCTAGACAAGCGACTATTGTGGAATAAACTCTATGGAAATTGCAAGTTTCACAAGAGTCGCTTGTTTAGCTAAAGAGCTACTTAATTTCTCAACCTAATTTGTAAATACGCCTCAGAATATTTGAGAGCCTACATGTATCCCAATCTATAGGCTCTAGAAATTGGAAGGAAATGGCCCAGGTTCAATCAGGCATTGCTCGACCATGCCACTTTTGGTTTCGATGTTACATCTCCAAATACTGTAGATCAAATGCTTGGGCCTGTAATAATTACCTCATGATCGAAGACATTGAATGTCACTTTTACTCTACCTGTATTAAATATTAAAATGACCTAATTAATTACCAAGGTGAAAATCTAATAAATACAACTAACCATGTTCAAAAAAAATTATAGTTAAGAAATGTTGGTAGCTAGTGTTTCATATGAGTACGACATGTAACACCCCCAAAATACTGCAGCGGAAGATTGTGTCATTGGGGTGCTACTTCATAATACACAGTACAAGTTATAGAAAACGACCTCTAAATTAATGAGACGTTTTGAAAAGTTACCATTCGATTAATGAAATCGAGTTACAAACAATGAGGTCCCAAAGTATAATACATAAATGTTTACAAAATGTTTCGAATGGTAAATACTAATGCATAAAGTCTTCAAAATATGTCGTATGACTCTATGTTCCATGCAATGACTATCGCCTTATTGACCGAGATAAACATGCTTAAAGTGTCAACACAATGGTTGGTGAGTTCATAGAGTTTGTTTTGAATAAGTTAAAAGCCTTAAAAGAATGTTTACACAAAGAAAGGCATTGTAAATCCACTCGGCCCAAGTTCCGCCATAAAGAACTTGCAACCTGTGTGTTCACAACCCACGCCAAAATATAGTTTGCACAATCATGTATGTATGTATCATAGTACTAAAAGTATATGTGTCACCACAAGGGTCTTCCAACAACTTAATTTGGGATGTATCTAACTTAATAGCCTTCCAACAACTTAATTTGGAGCCACTAAATTAATGGTCATCCAACAACTTAATTTGGAGCCACTTATGTATGTATCTAATTTAATAGCCTTCCAACAACTTAATTTGGAGCCACTAAATTAATGGTCATCCAACAACTTAATTTGGAGCCACTTATGATGTATCTAATTTAATAGCCTTCCAACAACTTAATTTGGAGCCACTAAATTAATGGTCATCCAACAACTTAATTTGGAGCCACTTATGATGTATCTAATTTAATAGCCTTCCAACAACTTAATTTGGAGCCACTAAATTAATGGTCATCCAACAACTTAATTTGGAGCCACCGAATTGAATAATGCAAATAAGTATAATGCAACAAGAATAACGCAAATAGGTATATCATAATCATGTATATATGCAATCAAGTATTTTGCAATCAAGTATAAAAAGTATAGCGTAGCATAAAAGTGTAAATGTTTTGAGTATTTGTATTTGTAAAGCAAGTAGTTGAGCTCAGATCTCCCCAAAAGTTTGTAAATAATTAAACGAGTAAAAGTGGGCTACGAACTCACGGTAATCCTAAAAGTTTAGAGTACTTGTGAAAGTAAATGAAAATAGTTGAGCATGTATCTCCCCAAAGAGTTTGTAAAACAAGTATTAAAAGAGTAGGGGCTATGACTCACGGTAATTAGTAAAAGTTTAGAGTACTTATAAAAGTAAAAGCAAGTATTTGAGCATGTATCTCCCCCAAAGAGTTTGTAAAACAAGTATTAAAAACGGGGCTAAGAACTCACGGAAATCCTTAAAAGTTTAGAGTACTTGTGAAAGTAAATGAAAATAGTTGAGCATGTATCTCCCCCAAAGAGTTTCAAATGTATATAAAAACGGGGCTAAGAACTCACCTTAAAAATGATATCAGAACGTATAACGAAATCGATGGATAAGCCTGGAAGTCTCTACGTATAACCTAGAATATGATGTCAACTCTTAGGTTCGGTATAATGCCTAAGAAAAGATGAACGAGCTTATATATGCCATTATATTGATCACGACGTAGTATTTGTATGTTTGTTTATAGAAATGGTTTTAGTTTGTATATCTCAGACTACCGTTCGCCATCATAATTGAGAGGTCATGCAAGAACGCTCGAGGAGCTAGGACACTTTAAATCGAACCAAAGAACTCGTCGATCCGTTTACCCAAATGAACCCCTCACATGAAGTTCCCTAGTGTTGTAGTGCTCAATACGTAAAACATGTATTTTGATTATTTGATTATATGCTAAATTAAGAGTTTATAAATACAATAAATAAACTAACAAAGTTTATAAGTATTTTAATAAGTTTGAGTTTTATAAATACTTACCTTAAAATAGAATGCATGAGTATTATGGAAAAATAAAATATTAACGGAGCTTCGACGTAGAATTTGCAGTCTTCGAAAACCCACGACTATTAGAAGATTATAACAACGCCTTCTTGAGAACCCAAGAAGAAAAGAAGATTATAACGACGCCTTTTGGAGACTTGAAGATATTTGAAGATTATAACGACTTTTCTTAAAACTTCCAAGAACGAAGATCAAACGCTAGTTTTCTTCAAGAACACATGAATGTTCTTACAAGATCTATAAGAAATGCCTTAGGGTTTAGGACTTTAGATGATAAGAAGGGTGGTGCATTTTTTCTATGTTTTTAAGTTAGTATTTATAGGCTAGGATTTGGAGTTAACTACATATCGGGTTAAAACTAACCATGGTTAAGTTGTATACTTGTAATGATCTAAGGAATGATCAAATATCATCCCTACATGTGTCTTACACGTTTCATATGAGGTGGTGGTGATAAGATTGAAATTTTCTTGATATTATCTTGTTTTTACGAGTGTAGTTCGGTTCAAAATCGTTAACTGTAAGTATTTAATTCATGAAACGAAACCGGTGTCGTAAAATATAAAACTTATAGGAATGATTAAAATTATCAATATACTCCATCTAAAAATATAAAATGGGTGATAAGTCTTATTGGGTGCAAAACGCCGCTTAAAGTCGAAATACTGGTTAAAACGCGTAATTGCAGTTTATCAGAAAAGAACGAAATTTCAGGGAAACGACCGTGAATTTATTTAGAGTAGACTAAAATTAGTCTAAAAGTGATATGAGATGTCAAAATATGGTTTTCATCATACGCGGGATAACTTTACAGTTATACGTGAAGTCTAAAAGTTACGCGATTTAAGCAAAAACGTAGAACGTACAAGGTTAATTTCTTTATGGTCAAAGGAGGAGGGAAATATGTTTGACTTTTCCAAAAATGTAAAAGTTTCTAAAAATCTTAGGAAATACAGTGCAGGAATCGTTAAGTCTGGATGTAAGTAGAATTGTTTAAAACGTAAGTTTAGTTTCATCTTCACGGGCTTATTTGGTAACATAAAATAAATCTTAAAAATTCTCAAATTGGCCATGAGTGATAAAAGAATTAATCTAATGCGGGAAAATTGTCGAGGCGTTTTCATATGCTGGATGTTTAAACGGTGAACCGTCTAAAACGAAACTTTAAAACGGTGTTTTCTTAATAACTTTTGAAAAATGATCTAACGATTGTCGAACTCTCAGGTCATTACTAAAATAGTTTATCCTACGAGAATGTGAAATAAAATTTTACGGGATGAATAGTGAAAAGTTAATAGTAAAAATGAATAGTGACCCGAAAATGCGAATTGTTACACGACATAACAAAAAAATTGAATGCATATTGATATTTTGAATCGGAAGAGATATTGGTACCTTCTTCAGAGACTTTCTGGGCATGGGCAATATTTCTGCAAGTATCTTACTTTGATTTTGTATTCAGATATAAAATTATGATCCTCAACATCTATAATAAAAAAACCAAATCCTACCCATCAATCATGTATCACTTACAATGAGGTTAAACTTGAAATAGTTTCCTCATAATTGAGATTAAGGAGACCAAGTCGGATGAGAATGATAGCGAAGGCTAAAGAGTGATACAATAACGATGGCTTCATAACTTAAAATTATCTACGAATGTATCGCCTTACGAAAATGACTCAAAACATATATAATGTTCTAAATTTGGAACGTTAGTCACCAATCATATATAAGCTTGAAGAAAATATTTTTGAATATTAATATTAAGCTTAAAAGGATTTGAAATGACAAAATGATATTTCCCTTAGACAAATAAAAGTATCTTTTGCAGATATTGAGGTAGTAGGTTTAATTTACCAATTTTTAAATTCATACTTAATGTTTTAAGTCGATATATATAATGTTCAATTGCTGACCATTAGCCAACGATCATATTTTAAACATGTAAATATTTTTGACTGATATCATGATTAGAGAACAACCTCGATGATAAGAAAATAGGAGGATTAAAAGAGTTTTTGAATTTAATAAGAAAATTAAAAGTTGAGTGCCTACAAATGTGGCAAGTTAAATGCTTTTTATAGACTATTAGCGTTAGGTATAATTTACCAATTTTTAAATGCATACTTAATGTTTTAAGTAGAACAATACCTACAATATTTCATTTTTTAACCATTAGCCAACAATCACCATTTAAACATGGAAATTCTTTTTACTTATATCATGATTAGCCAGAGATCTTTTACATATATTGCATCTAATCTACCAATTGTGTAATGTGTTTTAGGATATTCGAGTTATACGTATAATATACTAGAGAATGTTGTACTATATAAATGGTTGTCAATGACCACACGCCATAAGCTATAAAATGAAGCTAATCGATTGGTTTAAAATGACAAAATAAACTTGTGTATCATATAACGATTAGCTTTGTCATTTTAAACTAATAACATAACTCCATTTTATATCTTTTGGCATGTGGTCATAGACAACCATGGTAGATTATATACGACACCCAATATCCATAGAATAAGTTACACAATAGGTATATTATATGTATGCAAAGACATATATCACCAAGGTCATTGTCTAATTATGATATCGGTGAAATATTTCCATGTTTAAAACATAACCATGGGTAACGGTCAACAAATGATGCATCAAAGATATTGTTCGCTTAAAACATTAAGAATGCATTTAAAGATTGATAAATTATACTTAATAGTTCACTATCGCTAAAGATAATTTTATTTTTCTAACGGCTATATCATTTTGTCATTTCAAATCCTTTTAAGCTAAATATCAATACTCACAAGTAATTTTCAAACTTATAATATGACCGCTGGCAAACGGTCGAATTTAAAACATTATATATATTTTGAGTCATTTGCAAAGACCATAGATCCATAGATATTTTTAAGCTTTGTAGCCATCATTATTGAATCACTTATAGCCTTCATCATCATTCTATTTCGATTGGTCTCTTAATCTCGATTCGAGAATACTATTTCCATTTTAACCTCATTGTAAGTGATACATGCTTGATAGGTAGGATGTTGTTTTCAATTATAGATGTTGAGGATCATAACTTTATATTTGAATACAGATTTCAAAGCAAGATACTAGCAGAAAGTACCTCCCAAGCCCATAAAATCTCTAAATATGGTTACAAAAGCTCTTTTGATTCCATATATCAATATACATTCAGTGTTTTGGCAAGTAGTATTGATACGAAACACTTGTTACCAACATTTTTTAACTATAAAAATGTTTGAAATAGGTTAGTGTTATTTATTAGATGTTCACCTTGGTAATGATTCGGGTCAATTTTTATATTTAGTAAAGGTATAGTAAAAGGGATATTCAATATCTTCGATCACAAGGTAATTATTGCAGGCATAATCATTTGGTCTGCAGTATTTGGAGATGGTCGTACCATCAGAACTAAAAGATACATGGTTGGGCAATCTTTGGCTGAACCCTGGGCCATTTCCTTCCAATTTCCATAACCCGTATATTGGAATAGACGTAGGATCTCATATGTTTCAAAAACTGTGATGGAAATTATAGTTGAGAAATTAAGTAGCTCTTTAGCTAGACTAGCAGCTCTTGTGGAATACACTCTTATGGAAATTGCAGGTTTCCACAAGAGCTGCTTCTCTAGCTAAAGAGCTACCAAATTTCTCAACTGTAATTTGTAACACAATTCCTGTAACATTTGAGAGCCTACATGTATCCCAATCTATAGGCTCTGGAAATTGGAAGGAAATGGCCGAGGTTTCAATCAGGCATTGCTCGACCATGCCACTTTTGGTTTCGTTGTCACATCTCCAAATACTGTAGATCAAGTGCTTGGGCCTGCAATAATTACCTCATGATCAAGACATTGAATGTCACTATTACTCTACCGTATTAAATATTAAAATGACCCAATTAATTACCAAGGTGAAAATCTAATAAATGCAACTAACCATGTTCAAAAAAATTCTAGTTAAGAAATGTTGGTAGCTAGTGTTTCATATGAGTACGACATAACAAAAAATTGAATGCGTATTGATATTTGGAATCGGAAGAGATATTGGTACCTTCTTTAGAGACTTTCTCGCTGGTAATACTTTTCGAAGTATCGACTACGATTTTGTAATCGATATAAAATTATGATCCTCAACATCTATAATAAAAACAAAATCCTACCCATCAATCGTGTATCACTTACAATGAGGTTAAACTTGAAATATTTTCCTCATAATCGAGATTAAGGAGACAAAGTCGAAAGAGAATGATAGCGAAGGCTAAGAGTGATACAATAACGATGGATTCAAAACATAAAATTATCTATGAATGAATCGCCTTACTTAAAATGACTCAAAACATATATAATGTTCTAAATTTGGAACGTTAGTCACCAATCATATATAAGCTTGAAGAAAATACTTTTGAATATTAATATTAAGCTTAAAAGGATTTGAAATGACAAAATGATATTGTCGTTAGACAAATAAAAGTATCTTTGCGAGATCGATAGTAGGTTTAATTTACCAAATTTTAAATTCATACTTAATGTTTTAAGTCGAACAATATGTACATTGTTCGATTGTTGACCGTTAGCCAACGATCATATTTTAAACATGAAAATAATTTTGACTAATATCATGATTAGAGAACAACCTTGATGATAAGAAAATAGGAGGATTAAAAATGTTTTTGAATCTAATAAGAAAATTAAAAGTTGAGTGCCTACAAATGTGGCAAGTTGAATGTTTTTTATAGAGAATTAGCCCTCAAGTATAATTTACCAATTTTTAAATGCATACTTAATGTTTTAAGTAGAACAATGCTTACAATGTTTCATTTTTTAACCGTTAGCCAACAATCACCATTTAAAGATGGAAAATTCTTTGACTTATATCATGATTAGACGAGATTTTTCCATATATTGCATCTAATCTACCAATTGTGTAATGTGTTTTATGATATTCGAGTTATCGTATAATATACTAGAGAATGGTGTACTATACAATGGTCGTCAATGACACGCCATAAGTTATAAAATGAAGCTAGTTGATTGTTTTAAAACGACAAAGATAAACTTGTGAATCATATAACGATTAGCTTTGTCATTTTAAACTAATAAAATAGCTCCATTTGATAGCTTTTGGCATGTGGTCATAGACAACCATGGTAGATTATATACGTATAACTCCAATATCCATAGAATAAGTTACACAATAGGTATATTATATGTATGCAAAGACATATATCACCAAGGTCATTATCTAATTATGATATCACCAAAATATTTCCATGTTTAAAATATAACCGTCGCTAGCGGTCAACAAATGATGCATCAAAGATATTGTCGCTTAAAACATTAAGAATGCATTTAAAGATTGATAAATTATACTTAATAGTTCACTATCGCTAAAATATAATTTTATTTTTCTAAGGGCTATATCATTTTGTCATTTAATATCCTTTAAGCTAAATATCAATATTCACAAGTAATTTTCATGCTTAAAATATGACCGCTGGCAAACGGTCAGAATTTAATACATTATTTATATGTTGAGTCATTTGCAAAGACCAAAGATCTATAGATATTTTTAAGTTTTGTAGCCATCATTATTGAATCACTTATAGCTTTTATCATCATTCTCTTTCGACTTGGTCTCCTTAATCTCGATTATGAGAATACTTTTCCATTTTAACCTCATTGTAAGTGATACATGCTTGATAGGTAGGATGTTGTTTTTAGTTATAGATGTTGAGGATCATAACTTTATATATGAATACAGATTTCAAAGTAAGATACTTGCAGAAAGTACCTCCCAAGCCTAGAAAATCTCTAAAGATGATTACAAAAGCTCTTTTGATTCCACATATCAATATACATTCAGTGTTATTGAGTGTAGTATTGATACGAAACACTTGTTACCAACATTTTTTAACTATAAAAATGTTTGAAATAGGTTAGTATTATTTATTACATGTTCACCTTGGTAATGATTCGGGTCAATTTTTATATTTAGTAAAGGTATAGTAAAAGTGATATTCAATGTCTTCGATCATGAGGTAATTATTTCAGGCATAATCATTTGGTCTGCAGTATTTGGAGATGTTCATACCATCAGAACTAAAAGATACATGGTTGAGCAATCCCCGGCCGAACCCTGGGCCATTTCCTTCCAATTTCCATAACCCGTAGATTGGAATACACGTAGGATCTCATATGTTTCAAAAACTGTGTTGGAAATTATAGTTGATAAATTAAGTAGCTCTTTAGCTAGACAAGCATCTCTTGTGGAATAAACTCTTATGGAAATTGCAGGTTTCCACAAGAGCTGCTCGTCTAGGTAAAGAGCTACGTAATTTCTCAACGCAATTTCTAACACGGTTCTCGTAATATTTGAGAGCCTACATGTATCCCAATCTATAGGCTCAGAATTGGAAGGAAATGGCCCAGTTTCAATCAAGCATTGCTCAACCATGCCTCTTTTGGTTTCGATGTTACATCTCCAAATACTGTAGATCAAGTTCTTTGGCCACTGATAATTACCTCATGATCGAAGCCATTGAATGTCACTTTTACTCTACATTTATTAAATATTAAAATGGCCCAATTAATTACCAAGGTGTAAATCTAACAAAGACAACTAACCATGTTCAAAAAATTTTCTAGATAAGAAATGTTGGTAGCTAGTGTTTCATATGAGTACGACATGCCAAAAAAATTGAATGCATATTTATATTTGGAATCGGAAGAGATATTGTTACCTTATTTAGAGACTTTATGAGCGTGGGCAATAATTTACGCAAGTATCTTACTTTGATTTTGTATTCAGATATAAAATTATGATCCTCAACATCTATAATAAAAACAAAATCATACCCATCAATCATGTAGCACTTACAATGAGGTTAAACTTGAAATAGTTTCCTCATAATCGAGATTAAGATGACCAAGTCGAAAAGAATGATAGCGAAGGCTAAAGAGTGATACAATGACGATGGCTTCAAAACTTAAAATTATCTATGAATGTATCGCCTTATGAAAATGACTCAAAACATATATAATGTTCTAAATTTGGGACGTTAGTCACCAATCATATATAAGTTTGAAGAAAATACTTTGAATATTAATATTAAGCTTAAAAGGATTTGAAATGACAAAATGATATTGCCGTTAGACAAATAAAAGTATCTTTTGCGATATTGAGGTGGTAGGTTTAATTTACCAATTTTAAATGCATACTTAATGTTTTAAGTCGAACAATATGTATAATGCTCAATTGCTGACCATTATCCAACGATCATATTTTAAACACGAAATTTTTTTTGTCTGATATCATAATTAGAGAACAACCTTGATGATAAGAAAATAGGAGGATTAAAAACGTTTTTGAATTTAATAAGAAAATTACAAGTTGAGTGCCTACAAATGTAGCAAGTTAAATGCTTTTTATAGATAATTTTACCTTAAGTATAATTTACCAATTTTTAAATGCATACTTAATGTTTTAAGTTGAACAATTCCTACAATGTTTCATTTTTTAACCGTTGGCCAACAATCACCATTTAAACATGGAAATTATTTTGACTTATACCATGATTAGACAGAGATCTTTTCCAGATATTGCATATAATCTACAAATTGTGTAATGATGTGACAACCGGCAATTTAGGGAGTCTATTATAGGTAACAGCATTACGTTAAACAAAACCGAGCTTTTGCCTTTATCACTAGTTTTATAAAGCGGTGACTTGATTTTATATCGTCCATTTGTTTTACGGTTTATTTCACTATTAAATGAGTTGTCGTATGAGTTTGAACTCTATTTGGTAGGCACTATTCGATTCGGTACTAGAAAAGCCTAAAACGAAATATTGTAACTTTTAGACCAGAATCAAAATTGACAAATAAATAGTCAAAACTCGTGGAAAAATTAAATAACGATGTTAGAAAGTCGAATGAACGTTGTGGGACACTCGGGAGACAATATATGAGCTCGGAATGGGTAAACGGACGTTTACAAAAATTACAACTCCGACCTCCTCTTTCCCTCCTAGTCGGCGCCACTCCCTCCCCACCATTTTTATTTTGGTCCTTTTCCTCAAGTATATAAACCACTCCCTCCCTCATTTTTACTTCTATTTTATCTCTCTAAAATACACCTACACATTACTTTCTCTCTCTAATCTCTCTCTCTCATCAAAAATAAAAACCCTAGCCACCACCACCACCATTGGCCGCCCCCTATACGGCCAGATTTTGGCCAAATTCCGGCAAGTGGTATCTCACCTCCACCACTATCTTATAGATCTTCTTTCCCTCTTTCTATCCATATAAAATACTCCCACAAAAGCCGTCATTAACACCTTCAAATCTTAAGATTAAGATTCGTACTTTTAGGGTTTTCATCAAATATTGCAATTCGTGCTTGAATAAGGTAAATGGAACATGGTAACACTTGTTTTGGTCTTATAAAGCCACGAATGGCTAATTAGGTTTCAACCCTATGGTAAAATTTGGGGCTTTTGGTTTAAACATGGGATTAAGTCTAATTAACATCTAAATAAACATGTAGATAGTGTTTGGTAAGCATGTGGTGTATCAATTTGATGGGTTTATGCATTTTAGGTCTAGTTTCATATTTTTGGTTAGAATAGATGATGGGTTTTGTGTTTGGTTAATGATTGGAGGTTGATTGATTGTATTTGGATGTTGTGGAATTGATTTGGGTGATGTTTGGTTGGATTTGGAAGGGTGTACGAGCCACCAAGGCCACGTACATGAGCCCTGGGTTGCGTACGTAACCCACTTGGGCCACGGGTCCGAGTCGGGTCGTTTTGGTAGCTTGTTGGTTGATGTAGTTGAGGTTTGGATGAGACGCGGAGCCGAAAAGCTTCTAGGGCTTGTTTGGTTTACGTGGTCTTAATCAGGACCGTGTCATGACCATTAGGGTCATAACATTGGTTTCGAGCATATTTGGTTGGTTGATTGGTTGGCGAGATTGATTTGAGTTGAATTGGGATTAAATTGCGCTATTATGACTTTTAATTGGACTTGATATATATAATTGTCAACTTTGAGCAACGTCGGTGTTACTTTGACTTTTAGTCAATAGTTGACCCCGACAACGCCGTAATATGGACTTTAGTATAGTTTAGACTATTGATTGATGAAAAGCCGAGAAGTCATGACTCGTGCTTGTGGACTCAAACTAATAACGATATGAGATTAATATTGAATTTGACGAAATATATATATATATGAAAATGCTAATAGACTATGAAATATAAATAATAAAGGGGCTTTTGTACCAAAAATATTGATAACAAGACTTATCTTGTTATTTACTATTTTTAATTGGAAACTAACAACTAAAATGGAAATATTTTATAATAAATAAACAATTAATGTTTTGAGTACACGTTTATCGAAGTATGCCAATTATGGGCATTTAATATTAGCTTTCAAGTATTTATTTACTTACGTTATTTGCATGGGTTACGGATAACCTAACGTTAATAGTGTTGATCCACGTGGGTAGCGGACTTATTAGGTTGAGGAATCTAATAAGAGCCCGCTAGGTACATTGGGTAACCTTATTAATGGGTGAATTATCCTTATGACTCTTTAGGATACGATTGATTTATGGGATAATAAGTTTACACGAGTAAATAAATGAGTTTATCGAGTTGACGAATTCGATAAGGTCTACTATTTATTCCAAAACTTATTGGACTATGGAACTAATCATTTAGAGGTCTCATTGTGTTACATTGAGTTACGTATTGGTTTTTGAGTGCATTCACAAGATCATATTGAGTCGATACACCCACATGAGGATACCGACACTAGGATTAAATGGCAAAATGAGACATTTTGGAGATAAAGAAATGGAATACATTGGGGTAGATAACGTTGATTTCGAGGAATATATATATTAAAGTAGTTCTACATTAATAGGTTGTGCCGAGCCGATAGTTGTTGTGCCGTGATTACCGTTATCTTCGCTAGTGTTTATTTGTGCTACCGATTGCTTGAGGTGAGTTTCATAGCCACACTTTTATCTACGCTTTTAACTATATTGGGGTGAGAATCATGCTACTTGTTTTCGGACCATGAAAATTATTTGGATTTGATTATATGCTTGTTGGTTAGATAGATGCGCGGTAGTTGTTGCCTTAGTCTAGGTTTAACCGTGCCTAGCTAAGAATAGACTTCTACCTCGACCTAGTCCGGGTTGGCAATTGTTCTAGATTTTGCCACGACGGTCTTCGGACTTGAGTTATGGGGCCGAGTAATCCTCGGATGCGGATATGATTGGTGATCCGGTAGGATCGGTGTGTGCAAACGGTATTTATCTATCTTAGGTCTTGCATAGAAAATCAACTCCGCAGTCAACTATGATTTTATTGAACTTAAACCTATGAACTCACCAACAGAAGTCGATCTTTTAGCATGATTTCTCAGGTATTTGAGAGATGTTTGGAATACGTGATCGGTGGAAGCTTGGCAAGAAGGCGGGGTTCAAGGATAATTTCTGACTCTGATTAACTTTGGGGACCTATTTTATTAAATCATGTTTTGGGCCTAATATTTATACTTTTGGATTAAATGTTTTGAATACTTAAATTTGGGATTGGTTTTTAATGTTAAATGACTATCTTTTCGCTATACTTGTATGCGATACCAATCCAATAGTAACGCCCCGAGATTAAGTTTTCCGCTGTACTGAGATTTGGGGGTGTTACAGATTGGTATCAGAGCGCAAGGTTATAGAGAATTAGGTATTTTATAAACCCTAAACTATAACCACTTTTAAGAAAAATTGATCCTCGACCGACACACGCCCGCATCCCAAGCCGAAGCTTCTTATTTGATTATGGTATGAACTGCGATTTGACTTATGAGATGATCTGTTAAGGGATATTGTGGACTGATTATGGAAACTTTATGATTTGGATATACGATTATGATTTTGGGAAATGAGATGTGATTATCGAGATACTACGCTATTGGATTTGAGTAAACGGTATATTATGATTTTGGAAATTTGAACTCGATTGGTTTGATATGGGATTATGTGATGAAACTGAACTTACGTGTATTAATTAAAGGCATATTTTGAGTAATGCAGTACCTACACTTTTAAAGCTTTTATTATTTGATATATGTTTTGGTTGAGTTGATGCGCTTATTAAAAGTAGTTGTTTCAAACACTTATACCTACCCTATGCCATTGTCATAGAATATGCCTTTACTAGCTTTTGATGTGTCCGAGGAGGTCCTTGTTGTTGCTAGTTCGCCATCATTGACTCTCATGACGGTTGCAGGTGATCCTTATGAGATCGCCCGTCACACTAGTTCATCATCATCGATCGCCCTAGCTCATCTAGGCAGCTCACTTTACATCGTGTCTTAGCACGAGCACGCACTCCTAGGCTTGCTTATAGCACCGCCCGCATGTCCGTGAGACCACCATCATCACCTATCCGCTTAGCAAGATCACCATGTCTTAGGAGGCTTAGATCTCCTAGTGTACCACCTCGTGATTTACCCGCACGAGACTCGATTATGGACTCTCCCCATGGATGAGGAGAGGAGGAGCATGAGATTGAAGAGCAATATGTAGATGAGGATGAGGATCCTCGGGAGGAGGATGGTGAGGATATCCCAAAGGGGTACTCCTCCATTGCGCAGTCTTGCACATTCTCGGGACCAGTTCTCCTTTGCTCGAGCCTCGATTCCCCGGATGCCTTTAGACATTGACTCACCACCTTACTCACCTCATATAGGTAGCCCGTTAGGATCTGAGGTACCATCAGAGATTGCTTTAGAGCCCGAGGAGTATGGTGAGACGGGTCTGATGTGGGAGAGGATCACATCACAGGGTAATAGGCTTAGTCAGTTGACTGACCGACTGGTTGGAGTATCTAGGGCTAGTATAGAGGATCTGAGAGCTGATATGGGTACTGTAGTCAGGAGGACTAAGATTTTGCACGATGGTATGTCTGAGCTCCAAGAGCGGGTTGGGGACTGCTGAGAGGGTTCGCGATAGCTCGTGATGCGGATACAAGCGATTTGGCGAGGATTAGTGAGTTGGAGAGAGATCACAGAGCTTAAGAGTGATCGCGACGCCGACGTGTTGAGTTAGCATCTTTATGGAGAGAGGTTGACGATGTTAGGAGATCGCTTAGTGGTATTCGTAGACATGGCTAGATAGTATGAGATTCATAGCTTTGTTCCATCTTGAAACTAAGTAGTACTTGGTTCGAGATGTAGGAATTTCCTAGTTATCTTGTTAGTATCGTTGTTAGATGTATCCTTCCATGTATTCCACTTTTGAAACCTATGAGTTATGGTTATTGGAACGTGCATCCTTAGTTATGATTCGGTATTGACTATTTCGCTTTGATATGGCGTTATCCTTGTTGACCTTGGTTATGAATTTGAGCGATATTTAGTGATCCTTGGAACCAAACTTTATATTTAGGGCGTGAATTGTGAACTTATGAAACTGTTTTTTTGCCTTGAGAATGATGGCAACAAGACGAAACCCACTTAGGAACAACCAAGCAGCTCCTGCTGCTAGGGTTGCCCCTGTTCGTCGAGGTCGTCATCCGGCCCCGACCACACCACCTGCTGAGAACCCGAACATTGATAACCCAACTGTAGAAAACCCGAATGTGAACGACCGTCGTGTCGAGAATGGTCTGCTCCACAAAACCTCCACCGTGAACCCACCACATTGACCAGCTAGTGTCACAACGTGTGTCGAACCGCTAATGAGACTAATCTCTAACACCTCTAGTGGAACCCCAATGCCGAATCGAACTCGAGGTTGTACCTACAAAGAGTTCTCGATTCGTGGTCCCATGAGTTTGGAGGAACCGAGGAGTAGTTTACTTAACTAGGTGGTTGGAGAAAACCTGAATTTGTGTTTGCCGTTAGTAATTGTGAGGAGGATTGTAAGGTTAAGTATGCAACATTTACCTTGAAGGATGAGGCGTTGACCTGGTGAAACAACTATCACAAATCAGTAGGAATCGATGTAGCTTATAGTATGACTTGGACTCAGTTTAAGACTCTCCTGATTAAGACTTACCGTCCTAGGAATGAAGTTAAGAAGTTAGAGAGTGAGTTCGGAACAATAAGGTTATGGTACCGACATGGCGACTTATACTGTCGCTTCCAAGAGTTATCGTTGCTTTGCCCGATATGGTTCGCATTAAAGACCTTAAGATTGAGAGGTATATCGATGGATTGCCTTTGGCTACTCGATATGATGTCATCATTTGCAAAGCCGCTTAATTTGCATGAGGCACCATCGTGGCTCAGCGTTTGATGGACTCTTATGTGTTAGAAGTAGGAGACAAGGGTAAGAGTGATAGGAGTGATAAGAGGAAGAGGAATGAAGTTGTTAAAGGAATGGCAACAAACGGCATGAGACAGCCTGTGGTGTTCGCCATAGAAATGGAGAAAGGAAATGTTATGAAGGTAGTAGGCCTATGTGTCGTCATTGTAACCGACACCACCATGGACTGTGCCCAAATGTGTGTAGGAAGTGCTCTAAGGTAGGACATTTGGCTAAAGACCGAGGTCCCACCACTTCTTTGTAGCTCAAACCGCACAAGGAGCGGATGGAAGGCCATCACACTGCTTTGGATGTGGAAAGAAGGACACTTTAAGAATGAGTGTTGAGAGCCGTGGATGAGAGGAAATCCCTGTAATGTAGGAGGATTTGCTAACCGAGGTGTAGGAAGTAATGGCTTAAACCCCGTGAGCGTGAGGTTGTGGAGAGCCAGGAAACCATGGTGCTAGGAATCATCGAGAGACATGGGAACAACAAGTGTTTACGCTTATTGGGAAGGAAGCGGGTGAGGACCCTAACGTAGTTACGGGTACGTTCCTTCTCAATACTTCCATAATGTTTGATACTGGTGCGGATATGAGTTTCGTATCCACCAATTTTATGCCATTAATAGGAATCCCCCAAACACCTCTAGGGTTTAGTTACGACGTGGAATTAGCTAATGGGAATAGAGAGAAGATAGACACCGTAGTTCGAGTTTGTACCTTAAGTTTCCTAGACCGCCCGTTTAATATAGATCTATTGTCGGTTACCTTAGGAAGTTTTGACGTTATTATCGGAATGGATTGGTTATCGAAAAACGTGCACACATCATTTGTGATGAGAAGATTGTGCGCCACCGTATGGCGGAAAAGTTCGAGCATACAAGGAGATCGGAGCGACCGTGGAAGTCCTTCCGGTTGAGCATCATCTCTTGTATTAAGGCCCAAAAGTACATCGATAGAGGAGGTTGTCTTTTCTTGGCTCGAATTTCCGAAAAGAAAAGCGAGGATAAAAGTGAAAGACACCTTAATGATGTACCCATCGTTAGAGAATTTCCAAACGTGTTTCCCGACGATCGCTGTGGATTCCACCCGTCCGACAAGTGGAATTCCAAATAGAGTTGATATTCGGTGCGGCACCGTAGCGGGCACCCTATCGACTTGCTCCAAGAGAATTGGAGGAACTGTCTAAACAATTGGCGTAATTGTCGAGAAGGATTCATTCGACCAAGTTCATCACCGTGGGAGTACCGGTGTTGTTTGTAAAGAAGAAGGATGGATCGTTTCGGATGTTTATTGATTATAGGGAATTGAATAAGTTGACAAGAAGAACCGATATCCATTACCTAGAATAGATGACCTATTCGACCAACCCGTGGAGCTAGTGTCTTTTTAAGATCGATTACGATCCGGTTATCACCACTTAGAGTTCGAGAAGAGGATATCCCTAAGACTGCATTTAGGACTCGTTATGGGCACTATGAATTCCAAGTGATGTCGTTTGGTTTGACCAACGCGCTAGCGGTTTTCATGGATCTCATGAACCGAGTGTGTAAGCCATACCTGGATAAGTTTGTGATAGTATTCTTAGACAACATCTTGATATACTCCAAGAGTAGTGAGGAGCACGAAGGGCATTTGAGGCTTATTTTAGGATTGTTGAGAGAGGAGAAACTGTATGCCAAATTCTCTAAGTGTGAATTTTGGATTCCGTCCGTGCAATTCTTAGGTCATGTGATAGATAGTCTAGGTGTTCATGTTGACCCAGCTAAGATTAAGGCCATTAAGGAATGGGCGCCCTAAGAACCCATCAAAACCGACAGTTTCTAGTTTAGCGAGCTATTATAGGAGATTCATTGAGGATTTTCTAAGATAGCTAAGTCGATGACCAAACTAACATAGAAGGATGTTAAGTATGAATGGGGATAAAAGGAAGAAGAAGCATTCCAACTTCCGAAGGAGAAGTTGTGTAGTGCGCCCATCCTAGCTTTGCTCAAGAAAGTGAAGACTTTGTCGTATCGCGACGCTCGCATAAAGGCTTAGGTGTTGTTTTGATGCAACGAGAAGGTGATTGCTTATGCATCCCGACAACTTAAGAAGCATGAGAAAAACTACACCACCCATGACCTTGGTTTAGGTGCTGTAGTGTTTGCTCTTAGTATCTGGAGATATTACCTGTATGGAACCAAGTGTGTAGTATTCACCGACCATAAGAGCTTGAAGCATATCTTAGATCAGAAGGAATTGAACATGAGACAACGTCGTTGGTTAGAATTGCTTAGTGATTATGACTGTGAGATTCGTTATCATCCTGGTAAGGCTAATGTTGTGGCCGATGCACTTATTCATAAGGAGGACATTCCACCCTACTGCTCGATCCTTAGGAATGACCATTGTTTCGCCTTACCATCTCAAATCTTAGCCGCCCAAGCAGAGGCATTGATGGAAGAGAACCGTCCCACGAGAATCTTCATGGAATGGTAGAAAGTGAAAACGGCTTCTTGAAGCGTGCCCGACGGAACCTTATGCTTCCAAGAAAGAAGTTGGATACCATTTCATGGTGGAATTCGTGAGTTGATTATGCACGAGTCGCATAAATCAAAATACTCTATTCATCCCGGAGCCGATAAGATGTATCGGGACCTTAAGAAACTTTATTGGTGGCCTAATATGAAAGCCGATATAACTTAGTATCTCGGTTGGTGCTCGACTTGTTCAAAGGTAAAGGCCGAACATCGAAACCCTCGGGACTCTTAGTTCAACCCGAACTCCGGAATGGAAATGGGAGCGAATAACCATGGACTTTATCACTAAATTACCGAGAACGATTAGCGGGAATGACGCTATCCGGGTAATAGTTGATCGCTTAACTAAGTCGCTCACTTAGCTATTAGCGAAACCGATAGTCTCGATAAGCTTGCTCGATTGTACCTTAAGGAGATAGTATCGCGTCATGGAGTACCGATATCTATCATTTCCGATAGGGATAGCCGTTTACATCCCACTTTTGGAGATCATTACGAATGAGATTAGGAACAAACTTGGATATGAGTATTGCTTACCACCTTCAGACTGATGGTCAAAGCGAGACAACCATCCAGACTTTAGAGGACATGCTTAGAGCCTGTGTTATTGATTTCGGCAAAGGCTGGGAGAGACACCTCCCTTTGGCCGAATTCTCTTACAACAATAGTTATCACTCTAGCATTAAGGCCACCCCATTTGAGGCATTGTATGGCCGAAAATTTCGTTCTCCTGTTTGTTGGGCTGAAGTTGGCGAGAGTCAACTTACAGGTCCCGAACTTGTCCTAGAAACCACTGAGAAGATAGTTCAGATTCGTAACCGGTTGCAAACCACTCGTGATAAATGATAATGCTAACAATCCCACTAAAGAGTTATTTGTTTATGTAACATACGCACCGAGGGTTTGGGGATAGTCGATTGTTTGGTTTCCCACGTTCGATAACGACCCAAGGTGTGACCTAGTCACGAGTTGAGGTAACACTCACGAGCCGACTCGTTGGATGTGCGTATTATTCGTGAGAGAATAATCTGAGCCATTTTGTTCAAATACACACTTTGATCTTCACTTTAACACTTTACGCTTAACATTATGTAACAAATAATTACACAATATTTGTGCATGTACATGCTTTGCGAATAAAGCCTGTAAAACCGCTTGTGCATGACAAAACCATTTCTGCATAAACGCATAAAATTGCACGATAGCCTTATACTTGAAGGATTTACGTTGAACATTACATGCTTTGCCAATACACAATTAGATTTATGCTGAAAATTACGTACGAAACAATTCTATACAAACTGTGTGCACCGCATGGGTCTGAACGCCTCGTTAATAAAAAGATATATATAGTATTAATTAAATATTTTTAAGAGTACTATTTTGTTAATTAAAAAATACAACTGTCAATTAAAAAACTCGAGAAATGATGTGGTGTTAACGTTTAGATGCTCGTAACCATGCTTATATATCGGTTCTCTATATTTATTCAAATACTAGTAATTTGTAAGTTGTCTACACTTAAAGTTTTTGTGCTTTTACCAAAGAAAAATCTAGAGGGATGGACTTGGCTAAGTTCTTTCACACGAATGGAGGAATTGGAGATACAAGTTACTCAAGTAACTCGGGACTTCAGGTGTCACATTTCATTCCTGCATATATAGAAACTGCACACAAACATTTATATTCACCAAACACATTTCTTTAAAAGTTTGAATTTATATCATATAAACTAAACATTTGTTAAAGTTTTTGCGGGCAAGCGGGTAAACATGCATATATATAAGAGTTTTCTTAATGAGGTTAGTAGGTTACATGGGGACGGTGAGTTTTTGACTCAGATTAGCGGCTTAACCAACAACCAAGGTATCTTGTAACTGTTTTCGACCTTTTCCCTACCAGCTTCAAATGTGTATTTGTGAGGTTTAAACCTTAAACCTCTTGTGAAGAGGTTTGACACCTTACCAATAGGCAATTTGTTGAAGTTTTTTGGGTAACCATTTAATAATAAAGCCAATCAAAGATGGTTGCGACATGTTAATTAAGGGGTCATATATAGAGTTTCTCGTGTTTCAAGAGCAGGTTTGCATTACATAGGCCAGCCAAATATATATAAATCTTATGCACTTCAATAGTATTTAATGAATGATCTAAAACTCGAGTTTTTACGAAAGGATATTGTCTATCGTCATTCAAGAAAGATTAAAAGAAATTACATTGAACATAATAATGTTGTTACTGCGTCCGCGGGAAAGGGAGGCCTCTTTGTAAAATAGGTCATGTGTTTGATCTCAACTATTTGGGTTAGCAAGAAACAACTGAATATTGCATGAGGTGTGATTCTTAAGTAGAGTCGCACGAGGCTCAAAATGGACCTTTGGTTAAGATTGCCCGTCAAACCAACCTTTTTTTATGAATTAATGAAACTCGTATATTTTTACTTTTCCATAGAGAATGGGTGTGATGAAAACGAAAGGGGTGATAGAGCAAGCAATAAGCGACTTATGTCGCAGCAACGGTAACTTTCTCAAAACCCTTGTTATGGCTGATCTTGGATGTTCATCTGGACCAAACACACTTCTAGTAGGATCTATGGTAATCGATGCAGTGGCCAAGACTAGCCTCGAGCTGGGCCTTAAATCTTCTGAAGTTCAAATCAACTTAAACGATCTTCCGAACAATGATTTCAACACCATTTTCAGCGCATTACAAGAGCTCCAAGAAAATAAAACCACTGAGAAAATCATAGATGAACACCATCCACCAATATGCTACTTCACTGGTGTCCCTGGATCATTTTACAGAAGGCTTTTTCCTGCTAATACTCTACATTTCGTCCACTCTTCGTACAGCCTTCAATGGTTGTCACAGGTGCGTTTGTATCTCTCTATGTAGATTATTCGGAGCAAAAATACTTACAGTATGATGTAATTTTTCAATTTAAGTAGCTTCCTGAGCTAGAAGAGACCAATAAAGGGCACATATACTTATCAAGTACGACCCCAGAAAGTGTAAGTAAGGCGTACTATGAGCAATTTCAAAAGGACTTTCTGGCATTTTTGACGTGTCGTGCAGAGGAGATTATGGGCGGAGGGCGGATGGTTTTAACATTAGGAGGGAGGACAACTGATGCTTGTGGCGAAGAAAGCTATCAACTTCGGAGGCCATTAGCAATGGCTCTTCAGGAGATGGTATTTGAGGTAACTAAAGTATTCATTAATCTTGTTTTAATTTTAGATATCGAAGATATTACTTTTAGTAATGCTCTGTCTATGTTCAAGTTGTAACCAATTACCTGCCATTCCTTTGACAATATTGCTTTTGAATAATTTTTGGAACAACGGTCCTCTTTTAACACATCAAGTAAATTGTTCACAAAAATAGGGACTCGTAGATGAGGCGAAACTGGATTCGTTCAACCTTCCTATATATGCAGCATCCCTACTGAGATCACGAACTTGGTGGAGCGAGAAGGTTCCTTCACACCGGGTCACCTAGAAAGTTTTGAGATTAACTGGGAGGCTTGGAATAGAAAGAGCTATGACAATGACTCATCGCAATTGAAAGACACAGAGTGTCATGTCATAGCATAGCACAAGTTCAGTGACGGACCAAGGAAAATAGGATGTGGGGGGCAAAATTTTTTTTTTTACAATATCAACAAAATGCAAAAGAAAAAAATAGAAATGTAATGATAAATCGAGTATTTTTACTGTACATGAAGAATTTATAAGGCTTTAAAGAGTTAAATGTTGTATTTTAATATGTGAGTGGGGTTTTTGGTGGGGTCATTTTCGAAAAAATGTTAAAATTAAATAAAAATTACACTAATGTATCAACTTTTTCGGCTAGCCATGGGGGGCCCCACTCTTACATGCTAGATCCGTCCCTGCACACGTTGTGGCAAAGGCTATTAGAGCCGGGACTGAGTCTTTGGTTTCTAATCACTTTGGTGGTGCAATAGCCGATGACATTTTCATGAGGTATGAGAAATTTCTCACGGAGAGAATGTCCACTGAGAAGAAAGAAGCTATTGTCTCAATTACTATCTCCTTAACTAAAAAGGCAAATATTTAAGCGTGTGTGGTTGTTGAGGGTACTTATAAGTTATAAGTGCAACAAATAAAGGGTAATTCAAAATTTTCTCCATAGTGATTGTATTATAAATCTTGTTTTTCTCGATCATGTCCAGTTTAAAGTGTCAAAGGCAATCAAAAGTGATTGTGCTTTTGTATGATCAAGTGAAACTATTGTCTTAGACAATAAACCAGCTTTAGAGGAACTAAACTGTTCCAGATTACAAAAGTGAAAACCTGTCGCTCAAAAAAACAAGGGCAAATGTTTTAAAAATGTATCATATTTTACCACTATTTGTTTTTCTGGGTAGCAAACAAATTTTTTTGCTCATACGGGTACTTTTCTTTCAAATTCATCATTTTTAAAGTATTTTGCGACATTTTTGTCCCTCTCAGCTAATAGGATTTTTTTTTCCGAAGGGCAAAAATGTCACAAAGTACCTTAAAAAGGATGAATTTCGAAAAGTACCCCTAAAAGCAAAAATTTTTGTTCGGTATCTAGAAAAACAAATGACGGCAAGTATGATACTTTTATAAAACATTTGCCCAAAAAACAACACTAAACAAATCACAGGAATGCATTACGATTGCAAGATAAGTTTAGATTTCGATATTGAACCTCCAAGATTTTGCTCAACGAGAAAAAAATCAAATTAATCTATTATGTAACTGTCATTAGAACTGAAGAAAGCATAAAATTAGCTCAACGAGAACTTCCACTTATCAAGATAAGATATGTTGTAAATCTTCAGGATCAGTAAGCGAGCTATCATGTGATGGGCTCGCCACATCTATATCCACAACTGATATAGAGCTAATTAACACTTGATGACCGCGTCTCATTTACATACACAATGGTTGTGCATTTAACACTTGCTTGGCCTGCCTTTTCCGCAATAGCTGCTTCCATAAAAGCTGCCTCCACAAGAGCTACTTGTCTAGCTAAAGAGCTACTTAATTTCTCAACTGCAATTTCCAATACAATCTCTGAAATATGTGAGAACCTACGTGTATTCCAATCTACGGGCTCTGGAAATTGGAAGGAAACGGCTTAGGGTTCAGTCGGGCATAGCTCGACCATGTGTCTTTTGGTTCCGATGTTACGACCATCTAATACTGCCGACCAAGTGATTTGGCATGCAATAAATACCTCATGATCGAAGACATTAAATGTCACCTTTAGTGTACCTGTAATAAATATAAAAATGACCCAACTAATTACCATGATGAAAATCTAATAAATACTAATGGCCTAGTTCAAACATTTTTCTATTTAAAAATGTTGGTAACAAGTGTTTCATATAAATACTATTTGCCAAAAAAATTGAATGCATATCGATATGTGGAAGAGCTCCTCTTACCTTCTTTAGAGACTTTCTGAGCCAGGGCAATACTTTCTGCAAGTATCATACTTTGGGTTTTGTATTTAAATTTAAAGTTATGATCCTCAACATTTATAAGCAAAGTAAACATCCTACCCATCAAGTATGTATCACTTACAATGAGGTTAAACTGGATCTCAGAATCGAGATTAAGGAGACCAAGTCAAAAGAGAATGATAACGAAGGCCAAAGACTGATACAATAATGATGGCTACATAACATAAAAATATCTATTGGTGTATGGCATTAGGAAAATGACTCAAAGCATATATAATGTTCTAAAATTTTTGACCGTTAGCCAACGGTCATATTATAAGCTTGAAAAAAAATACTTTTGAATAGTGATATTAAGCTTAAAGGGATTTGTAATGACAAATAATATAGCCGTTAGACAAATAAAACTATTTGTTGCATATATTGAGGAATTAAGTAAGTTGATTATTATTTCTACCGTTCGGCTAACGTTGTTAACACTTCCTTTTAAGAGGATGTCGAATGTGGAATGGGTTCTAGCAAGATGGAAACTTCATTTGTCTTTAATCATGGAAAGCTCAACATAATGTTTTATAGTATAGCCTAGTTGTGTGTGTTTGATCTATTTTTGTATCTGCTAGGCTTTTTGTGTTCATGAGATTGCACGTCAATCTGATGTATAGTCATTTGAAGCACAAATGGTGCGTTGTTTGTTATAGTCAATATGGTGATTTGCCTTATTGCCTGAACTTCATTGATTATTAATATACTTTACCAGAGTAAAATAACCTTTACCAAAAAAAAAATTATAATTTACTAATTTTTAAATGCACACTTAATTTTTTAAGTAGAACAATATCTAAATTGTTTCATTTGTTGACCGTTAGCCAACGGTCATATTTTAAACATGGAAATCTTTTTACTGATATCAAGATTAGACAATGACCTTGGTGATGTATGTCTTGTGCATATATTGCATATAATCTACCAATTGTGTAATGTATTTTACGAATATTGGAGTTATACGTATAACATTCGAAAGAATGAAATATAATACAATGGCTAACACATGCCAAAAGCTATAAGATGAAGCTAATTGATTTGTTTATAAATGACAAAGATAAACTTGTGTATCACGTAACGATTAAGACATTGTTATGTGATACACAAGTTTGTCTTTTTTAAACTAATCAATTAGCTTCATCTTATAGCTTTTGGCGTGTGGTCATAGACAACTATTGTATAATACATCATTCTATGGTATATTTTTATGGTTGCTACTAGTTAGATATATTATATTTGTCGTCTAACTCGTTTTGTTAGCAAGTACCAACCCCCAAATGAGGGGGAGCATACATCAAGGGGAGCCTTAGCGTGTTCTCAAAATTCTTTTTTCTTTGACAAAAAGGGAAAGAAATGGGATAAACTCAACTAAAACTTGTTAATAATATTTTTTTACTTAAAATGAGTTAATATTTTGTCATCATCAAAAAGGGGAAGATTGTTGATACAAATAATGTCTAAAAATGTTATTTCTATTTTTTGACGTCTCTACGTTTTGATAATAACAAAATGTAAAAACGCTTTACGTCAAAATTGATGTAAAAAAGTTTTTAGTCGTAATATTTCGTTTCGACGTAAATCACTCTAGGTAAGAACAAACGAATTTACAATTTGACAAATGATCAAAGGATTAAATTTTAAGTAATAAACTTCACATTTTTAATGTGACAAAATATTTTTTCAAAAATACATTTTACAAATTAATTTTTGAATTAAAAAGAAATGTTTTATTTGAAAAAATAAGTTTAAATATCCCAACAGATATTTCCCCCTAAAATAGCTCCAAGCATCCCTAAATAAACCTTCACTACTAAAAACAAAAATTGGAGTGCTTTTGTCTGGGACGGCACGACTAAACCGGACGGTACCATTAAATTTGACGGTACCGTCTTGACTTTAACAGTATCGTCACCTGTAACGGCTATATTTTTCTTGCCTATAAATACTGGACCATTTTACATATTTAAGGCATCTTTTTTCGCACAAAACTTTTTTTTTTATCTAAATTCACTCTTTCTAGTTTCGATTATTTGATCATTTAGTTACTTTGTTTTTGTTTACGAGTGATCCAATCATCTAAACAAGTGATTACCTTCAATTCTCTACTAGTGAAAGAGAAGAACACACCGTGTCAAGAAGATACAAAGTGTTGTAGTGTTAGCGTAGTGCACTCGTAACATTTGTTACTTACTTGTTGTATATCGGTATACATCAAGTTGTTCATCATATTGTTTATTTAGATTGTGTGGATCATTGTGATCTTGTCGAGATCGGGAAGATCTTATGTAGTTTATGTTGATAGTGAGTAGATCGTGAAGATCGTATGTAGATCGGGTAGATCGTGTGTAGATCGAGTATAGATCATGTGGATCTTGTAGATTGCGTGATTTGTGAGGATCGGGCAGATCGTGAATGAGATTGGTACTAGCTAGATTAGTACTCGACATTTAGCTTAGTGTCAAAAATCGTGATAAGCGATGTTCTACGGTTTTCTCCACCTGAAGGGAGTTTGTTGACATAGTGCTTTGAACTCTTGAATTGGGTACTCGAGGAATGGAGTAGGGCAAAGAGGAGCTTCGTTACCGAACCACTATAAGTATTTGTGTCTGAATTTGATCGTTTCATCGCTTACTTTTTATCTTGCACTTTATATCTTAGTAATTATTGTTTGTTTATTCTAGTATAGTTATATTGTGTTCATACTGCAATCAATTGATTTCACAAAAGCTCGAATCAATGTTTTCCAAAAAGTAAACTTTATAACGAAAATAAAAATGGGAAAACTATTCAACCCCTTCTAGTTTTTCACACAATTTACCTGGACCCCGTACTTTAGTTGAGTACTCCCGACCTAACAACGAAGGCTACCGAAACACCATTTAGTATACAGAAGAATTCAATTTGACAACCTTGAGATCCAGTACCATCCGGTTGGTGTAAATGGATGTGCTTTCCATTGACTGCGATCCGAATATCCAAATCAACACCATAAGGATTTTCTTCAAATTGTAGATTCCATTGACTTTTGTCTCTTCCAATTATCTCTACATGATCAAGCTAGCAATTGGCTTGAGCATCTACCTAAAACCGGGCCTAAGGGTATTATTACAAGAATGCCATTTGAATGGTTGACTATGACTTTTATAAGTTTTACGGACTTACGGGATTGGTTAGTCAAACCCGATAGTCAAACTATAAGTGTTAATGTTATGTAAATGGTTATAGAAAATATGACGTGTCACATTTATAAGAAAAAGGTACTTAAGGGACCTAAGTTGCCAAGTGCTAAACATGTTATAAAGTATGGTGTGGCCAAAATAGAAAGAATGAGACTTGAAGGACCCAATGTGCCAATTAGGCAAACATACCACCTACATATGTCTGGACCCTTCTCCTTGTATCATCGAATTTCCAAAGTAATTTAGGTGTGTATGTGTGTGTCGTGAAATGAAAAAAGGGGGGAAAAGACAAGGTAGTCTTGATGATCAAATTGAGGAGGTTTAAGAGTTTCAATCCAAGAGTAATGTTGCTAGAAATAATCCTTGCAAGTAAGTAAGCTCTAATTAGTGCTTAATTGATGATTGGAAGGTTAGGGTTTATGAACCCTAATTGGGGGAACTGGGTAAATGATGTTTATAAGCTAAATTAAGAAGTTATGATGAATATGGTTAAGTATTACTGAAGTTAAATTAATAAGTTAGCAGGATTAATTATCATGTAATCGTCATATGATTATGTGATAATTAGTAGTTGTTAAAAAAAGGGGTTATGGTTATTATGGCCATGTCATAGTTGATTAATTATGTGTTTATGTCTATAGTGGTGTTGGCTTAAAAGTCAAGTATGGAGAAGATGATGTCCTTGGTTTCACTAGCTTGGAATTAAGGTAAGTAAACCGGTTATTATATGTTGTTATATGATTCTACACATTATATGTTTATGTGATTTTGTTATGCTAAGAAATGGGGTAATTGAATATATGTTTATGTAAAGTGTGGTTGAGACTAGTTTGGCTAAATTATTCATGAAGGTTAGGCAAGGTGGATTAGGCTAACGTATGTTGATTTTGAACCATAGGAAATGTTTTACTTAAGTGAATCAAGGTACGTGTTAATGTTTAATGATTTGAAATGGTTAATGAGTTATGATGTATAATGTATGAATGTATATGATAACATGTTATGAAAGCATTACTTACTAAGCCTTGTGCTTACGGTTTTAAGATGTTAATGTTTTGTAGGTTTAAACGTGAAGTAAAGGAAATGCTTGGAACTAAGGGTTAAGGTTGGATTATGCAAAAGTTTAGAAGATTGATAAGAAGGTAGAGCTTAGGTAGATACCGAGCTCATGACAAGGTTGTCCCCCGAGAGGCATAAAAGGTTTTGTTAATACAAATAAGCCGTAAAAACGTTTATTTATATTTTACGATCTTCTAATGTTTTGTCGATAACAAACGTAAAATCATTTTAATGAAACAAATAAAATACGTAAATGGTTCGAGCCAATAGTTTTCTAACACACTTACGTTTTCACATAAAACACTAAAACAAGTATAAGTGATTTTATGATTTAATAATACATATGTACAACAACTAGTGTTTACATATTGGGCAAATATATACATAACTAGTATGTATTATAATGGGTAATATAAATGGGTAGAAACTTAAGTATTTGACCCATTGACCAAATACATTAAATATAGTTGGGTATAACCCAAAGTCCATGACCCATACCCATGGAGCTTGACCCATAACTCATTGCATGACATCATGCCTAAGTCATACATGGTTTTAATCCATGGCCCATAGTTTTAATCCATGAACCATGGACTAGATGCATTGCATCTTAGAGATACATTGTATCTACTTTGATACCATGATCCATAACCCATGACCCAAAACCCATGGGCAAAGGGGAGCGTCCCACGAATCCCCAGTATTGCACTGGATGGATCCCTCAAGTGAGCGATCCGTGGAACAGTAGACATTTTCTCTCTATAAATAGTGAGCCATTTCTTCATTGTTTCTTACCCCTTTCTCACATATTTTCTCTTTGAGTTATAAACTTTCTAACCTCATATCCAAGTGATCTATGTATGTGGTTTTGTTTTCGTGTGATTCTATAGGTTCCTCTTAAAGGCGAGATCACCATCTTTTGAAGACGAGCAAGCTCAAGTCCATGAGTTGCCATTCTTCGATATCATCAAGACTACTGAGGTTCTCTTGTTGATAGTTTTCTTCTTTCTCATAAGAAGTGTAGTGTTGAAGACATTAGTGAAAGATGTCTCAAGTGTCAAGACGAAGATATTAGTGAAGGGTGTAGATCGCTCGTATTGAAAGCACTAGTGAAGGGTGCTTAGAAGTCAAGGCTAGAGGCATTAATGAAGGGTGCCTAGAAGTCAAGTCACAAGACATTAGTGAAGGGTGTCTTGAAGATCGAGTCAAAGGCATTAGTGAAAGGTGCCTAAGGTGTACATTCAATATGGTGTGATTCGATGTACATGAAAGATTAGTATTGGGTCAAAGGATATTGTTATCCTTGATGATGTTATTATAATGAGTTGATCTCCTTTGGGGTTAGGTGTTGGTGTAGTGTTGGGTAGTAGTTCCTCCGTTGTAATGGAACTCGATATCTAGCCTAGTACCGGATAAAGGGTAGGCGACGTTGTGATAGGTTTGGTTCTACCTCGTGGAAGAACTCGGTATCAGCCTTGTACCGGATAAAGAGTAGGAAACGTTGTGAAAGTTTCTCCACCATAAGGAGCTGGAGCTGGTGTTATGTAGTGATTACGAACTCTCGAGTAGGTGACTCGGGGAGTGGAGTAGGGCAAGGAAGGTGTCCTTGTAGCTGAACCACTATAAATACTCACGTTGTGGTTTTGTGCTTCTTACTCTTTATCTTTTCATTACATATTTATATTTCTATATGTTTGTTTATCAACATCCAACATACATCCAAATAGATTGATATAAGTCGGTCTAAATAGTTTAAAACAAAGTTTTAATTGGTAAAACTATTCAACCCCCCTTCTAGTTTTCTACAATTGGCATCAAAGCTTCGTTACCAAGTTCCTTAAAGTATATTGTACTTTAAAAACTTGATACGATCCGTGGTTAATTGAAAACTACAAAGAAGGTATTTTATAAAAATAAATACCATGTTTTTAAAACTCTTTGTTTAGATGTTGATTAGATGACAAACATTTTTTTTTAATTTAATTGTACTAATCTTCTTTGTCACGTCGTGTTAAAGCTCATACCTACCAAGCTATAGGAATTGCTTGGTAACAAGAATACCTTCCCTAAGAAGGCATCTTAAACACAAAGGAGCCGGAATTGTCTACTGACATTTGTTGTGTCATTTGTAAAGACATTCCTAAGTGCATTAGAGGTATGACTTTCCACTTATCTCTAAATAACATTAGCTTGATAAATAAGTATGCTTACATAGGTATTTATATGATTATCTTTTGTGCATATTCATATATTACATGTAGCTTCATTAGGAAGTCTTTCTTGCATACGTGTTACCTTTTTCGTCTAAAGTCGAGGTTTATAAAATTAGTGTTTTAACTTATTTAATCCATAAATCATATCTTTCTAATAATAAAACAAAACACAAATCTCAAAAATTCCTCCTTCCCCATAAAAACCCCATCCGACGTCCACTCCACCAAATTCTCATTTTTCAAATCTTCCACTTTCAAAAATTACCTTTCATTCAAAACTTCATCCTCCTCCTCATTTCATCTCATCTCAAGCCAAAATCAAGAAGGTTCTTCATCAACATGGTTTACGTCGCTCTTGTACTCATCGCTCTCGTGTTTCCTATGATGAAGTTCACGTATGGAGACATATACTTTGTGTTGTTAATCTACATTGGTGTTATATACCCAATCCTTTGTATCGTACTTAGCATTGAAATAAAATATTACTAATGTTCTAGTTTATCTAGTTAATTTCTCATAATGTGTTTGTCATTTATTTTGCTTTATATCTCTCGTAATTTTTGATCTTGAGACACTTTTGAAACCAACAATGCATGCTATAGTAAAAATTGGTTAAAATACATACCTTTGTATAAACATATAAGATGCTAAAACCCTTTTTCATCAAAACCTGTTTCTGTCACTACAAATCCACGGATCCCTGTAGATATACTAGCCGGATCCCTTATAGGAGGGAACCGTGAGAACCATCCTTCTGGATAACAGTTTTTCATGCAAAATAAAAACCGTTTTATTCCTAAAAGAAATGTTCCACTAAAATGTCAAACATTAAGTGAGTTACCATTGTTAATAAACATCTTGTAAAAACGTTAGGTAATCATTGTTTTTCCCGTAATACGTCACATCCTATTAACTCTTCTTTCCTATAGGTATCGCTATGTCGCATGAGTATGAGTTTGATTTTTCACTCACTAGCGTCTACACTCCTAACATCTCTCTTGAGCCCAACACACCTGGCAATCATGTCCGTGGGTTCAATAATCTCGAAACCCGTCATTTCCACGAAGGACGACATCGAAACCCAGACAATTCAAGAAGGTATCAATACCTCCTTCCGAACCATATGACAAAAATGTCTTCTCGAAATTAACAAAAAAATATGTCCAAGGTTTGTATTGGAATTCTTCTATCAAGTTGAACTCGTTCGTAACGAGGATCGCTCTCTATCTCTTTAGTTTTGGATCAAAAACCAAAAGTTTGTTTTAACCCTTGGGCAATTTGCTCACATCCTCCGAATTCCAAATCATGGACAATGTGCCTTCACTGAAGATTGGTATCTTGATTCTCTCTTCAACTTTCGTGAAGAAAATAGTCCATATTGTTCACAAATACCTTCCCCGGAAGACTTGACTCGCATAATATGCAAACCCCATTACTCCGATCCAACCATTATCTATACACGGGATATCCGAGAAGATTACAAGGCTCTTGCACTCATCCTACGTGAAAATGTTTAGAGTCTTAGGGGAAATCGGGAAATCCTTCCCGCTTGTTGTGCTCACATAATGTATTGTTTGCTAACACAACAACCATACAATCTCACCTACTTCTTCGCAAGGCGAATTTAAAATCTTCAAGGCTCTAAGAACAAACTAATCCCTTATAGAATGTTCTTGAAACGCCTTTATCATCACATCATGTACTTCCACCCTCAATTTCAAAGTTCGTTGTACCTACTTGTGAACAAGATAAGGGAACCTCTAAACACATCTCTCATGAAGACTTTCTTAATTCCCTAATCGGCGAACACTCATCAACCATTTGATGATCCATCTAGTGAAAATGCTCAAGGAACTTAGCTTTCTTTCAAAATATGGTCAATCCTTAGTATCCATGCTTTATCAATGTAATGTAATTTCCTTCATGAAATAAGACATCTTACATTTTGACATCTCTACACTAATGTTAGAAATTCTTATAGAAACCCTAACTTTGAAATATGATGCATTGTGCAACCCTTGCATACCTTTTGTAAAGGTTCTGCTTAGCAGAGAGACGGATCCCAAAGTTCGTGCTAGACGGATCCCTACTCTTAAGGAACCGTGGGATCCGGCAAACAGAAATGCAATTGCAATCATTGTATTTCAAAACATGTCCTTAGATCACTTCACACTAAGCTAGACATAGTACCTTAAGACAAATTGAGCCTTTATCAAGTTGAGTAAACTTTTCGTACTCACACATAACTCACTTAGATCACACGCAAAACACATGTAGATCTATCATCTCACCAAAACTTATTACTCTTCTGATCTTATACTCACACATAATCCCTCACATGTTAAAGCATCTAGCTTTAGAAACCTTTCAATGATATCAAATTGATTGTAGTCATCCTTACCTCATAATAGGTCGAAATGGGTCAAATTCTAGCTTTTCCATCTTAAGCTTTTAGGATATCTTCCAAAACATTATCTTAAGTTACTAAATGGTCTCTAGGATCATTTAGCTCCATTTGACACTCTCAAATCTTTAGTGTCATCCTTGGTCACTCATTGGGACTCATAAAAGTTCCAATTTCTTCCATGAAAGGCTATCATTAGCTACATCACTCATTGCGCTTAAGCATTTAAGTACCCTTTCATTTAAGATACTTACTGAAACACTCAAGAAGGTATAGGCTTTGGACCTTACAAACATCATTGTTATCTTTTCCTAGCTGCTGAGAGACGTATCCCTAGGAATAGCCTAGACGGATCCCTCATTGGAGTGAACCGTGGGATCCGTATGACAGATTCATGTCAACTCTAGCTAAAACAATCATTTCAAGCTCATCTTGCTAACTTGAACACTCCATCTCATCTTAATTAAGTTCCTAGATCAGTACAACTCTGAAGTTGACTCTTGTGCATGCTAATCATCACAATCCAATGAATTTTAGTGGCTTAAGTCTTGAATGCACTTGCCAAATCCCTTGCTTTATAAACCACAGTGTAAGGACTCCTAAACTTATCATCTTCATCTTTATTTTCAGCACTTAAAAACCTTTACAAACTTCTTTGAATCATCTCATCATGAGAAAATCTCCAAGTGGTAACTCATCCACCAAAGGACCACCAAGAAAATTGCTCGTGTTGTACACAAAATTTCTTCAACCGAATCATCTCCGGTCAAATTCACAAATGCTAGGATTTCTCCTCCACCAACTCAACCATTCAAACCAATCCCTAAAAGGATAGTTCCACAAAACTACCAATGTCAAACACAACCATACCTCCTAAACCAAACAATCCTATTTCCACCAAACCATCACCATTGGTGCCTAGAGCCCTATCATTCACCACACCACTTTCATCACCACATCTCTACAATCTAGAGGATTTGCCTCCTAGGCCATCTCATCCTCCACCACCGGCAACACTCTCCTCATTAGGAGGAATAATGGAAAAAAATCAAGGTGTTGAGTCAACACTAGCTCCAGCTTCCTTTTCACCGTCACCATCAAATAATCCCATTTGGATTATGAGAAATTATCAAAGTCAACCACTCGACCACATGGAAGTTGACACCTCTTTACCACCACGATCATTCTTGGTTGAGCCATCTTCAAATGCGCCTCCACCAATCTCTCCATCGTTTGAGGCTCCTCAACCCGCTTCACTTGATCCTTCACATCAAGCAATTTCATTTCTTCCATCACCACTACCTAGCCATGACAAAGATTGTTATCATTGTCAACATGTTGAAAGTTTGCTACATGAAGTACGGGAAGATCAACGTTTCATGTTTTATCACCTCCTCGAACGTTTCGACGAGATTAAACCTAAACAAAATTGAGCTAGAGGATTTTAGTGGTGTCCTAGTATCAAGCGTAACTTAGATAGTCTAGTAACTCCAAGTCATGCATCGTTCATTTTCTTAGTTTTTAGAGTCATGTATATCATATCTCTAGTTTTATTAAATGAAATTACATGATATTTTCTATATTTCTGAGAATATGATTAGTTGGTGTAATACATATCTCACTTTGATGTTAACATTATTTGTTATATCTCCATTGCTGAATCTTGTCATCAGACAAACAGATCCCTCCAAGGAGGGAACCGTGGGATCCGTGCAACAGAAGATCAATTTTCTGCTAACTTGGGTCATATTTGCAGGAAATTATGCATTATATACTTGTCTTCTAACCTTTGTTTTGTAGGTTTTCAATTGACACATTGTTAATACAAATAAGCCGTAAAAACGTTTATTTATATTTTACGATCTTCTAATGTTTTGTCGATAACAAACGTAAAATCATTTAAACAAAACAAATAAAATACGTAAATGGTTTGAACTAATAGTTTCTGACATATTCACATTTTCACATAAAACACTAAAACAAGTATAAGTGATTTTATGATTTAATATTACATATGTACAACAACTAGTGTTTACATATTTGGGTAAAATATACACATAACTAGTATGTAGTATATTAGGTAATATAAATGGGTAGAAACTTAAGTATCATAACCCATTGGGCAAATACATTGAATGTAGTTGGGTAAAGCCCAAAGCCCATGACCCATGGAGCTTGACCCATAACCCATTGCATGACATCATGCTTATATCATATATGGATAAATTCCATAACCCATGGTTTTGACCCATACCCATATGACTAGTTGCATTGCACTCAAGAGATACATTGTATCTAGCTAAAGACCCACGGATCAACCCATGACCCATGAACCATAACCAAAATACCCATGGGTAAAGGGGAGCGTCCCACGGATCCCTAGCTTTATGTTAGACGGATCCTTGTGGAAGGGATCCGGATCCGGGGAATGTGAGAATTTTTCCTCTATAAATAGTGAGCCATTTCTTCATTGTTTCTCACCCTTTCTAACATACTTTCCCAAGAGTTAAAAACTCTTTAACCTCAGATCCAAGAGTTCTATGTTTGTAGTTTTGTTTTTGTGTGATCTTCTAGGTTCTTCTTAAAGGCAAGATCACCACCTTTGAAGTCGAGCAAGCTCAAGTCCGTGAGTTGCCATGCTTCCTCATCATCAAGACTACTGAAGTCTTTTTGTTGGTGATTGTTTTTCTTTTCCTAAGAAGTGTTGAAGACATTTGTGAAAGGTGTCTCAAGTGTCAAGACGAAGATATTAGTGAAGTGTATCTATCGTCCATATCATAAGCACTTGTGGTAGGTGCTTAGAAGTCAAGACTAGAAGCATTAGTGAAAGGTGCTTAGAAGTCAAGACACAAGACATTAGTGAAGGGTGTCTTGAAGATCTAGTCAAAGGCATTAGTGAAAGGTGCCTTATATGTACATTCGATATGGTGTGTTTCGATGTACAAGATAGATTAGTACTAGATCCAAGGATATTGATATCCTTGATGATGTTGTAAAGGCGTAGATCTCCTTGGGATTAGTCATTGGTGTAGTGTTGGGTAGTAGTTCCTCCATTGCAATGGAACTAGGTGCTTAGCCTAGTACCTAATAAAGGGTAGGCGACGTTGTGTAGGTGTGGTTCACCTTGGTGTGAAAGAACTAGGTACTTAGCCTAGTACCTTATAAAGGGTAGGCGACGTTGTGTAGGTGTGGTTCACCTTGGTGTGAAAGAACTAGGTACTTAGCCTAGTACCTTATAAAGGGTAGTCGACGTTGTGTAGGTGTGGTTCACCTTGGAGTGAAAGAACCTGGTGGTTAGCCTAACACCAGAAAAAGGGTAGGTGACGTTGTGAAAGCTTCTCCGCCATAAGGAGATTGGTGTAGTGTTTACTGAACTCGAGTAGGTGACTCGGGAGTGGAGTAGGCAAGGAAGGTGTCCTTTAGCCGAACCACTATAAATACTCGTGTTGTGGTTTTGTGCTTCTTACTCTTATCTTTCATTACATACCTGTATATGTTTGTTTATCAACATCCAACACACACATCTAAATAGATTGACATAAGTCAATCTAAATAGTTTAAAAGGAAGTTTTAATTGGTAAAACTATTCAACCCCCTCTAGTTTTCCACAATTGGCGTCAGAGCTTCGTTACCAAGTTTCTTGAGGTATATTGAACTTTAAAAACTTGATACGATCCATGGTTAATTGAAAACTACAAAGAAGGTTTTTCATAAAAACAAACACCATGTCTTTTAAAACTATACGTTTGGATGTTGATGTGATAACAACATTTTTCTTATTTAGTTTTTCATTTAATTGCACTAATCCTCTTTGTCATGTTGATTAGTCAAAGCTCACATCTATCAAGCCATAGGATTTGCTTGATAATAAAGATTACCTTCCCTAAGAAGGTATCTTGAGCACAAAGGAGCTGGAATTGTCTTCTGACACTTGATGTGTCATTTGTAAAGACATTCCTAAGTGCGTTCGAGGTATGACTTTCCACTTATCTCAAAATGACATTAGCTTGATAAATAAGTATGCTTACTAAAGTATTTATTTGATTAATTTTTGTGCATATACATGCTTTACATGTAGCTTCATTAGGAAGCTTTTTCTCACATACGTGTCACTCTTTCGTCTAAAAATCATGGTTTATAAAACTTGTGTTTTGTTTTTCTTAATCCAAAAATCATATCTTTCTAATAATAAGACGAAACACAAATATCAAAAATTCTTCTTTTCCCATAAATACTCCCACCGTCGACCACTCTATCAAACCTCTACTTTTCAAATCTTCCAATTTCAAAAATTTCCTCTCATTCAAAACTTCATCTTCCTCTCCATTTCATCTCAACCGAAACCAAGAAGAATCATCTTCAACATGGTTTACATCGCCTTTGTGCTCATCGTCTTAACACTCATCGCACTTGTGTTCCCTATGATGAAGTTCACATACGGAGACATTTACTTTGTGTTGTTAATCTACATTGGGGTCATATACCCAATCCTTTGGATCATTCTTAGTATTGAAATGAAATATTACTAATAGTCTAGTTATCTAGGTTATTATTATCATAATGTGTTTATCATTTTTCTTGGTATAATTCATTCTCTCGTGATACATTAGAAGACATGTATGCATGTTAAACGAAAATGTAGGCTAAAATACATATCTTGATATAAAACTATGAGATATAAAAATCTATGCTTTTCATCATAAAATCTATTTCTGTAACTATAGATCTACGGATCCCGGAAGATATACTAGCCGGATCCCTTTTGTAAAGGAACGTGGGATCCGTCTCTTGGAGAACAGCTTTTCATGCAAATTAAAAACCACTTTTCTTCTAAAAGTAATACTCCACTAGAACGTCAAACCCATAAGTGAGTTAAATGTCATTGTTGTTAATAACCATTGTTAATAAAAATCTAGTAAAAACATTAGATAATCATAGGTTGACAACAAACATCACTTTCTATTAACTCATCTTTTCTATAGGTATAACTATGACGCATGAATATGAGTTTGATTTTTCACCACTAGCGCCTACACTCCAAACATCTCCTTGAGCCCAACACACCGGCATTCATGTCCGTGGGTTCAATAACCTTGAAAACCGCTACTTCCACGAAGGACGTGTGAACACCAATCTACAATTCAAGAAGGTATCAATACCTCCTTCCGAGCCATAGGACTAGAATGTCTTCTTGAAATCAACGGAAGATATGTCCAAGGTTCATAATGGAATTCTTCCGCAAGTTGAACTCGCTCGTAACGAGGATCGCTCTCATCTCTTTGGTTTTATATCAAAACCAAAAGTTTACTTTAACCCTTGGGCATTTTGCTCACATCCTCCGAATTCCAAATCATGGACAATGTACCTTCATCGAAGATTGGTCTCTTGATTCTCTCTTCAACTTTCGTGAAGAAAATTGTCCATATTGTTCACACATACCCTCCCCGGAAGATTTACATCGCATTATATGCAAACCTCAACCATATTACTCCGATCCAAACATTATCTTCACACGGAACATCCGAGAAGAGTACAAGCCCCTTGCACTCACGTGAAAATGTTTGGAGTCTTAGGGGAAATCGAGAAATCCTTCCCGCTTGTTGTACTCACATAATATATTGTTTGCTATACACAACAACCATACAATCTCGCTACTTCTTCGCAAGACGAATTGTAAATCTTCAAGGCTCCAAGAATAAACTCATCCCTTATGGAATCTTCTTGACGCGCCTCTATCATAACGTTATGCATTTTCATCCTCAATTTCAAAGTTCGTTGTACGTACTTGTGAACAATATGATGGAACCACTAAACATATCTCTCATGAAGACTTTCTTCATTCTTGATTCCACCAACACTCATCAACCACGTGATGATACTCCTAGCGAAAACACTCAAGGAACCTAGTAGTTTTTAAAATAGGATCAATCCTCTTGTACTCGTGCTTTATCAATGTAATCCTATTTCCTTCATGAAATAAAACATCTTACATTTTAATATCTTATTGTTAGAACCCCTTTAAACTAACCTTGGAATATAATGCATTGTCAAGATCATTGCATACCTTTAGTAAAGTTGCTGCTGAGCAGATGGACGGATCCCAATGTTTGTGCTAGACGGATCCCTACATTTAGGGAACCGTGGGATCCGGCAAACAGAAAATGCATTTGCAAGCATTGTATTTCAAACATATCCTTAGAACACCTCACACTAAGCTAGACATAGTGTTTTAAGGAAAATTAAGTCCTTATCAAGTTAAATCCTTCCTACTCACACATAACTCAACTAGATCACACTCAAAGACGCTTGTATATCTATTGTTTCATTTTAATCCATTACTCTTCCGCTCTTAAGCTCACACATCATTTTTCACATGATCCCTCGTATCTAAACGTTGGAAACCTCCTATAGCAAAATCGATCATAATCATCCTTACGACAAATTTGATCAAAATTGATCAAATCCTAGTTTTTCCATCTTAAGCCTCTAGGATATTTTCCAAAGGATTTATCAAAGTCACTATCTGATCTCTAGGATAATGTAGATTCACTTGACACTCTCAAAATCTTTAGTGTCATTTTTGTTTATTCATTGGTACTCATGAAAGTTCCAATTTCTTCCATAAAAGGCAATCATTAGCTACATCACTCATTACCTTCAAGTACTCAAGCACCCCTTCATTTAAAACACTTAGGAGAACTAAAACACTCAAGATGGTATAGATCTTAGACATTAGAAACATCATTTCTATTCTTTCATAGTCACAGAGCCGGATCCCTAGGATTAGCCTAGACGGATCCCTCCGAGGAGGAACCGTGGATCTGGATGATGATTATGTCAAACCTTGCTAAAACAATCATTTCAACTCATCTCTAACTCAAACACTCCATCTCATTTTAAATAAGTTCCTAGATCAGTACAAACTCTGAAGTTGACTTTTGTGCATGTTAATCATCACATTCCATTGAATTTTAGTGGCTTAAGGCTTAAATGCACTTGCCCAATCTCTTGCTTTATAAACCACATTGTTAGGACTTCCATAGTCATCACCTTAATCATAATTTTTAGCACTTAAGAAATCCTTACAAACTTCTTGAAATCATCTCATCATGAGGAAAACTCCAAGTAGTAACTTATCCACCAAAGAACCACCCAAGAAAATTGCTGGTGTTGTACACGAAATTTCTTCAACCGAATCATCTCCGGTCAAGCCAACAAATGCGAGGATCCCTTCTCAACCAATCAAACAAACTCCTAAAAGGATAGTATCCATAAAACAACCTATGCCAAACACCACCATACCTCCTAGGCCAAACAATATCATCTCCACCAAACCATCACCATTGGTTCCTAGAGCTATTTCTTTTACATCCCCACTATCATCACCACACCTCTATAATTTAGAGGATTTGCCTCCTAGGCCGTCTCATCCGCCTCCACCGACAACATTCTCCTCATTAAGAGGAATAATGGTACAAAATCGAGGTGTTGAGTCAACACTAGCTCCGACTTCCTTTTCGCCGTTTCCATCATATAATCCCATTTGGATTATGAGAAATAATCAAAGTCAACCACCCGACCATATGGAAGTTGACACTTCTCTACCATGACCATCATTCTTGATCCAGCCATTCACAAATGCGCCTCCACCAATCCCTCCGTCGTTTGAAGCCCACAAGCCGCTTCACTTGATCCTTCGCATCAAGCCATTTTATTTCTTCCACCACCACTACCTAGCCATGACAAAGATTGTTGTCATTGTCAACATGTTGAAAGTTTGATTCATGAAGTACGAGAAGACCAACGTTTCATGTTCTATCATATCCTCGAACGTTTCGACGAGATTAAACCTAAACAAAACTTGAGCTAGAAGATTTTAGTGGTGTCCTAGCATCAAGCGATAGTTAGTCTAGAAATTCCTAGTCATGTATTTCTTAGTTTTTAGAGTCATGTATATCATAACTCTAGTTTTATTAAATGAAATTACATGCTACTTGCTATATTTCTGAGTATATGATTACGTTGTATTCATATCTCACTTTTGTGATAACATTAGTTGTTATACCACCATTTGCTGAATTTATTCATCAGCCAGACGGATCCCTCTAATTTACCCAGACGGATCCCTACTAGGAGGGAACCGTGGGATCCGTGATACAGAAAACTATTTTTCTATTAACTTAGATCACATATGCAGGAAATTGTGCATTATACTTGTTTTCTAATCTTTGTTTTGAAGTTATTCAATTTACACATGAAGACTTTGACATTGTAAAGCTAGGGGGAGCTTTGTGTCAAAGCAATACATTGCAAATTACTTGCAATATTAGGATTACATTTATTGACATCCCTTTGCAAATTTGCAATCATCAAGGGGGAGCACATTCATCACTTAGACGAAATATTTTGAAAACTTAGTTGCAAATAAACTAGCAAGTATTACTTTCTTGACGCCCTTACAAAGGGATGGACTCGTCAAGGGGGAGTAAAGACGAGATCCTTTCCCGTTACTTGCTCTCTATTTTTTTTATTTCTTTCACATGTTTTTCCTAAAACAATGTGTTAGTTTCCTTCAAGCTCTTTTGTTTTGACAAAAGGGGAGAAGAAAGTAAAACTACAAATTCAAACTTTTACTAATTTTAGTTTCTCCCGAAAATAATTTTATGTTTTGTCATCAACAAAGGGGAGATCGTTAATACAAATAAGTAGAAACGTTTATTTATATTTTACGATCTTCTAATATTTTGTCGATAATAAACGTAAAATCATTTTAACGAAACAAATAAAATATGTAAATGGTTTGAACTAATAGTTTATGACATAATCACATTTTCACATAAAACACTAAAACAAGTATAAGTGATTTTATGATTTAATATTACATATGTACAACAACTAGTGTTTACATATTTGGGTAAAATATACACATAACTAGTATGTAGTATATTGGGTAATATAAATGGGTAGAAACTTAAGTATCATAACCCATTGGGCAAATACATTGAATGTAGTTGGGTACAACCCAAAGAGCATGACCCATGGAGCTTGACCCATAACCCATTGCATGACATCATGCTTATATCATATATGGATAAATTCCATAACCCATGGTTTTGACCCATACCCATATGACTAGGTGCATTGCACTCAAGAGATACATTGTATCTAGCTAAAGACCCATGGATCAACCCATGACCCATGACCCATAACCAAAATACCCATGGGTAAAGGGAGCCCCACGGATCCCTAGCTTACGCTAGACGGATCCTTGTGGAAGGGATCCAGAACAAGAGAATTTTTCCTCTATAAATAGTGAGCCATTTCTTCATTGTTTCTCACCCGTTTCTAACATACTTTCCCCAAGAGTTAAAAACTCTCTAACCTCATATCCAAGAGATCTATGTTTGTAGTTTTGTTTTTGTGTGATCTTCTAGGTTCCTCTTAAAGGCAAGATCACCACCTTTGAAGTCGAGCAAGCTCAAGTCCATGAGTTACCATGCTTCCTCATCATCAAGACTATCAAGTCTTCTTGTTGGTGATTGTTTTCTTTTCCTAAAGTGTTGAAGACATTTGTGAAAGGTGTCTCAGTGTCAAGACGAAGATATTAGTGAAGGTATCTATCGTCCATATCATAAGCACTTGTGGTAGGTGCTTAGAAGTCAAGACTAGAAGCATTAGTGAAGGGTGATTAGAAGTAAAGACACAAGACATTAGTGAAGGGTGTCTTGAAGATCTAGTCAAAGGCATTAGTGAAAGGTGCCTTAGATGTACATTTGATATGGTGTGTTTCGATGTACAAGATATATTAGTACTAGATCCAAGAATATTGATATCTTTGATGATGTTGTAAAGGAGTAGATCTCCTTGGGATTAGTCGTTGGTGTAGTGTTGGGTTGTAGTTCCTCCATTCCAATGGAACTAGGTGCTTAGCCTAGTACCTAATAAAGGGTAGGCGACGTTGTGTAGGTGTGGTTCACCTTGGTGTGAAAGCACTAGGTACTTAGCCTAATACCTTATAAATGGTAGGCGACGTTGTGAAGGTGTGGTTCACCTTGGTGTGAAAGAACTAGGTACTTAGCCTAGTACCTTATAAAGGGTAGGCGACGTTGTGTAGGTGTGGTTCACCTTGGAGTGAAAGAACCCGATGGTTATCCTAGCACCGGAAAAAGGGTAGGCGACGTTGGGAAGGCTTCTCCGCCATAAGGAGATTGGTGTAGTGTTTACGAACTCTCGAGTAGGTGACTCGGGGAGTGGAGTAGGGCAAGGAAGGTGTCCTTGTAGCCGAACCACTATAAATACTCGCGTTGTGGTTTTGTGCTTCTTACTCTTATCTTTCATTACATACCGGTATATGTTTGTTTATCAACATCCAACACACACATCTAAATAGATTGACATAAGTCATTCTAAATAGTTTAAAAGGAAGTTTTAATTGGTAAAACTATTCAACCCTCCCTTCTAGTTTTCCACACACATGAGGACTTTGACACTCCAAAGCTAGGGGGAGCTTTGTGTCAAAGCATTACATTGCAAGATCATTTGCAATATTAGGACTACATTTCATGACGTCCCCTTGCAAAGTTGCAATTATCTAGGGGGAGCATTATTGTTGCTAAGACAAAACCATTTGCAAAAATGCTTGCAATACATTAGCTTTGTAGTTTTTATTTACTTGACGCCCTCGCAAAGGGATGGACTCGTCAAGGGGGAGTTAAGACGAGAAATTTTCCCGCCACTTTGTCTCTATTCTTTCTTTTCACATGTTTAAAAAAAAAGAAAAAAAAACAAAGTGTTAGTTTATTTTCGAAGCTCTTTTTGTTTCGGCAAAAGGGGGAGAAGAAAGTAAAAACTACAAATTCAAACTTTTACGAATTTTAGTTTTTCCTTAAAATAATTTTATGTTTTGTCATCAACAAAAAGGGGGAGATTGTTAATACAAATAAGCCGTAAAATGTTTATTTATATTTTGCGATCTTCTAATGTTTTGTCGATAACAAACATAAAATCATTTTAACGAAACAAATAAAATACGTAAATGGTTCGAGCCAATAGTTTTCTAACACACTTACGTTTTCACATAAAACACTAAAACAAGTATAAGTGATTTTATGATTTAATAATACATATGTACAACAACTAGTGTTTACATATTGGGCAAATACATACATAACTAGTATGTATTATAATGGGTAATATAAATAAGTAGAAACTTAAGTATTTGACCCATTGACCAAATACATTAAATATAGTTGGGTACAACACAAACTCCATGACCCATTGTCACACCCCCAAATTACCTGTTTTGCAGCAGAATGGAACACCTGGGGATTGACTGTCATAGCATCAAAATCACAGTTATATTGAACGACCTAAAGTGTCGTTTGAAAAGAACATCGTTTGATATATTAAAACATTCAGAGTTACAAAGATAGGTCCCAAATGAAAGTTACTATGTGCGGAAAATCAGTTTGGTACAAGTCAAACGATGCTTTTAAAGTATATAAATCCCAGGTGAGACGCGTCGTCACCGCGACTCTATGATATGTCCACATGTATGCCATGAAGTGAATGCCTTAGTTACCTGAAAATACATTGCTAAAAGTGTCAACACAAAGGTTGAGTGAGTTCATAGAGTTGTTGAAAATGTATAATACGACTACCACAAGTATAAATTAGGTATGACAATGTCGCCACAAAAATGATACAATTGCTATAAGTCCATGACACCGAAGCTTGACTGATGTTCGCCCCAATAGAGTGTTTTGCCGAACAACTCAAATAATGATTATGAATGAATGCATCCATCCGGTTGGAATCCGCCAACCCGGATGGAGGTGTCACCTCGATAGATCTATCCACTCACTCACTTCTATGAAATTAATGGGCTCATGTTCATAAAATGGGGACATTTAATCGGCAATGAGGTAACTTAAGCAATGTAATGAATTTGATATACTTGGTATCGTAATAAAATGATGTACAATGTATTCTCCCGTAGGTTTGAAATAAGTAAAACTTGAATAAATCGGGCTATGAAAACTCACTGTTGCAATGATAATGATGATATAATGGCACATCGAAATGAGGTGCAACCTCGGACCGTGACCTATTATGAATGATATGATCTAATGTAAATCGTGAAACAATGTCGTGCATGCAAATCCACATGTAATCTATACCACTTGTACGTTTTTGAAAATAGAATTTATCGTCGAATTATATGTTTATGACATCTCGTCATGTTATAAAATACTTTACAAGTATTTACGTTGAAATGATATCCTACGATAATCATTTAGTGATTTATTATGAAATTATAACTTTTCGTCGTAAAATAATGTCGTTGAAATTTTCATGAAAGTGACTAAATGGCCTTGAAAAGCTAGTCGTAAAATGGTGCATGTCGAGTGTTAGGAAACGAACTCAACGGTTTTGGGAAGTTTGTATCATTATCTCAAAGTTTTGGCATTTAAGTTTTCATTCTAGAGGTCTCGATCATGGAGAAAAGTATAGGTGAAGTATGGTACTTGTGCCCAAAATATGGTTTAAGTGTGGTTTTCGGCAAAGTTTAAGCGACCGTATATTATTCATTACAACTCCGCTTGACGAACGCTTGGACATTTTGGAAAATAGGCTAGGTGAACTTACTTTTACTAGAAAACATCACGTTATAAAAGTACTACGTCAATGTTAAAACGACCCTCAACATGGTCACTTGTTTTGCCGTAATACTTGTCTAATAGAAATATATTAGTTTTTCTTATATAATAAAGTTACGGCAACTTTGTTAAATCGCGTGTAATTTAATCGTTACAAGTCCGTTTTCTACGTTTAATATGTCCTCGGAATCGTAATAATCTATACTACTTATAATACACCAATATCCCCAACCACATTCCCACCCTCATATTTTAAGATTCAGCCATCCATACCAACCTCAAAACCTAAATTTACACACACCAAACCAATATCCGACCCTAAATAATTACCGAACCAACAAATCAATATAAAACCTACAAACATCTTTCCCATCCGGTTTATTCTTTCACCATACACACACACCACTCTCACACTACACAAAAAAACACACCTGCATTCCTCTCTCACCTCACACTAAAAAAAATAACACAACAACCTTTCTTAACTAACAAAAAATTACTCCTACTTCTTCCACACATCCATCTCCGTTCATCCACCTCCGTTCATCCACCACCGGACGTCACCACTATGGAACCCACGACCACAGTAGCACCGTGACGAGCAACCAAGACCCACGGGCCATAAGAAGGTTTTTTTTTCAAGGCTTTTTTAATAGATCTATAAATTTTATTTGTATATCTATAGTCTTTTTGGATATATTAACATTTTTGGTACTTTGTTTTGTTATAGCCTGGTACTGTACCTCATGGAAAAATCGCTATCGCCGAAAAATCACCTCCACCGCACTTCATTCTTTGGAACAACCAAGACCCAAAGGTTTTCGTGTTTTGAGGTATTTTTTAATAGATCTACCAATATTAATAAAGTTTTTAAAGTTGTTTTATTTATTTTAATAGACCGAAGATATTATTGTACATCTTCACATTTTTTTTTTATTTATTTAGTTTTAGATCTACAAAAATTCATAGATGTATACATCTTTTTGCAGATATTAACATGATTGGTATTTTTTTTTGTTAGTGCCGCCGATTGCCACCGATTGTCACTGTTGGTCTCGCGGAAATTTTTTTTTGCCACGACAAAGTTGTTTAGGAAAGTCACATCCACCGCTCTCACGCCGGATCACCGTGGCGAATTTGTATGCTTTAACCTTAAGTTATTGATAAATAAATGTATTTGAAGGTTTTGATTTTATAAATCTTTATATTTTGTTTATGTTTTGAAGGCTTTTGTATAGATCTATTTTCGTATAAATTTGGGTTGCTATAAAACTTTGATTTTTGTGTAGATCCATTGCTCCCATGGATGTATTTGTTGCGGAATCTTTGTCAACGTCACGAATACACGATCAACGTTGTAATCAAGTAATGGTTTTGAAATGTGTTATTAAGCTTCTTGTGTAAATTTTGTTGTAATTATAGTTTTTGTTAGTAATTTTTTTTGTATACCTTTTTTTTCGATTTGTTTGAAGATTATTTGTTATTTAATTTTGTTCAAAGTTGCTGTTAAATTTTTTGATATAGTTAATTGGTTTTGGTATAACTTAGTGAGTTTTGAAAAGCAAATGTTGCTGTCAAAAAGAAAACACAGCCTAAAATTTTGTTCCATATTTTTGAATTGCATTGGAAATGACATTCTAAAAAGGAGGAAACCCCATGTGGTTTTTCAGAATTTTGGGTCTCGAGACCTAGATGTTAGGATTTGGTGTTATGTTTTTGAATTGCATTGGGAATGGTGGTTCAAAAGGGTATAGTGAGCATACCGCATTTGGCAAGTGCAAATGCAAAAGTTTGCGTATAAATTATAATTAGATCCTAAAGATAAAATAAAGTAGTGAGTTATAGATTTACAAGATATGAAAACATAACAATGATAAACCAACATTATGAATTATAATTAGATTTCGTTCAAAAAGTAATTATAACTAGATTTTTAACTTTTACACAAAATAAAAAAACGAATATCAAATTTGATAAAACAACATATATACTATTGTTATATCAAATAAATTAACATGCGTCGTGTTTGAGTCAACATATAACATAACCATACATGAGCGTGACTAAAGGTGGCACAATCGCCCTGTTTGAGTTAACATATAACATAACCATACATGAGCGTAACTAAAGGTGACAAAATAAGCGGGTCGGACGAGCTCGGGCAACGGTATATTACGTTGTGATGGTTAACTTTGGATAGTTGAAACATCTTTATTTAAGAAATAAAAATTACAACATCTTTGGATGGTTAACATAACCATACATCAAGAAATATAAATACAACCTCTTTATCTATATAATGACGAGAACACCAAGTAATTGTATATACGTTGAAACAAGTAGTTACAATGTACAACTGAACTCAGTTAAATATTTTACATGTAAGATGACGAAACCAATAGAAAAATTGCGCAACTCATCTCTATGAATCGTTATCAAGTTAACTAGCTACATCTCACAACTTATCTCTATTAAATTATTGCTTACACAATATGGAAACATGAAATTTGCAAAATCGCATTCACCAAAATGAAGGGTTGTGTTGGTGATGTTGTCGATCTTTGGTGTTGGTCTTGAAAAAATTATAAAAATATTATTTTATAAGCTACATGTAACTTTTATTTTTAGGGATTATGATTTTTTTTTTTTTTTTTTTTTTAATAATATCTTATAAGTTATCTCTACCAAACAAAAATTATTTTTAAGTAGCTTATTTTTAGATACAACACTTATTATTATTATTATTATTATTATTATTATTATTATTATTATTATTATTATTATTATTATTATTATTATTATTATTTATTTTTTATATATATATATTTTTATTGTTATACTTTTATTAAAAACTCATAGGATTACAAAAGATTAGTGGGGATCCTCGAAACCAACTGAGCCCTCACACCTCTAGCAATGGTAAAACCAATCTACTTAGGTTAAAGAGTTCGGTCAAGGAGGAGTCTACACCTCAAATGTCGTGTATCAAGAAGTTTTACGCGACGAGTAACGTGTGTTGTTAGTTAATATTTCATAATTGATGTAATGTTATATTTTAAGTTTCATTAAATATTTTTATATGTCGTTTGATACATGTTAAGAATTTTTGCTAGAGTTGAATTATCACATGTTACAACCGTTTGTAATTACATTTTGATCTTTTCACTTTCAATTTTGAACGTTATACGAAACACTTACCACAATATTGCATATCGTTAATTGTTTGCCGCTAGAAACCGATGCCGCTAGGCACGGGTACTCGCCTAGTATATACTAATATATTTTTGATAAGTCGACACATTTTATAACGCTTAAGACTCATTTTTGACTCGTCAAAGTCGAGATTACATGTTGAATTTTCTGTATCAAATATCTTTCGTCATCAAACTTGAAAATTCATAACTTCTTCGTTATAGCTCCGCTTTAATCCGCTCAAGCGCCACGTTTGCGTTTTAAAGTGTATTTTCTAAATATCTAGCCCAAAATATTTTACCAACTGTCGGATTTTCCAGATTCTCAAAATACCAACAGACCCTTAATTATAGTTGTCGAAATGAGTTTTTCTCGCGCAAAACCTATTCTAACCAATTCAAAACAACTCCAAAGCTATTCAAATCCTACCATACACCTTCTTAGGGTGTCATGGGTTCCTAAACATCACCAAAAGTGATATGTTACAAGGGATAATTATAGGAAGATATAATTATATATAACTCTTAAAAATTAATGTAAAAGTGGTATAAACCTCATGAGATTTGCATGTTTTCTCAAATGAAATGAAATGACCAAAACAATGAATATGAAATATTATGATGAAAATAAAAAGCTTACAAGTAACTTGATGAGGTTATTAGAACAAAGGGTTTCCTAATCACTCAAGGTTTATATTGCAAAACCTTAACAAGAGTGATAGTAGTGTAATTAAAACTTGATTAGAGAAAAGTTTATGAAATCTTTCTTGGTCCCCTTGGATGGCCGGTTTGCAAGAGAAGAGAGGAGGAGAGAAACTTTTATTTCACCAACTAATGTGTGACATCTATGTGTTTTGGATGGATATCTTAGTGTATATTGCAAATATCTACAAGATATTTGTATCTCATGGTGACTCACTTGTAAATGTCGACCATATATAAAAAAATATAAAGAGTTGTGTAATTTTTCTATCAATTAGTGTATAAGTGTTGGATAACTGTGTAATTATTTAAGGATTGTAGGTAACTTGTGTATTTATTTAAGTATTTAAGGTAGCGTTAGCTAAAAATAGATTTTAACGGAACAAAATAAAATGTATTGAAGTCATAAAAATTATAAAAATACATTTCTCACAAGTATTGAGTGAATAAATATTTATCGTGTTAAATTTACAAAAACCGTCGTAAATATATAAATATAACAATTTATATACCAAATAAAATTTAAATCACCGGGTAAACTCATAATAATATTTTTATGATCTTAATATGAATATAAAATATATCGGGATAATTTTGGAAGTATTGGATCAAATATTCAAAATAATTAATTTGTGATAGCGTTTATTTAATAAGAAAATAAACGTTTAATGTAAAATGCAAAACCCAGGCATAAATCGATATGAAATGATGTTATTGATGATATGTAGACTAAATCTAGTCTACATGAAATGTCCTTGATGATATGTTCATGAATTCGCAGCTAAAACATTAAGGTTACGCGAATTTGATACTCGTAAACGTAATTTACGATAAATGATGAAATAGTGAAACTTTTAAAGTTTGTAAAATGACCTGAAATTACGAGTTGTCACATTCGCCCAACAAAAGGAATTCATCTAATTCATCCATGTTAGGTTCTACGATGTTACTTGTGAAAAAAAAGTGAGGATATTTGAGTCGCATTGGGTCGTCCAATGTTTTTCTAAATCGTACCACGCCTTTCCAAGACGGGACTTTGAGCATAATCTGTTACCCACTTGAGATTCTAATGGTTTGGGATTTATGGAACATACTTCCAATATTTTGCGTCGTACATCGACGTAGCTTATCTAGTCATATGTTGTTACTTGTAACTGATTTTTGATCTGTACGATCACTTTGTTGTTTCATGAATGAGTCATTGACTAGTGAGTTGGACTTTCCTGATTTTGACCCGTGAATAAGTGATTGACACCTCAACCTTAGAGTGCCTCAAATGGTGTAGTCAATATGTTCATGTAATAACTATTGTTGTAAAGCAACTTGTCGATGAAGAATGATTTACTTAATCATTTCTAGAATATCACACATGCCTTGAGCATATCTTCTACTTTTTGAATCGTTCTCTCGCTCTAACCAATGAGTTGAGGATAATAGGCGGTACTCATGTCCTAATAGATTCCATGGGAATCTTGATATGATTGTCAGCAGTCTAAGGTGAATCGAATAACTTATAATAGGTACAACTGGAATTGATACCACGTGACTCATGCCAAATTTCAAAATGTTAAGTCTGTCGAAAAATTGACCTTATTGAAAAGAATAGATTATGGGTAACAATTGTGATTCCTCGCATTTCTGGTCCTAGCGAATGTCATTACTTGAATCTTACTTGCCTAAGGTGCTTAGTCTCCATGACTAAAATGTTTATTGTTTGCTGATGACTCTCTTAATTTCTCTTATCGAAATATTTCCACACTCTATGTCGTAAAGTCACAAAACCTTAAATGTTTAAGTGATGTGGCGTAGTGATTGATTTTTCAAGATTTGTCCCGATATTGAGTGCTTCTAAAATATTTCATCACTTATATTGTTATCATGCTAGCAAGGAAATAGATATCAGTTCATACTATGTCGAAGAATGTTTGTTCTAATTTCACTTGTAGATGTAGAGTCATAGATTGTCCGATATGTTCAAACCTGTTGTATCTCTTGATATGAAAGTGAGGCTATCTGTAATTTCTAGAGAACACAATGCCTTAGGGAAAGTTTATATCGATAGCCTAAATTTAACCAATTTTTCCTTTAAGGAAAACTCATTGTAGGGAAATTCACATATTGTTAAGGCCATGTTTAATGAAATGTTCTGTAGTCTTGATTAGAAGACTTGGTTTGTCCCTATAGTGTTGCTTAGTGTGTATTCGCTTCGTACTAAATCTTGTAACTCGGTCTAGCTAGTACTTTTGAAATAATAGAATTTGGCTTCTAATCCAAAGATAGTGGTTCGGATTGTCTCTTGATGGCTTGAGATTTTTGTTAGGTTTTGAAAGATCTCGCTACCTACTTCTAGTCTTTGTTGGAAATTCCAAAATCCTTTCATTGTTTTCTTGTATCGAGGAATCCTCCTCACAGATGGTATAGAAAGCCTTTCCTAAAAAGGTAACTCGTCAAATTCTAACTTATTGGTTGAGTGAGTGATGAATGATATAAGAATCTATAGAGTGTTAACAAAAAGAAATGTTTATGAACAATTTATCTGATTACAAAGCTTTGCTTTTGAGTGAAGATTGTTTTAAGAGATTTGAAATGATGCTTGTTACTTTCATGACATAATTCTTCCTGAATTATACATAGGTGATCAAGCCATGTATAATCGAGGACAAATGATGTGGTGCTTGGTTTTGTTGAAATGGTACTATGTTCCTCCGAAATTTTAAATGGTATTCAACGTTTTGTTTTGTAAGATAATGGCTCAATGATTTTTCAGAGTAACATGAAAATTGTTTCGCATGATGATATTAAATCGTTGATAAAATGACTGAAAGCCAATTGATAGGGTGATAACGAAACAACTTTGTTTTAAAAACTTTATGAAACAACGTTTCTAAGATAGTGTAGAATAGCTTGAAACAAAATTAAGTGAAATAATGTTATGAAATGGTAGCAAAATAACTTGAAATATAATTTGTTGAATGGTTTGTAGGATACACGGGGAAACCTTATAGAATGGTAATAGTCCCCTAATTGGTCAAGAATAAAGTTGGCCTAACCCTTAGTAAGATAGTGATGTATTATCGCGAAATGATTGAAAATTGGGAAATTGGAATAAGGAATGAAATAAACAAAGGTTGTGATTATCGTGGAGATAATAATGATAAATATTACACTAAATAGAAATGTACTTATTATCTGTTCCTGTTGGTAGTCTAATCATGCCTCAAGTGTAGGAGTAGTAGGCTGTCTAGCAACAACAACTTTAAAACTCTAACAGTCCTCAAATTCTATAAGATAGTGTAGTTTCTTTAGTCTTAGTGGTAGATGGTAGTGGTGTGTCAAATTATGCACGCTTCTCAAGCGGCAAATTAAATGTATGACTAATAGGTCCACTAGGACTAAGCTTGTAAGTCCTACCAAATGGTATGATCTGTCTCAACAGAATGATAATAATTGTCCTGATCCTACAGTGAATCAATAGTGATCGTGATGGTGTAGGTGCAACTTTGTCCTCCTAAAGGGTTCGATCTCATCATCCGATGTTATCGGTGTTGAGTCAAGCGATGTTAAAATTGTGATAGGGGAATGACAGGGCATTCTCCATGTCAAAGTGATGTGAGTATGATGGGATGAGTATTTGAAGGCATCTATGTGACAATCGATTTTGAAATGAAAGTAAATAACTCGCAAAATGTGCGTATGAAATCGCATGTATAGTGACTATGCACTTATGATGAAATGATGAGAAGCTATGATGATGTAGTTATAGTCTAGGGTCAATGATGCAACCTAGTTCTCTATAACTCAAGCTCGATACCAATCATCACACCCCAAATTACTGTTTTGCGTGGAATGGAATTCTCGGGATTATTGTCATAGCATCACAATCACAATTATATTGAACGACCTAAAGTGTCGTTTGAAAGAACTTCGTTTGATATATTAAAAACATTCTGAGTTACAAAGATAGGTCCCAAATGAAAGTTACTATGTGCGGAAAATAAGTTTGGTACAAGTCAAACGATGTTTTTAAAGTATATAAATCCCAGGTGAGACGCGTCGTCACCGCGACTCTATGATATGTCCACATGTATGCCATGAAGTGAATGCCTTAGTTACCTGAAAATACATTGCTAAAAGTGTCAACACAAAGGTTGAGTGAGTTCATAGAGTTGTTGAAAATGTATAATACGACTACCACAAGTATAAATTAGGTATGACAATGTCGCCACAAAAATGATACAATTGCTATAAGTCCATGACACCGAAGCTTGACTGATGTTCGCCCCAATAGAGTGTTTTGCCGAACAACTCAAATAATGATTATGAAATGAAATGCATCCGTCCGGTTGGAATCCGCCAACCCGGATGGAGGTGTCACCCTCGATAGATCTATCCACTCACTCACGCTTCTATGAAATTAACGGTTCATGTTCATAAAATGGGGACATTTAACTGGCAATGAGGTAACTTAAGCAATGTAATGAATTTGATATACTTGGTATCGTAATAAAATGATGTACAATGTATTCTCCCCCGTAGGTTTGAAATAAGTAAAAACTTGAATAAATCGGGGCTATGAAAACTCACCTGTTGCAATGATAATGATGATATAATGGCAATACTGAAATGAGGTGCAACCTCGGACCGTGACCTATTATGAATGATATGTTCTAATGTAAATCGTGAAACAATGTCGTGCATGCAAATCCACATGTAATCTATACCACTTGTATGTTTTTGAAAATAGAATTTATCGTCGAATTATATGTTTATGACATCTCGTCATGTTATAAAATACTTTACAAGTATTTACGTTGAAATGATATCCTACGATAATCATTTAGTGATTTATTATGAAATTATAACTTTTCGTCGTAAAATAATGTCGTTGAAATTTTCATGAAAGTGACTAAATGGCCTTGAAAAGCTAGTCGTAAAATGGTGCATGTCGAGTGTTAGGAAACGAACTCAACGGTTTTGGGAAGCTTGTATCATTATCTCAAAGTTTTGGCATTTAAGTTTTCATTCTAGGGGTCTCGATCATGGAGAAAAGTATAGGTGAAGTATGGTACTTGTGCCCAAAATATGGTTTAAGTGTGGTTTTCGGCAAAGTTTAAGCGACCGTATATTATTCATTACAACTCCGCTTGACGAACGGTTGGACATTTTGGAAAATAGGCTTGGTGAACTTACTTTTACTAGAAGACATCACATTATAAAAAGTAATCGTCAATGTTAAAACGACCCTCAACATGGTCACTTGTTTTGCCGTAATACTTGTCTAATAGAAATATATTAGTTTTTCTTATATAATAAAGTTACGGCAACTTTGTTAAATCGTGTAATTTAATCGTTACAAGTCCGTTTTCACGCTTAATATGTCCTCGGAATCGTAATAATATATACTAATATATTTTTGATAAGTCGACACATTTTATAACGCTTAAGACTCATTTTGACTCGTAAAAAGTCGAGATTACATGCTGAATTTTCTGTACCAAATATCTTTCGTCGTCAAACTTGAAAATTCATAACTTCTTCGTTATAGCTCCGCTTTAATCCGTTCAAGCGCCACGTTTCGTTTTAAAGTGTATTTTCTAAATATCTAGCCCAAAATATTTTACCAACTGTCGATTTTCCAGATTCTCAAAATACCAACAGACCCTTAATTATAGTTGTCGAAATGAGTTTTCTCGCATAAAACCTATTCTAACCAATTCAAAACAACTCCGAGGCTATTCAAATCCTACCATACACCTTCTTAGGGTGTCATGGGTTCCTAAACATCACCAAAAGTGATATGTTACAAGGGATAATTATAGGAAGATATAATTATATATAACTCTTAAAAATTAATGTAAAAGTGGTATAAACCTCATGAGATTTGCATGTTTTCTCAAATGAAATGAAATGACCAAAACAATGAATATGAAATATTATGATGAAAATAAAAGCTTACAAGTAACTTGATGAGGTTATTAGAACAAAGGGTTTCTAATCACTCAAGGTTTATATTGCAAAACCTTAACAAGAGTGATACTAGTGTAATTAAAACTTGATTAGAGAAAAGTTTATGAAATCTTTCTTGGTCCCCTTGGATGGCCGGTTTGCAAGAGAAGAGAGGAGGAGAGAAACTTTTATTTCACCATCTAATGTGTGACATCTATGTGTTTTGGATGGATATCTTAGTGTATATTGCAAATATCTACAAGATATTTGTATCTCATGGTGACTCACTTGTAAATGTCGACCACATATAAAAAATATAAAGAGTTGTGTAATTTTGTATCAATTAGTGTATAAGTGTTGGATAAATGTGTAATTATTTAAGGATTGTAGGTAACTTGTGTATTTATTTAAGTATTTAAGGTAGCGTTAGCTAAAAATATATTTTAACGGAACAAAATAAAATGTATTGAAGTCATAAAAATTATAAAAATACATTTATCACAAGTATTGAGTGAATAAATATTTATCGTGTTAAATTTACAAAAACGTCGTAAATATATAAATATAACAATTTATATACCAAATAAAATTTAAATCACCGGGTAAACTCATAATAATATTTTTATGATCTTAATATGAATATAAAAATATATCGGGATAATTTTTGGAAGTATTGGATCAAATATTCAAAATAATTAATTACGCGATAGCGTTTATTTAATAAGAAAATAAACGTTTAATGTAAAATGCAAAACCCATGCATAAATCGATATGAAATGATGTTATTGATGATATGTAGACTAAATCTAGTCTACAGGAAATGTCCTTGATGATATGTTCATGAATTCGCAGCTAAACCATTAAGGTTATGCGAATTTGATACTCGTAAACGTAATTTACGATAAATGGTGAAATAGTGAAACATTTAAAGTTTGTAAAATGACCTGAAATTACGAGTTGTCACACCCATACCCATGGAGCTTGACCCATAACTCATTGCATGACATAATGCTTAAGTCATACATGGTTTTAATCCATGGCACATAGTTTTAATCCATGAACTAGACGCATTTCATCTTAGAGATACATTGTATCTACTTTGATACCATGATCCATAACCCATGACCCACGACCCAAAACCCATGGGCAAAGGGGAGCGTCCCACGGATCCCCAGTATTGCACTGGACGGATCCCTCAAGTGAGGGATCCGTGGGATCCGTGGAACATTAGAAATTTTCTATCTATAAATAGTGAGCCATTTCTTCATTGTTTCTTACCCCTTTCTCACATATTTTCTCTTTGAGTTATAAACTCTCTAACCTCAGATCCAAGTGATCTATGTATGTAGTTTTGTTTTCGTGTGATTCTCTAGGTTCCTTTTAAAGGTGAGATCACCATCTTTTGAAGACGAGCAAGCTCAAGTCCATAAGTTGCCATGCTTCGTTATCATCAAGACTACTTAGGTTCTCTTGTTGATAGTTTTCTTCTTCAAAGCTCTAAGAACAAACTAATCCCTTATAGAATGTTCTTGACATGCCTTTATCATCACATCATGTAATTCCACCCTCAATTCCAAAGTCCATTGTACGTACTTGCGAATAAGATGATGGAACCTCTAAACACATCTCTCATGAAGACTTTCTTCATTCCCGAATCGGCGAACACTCATCAACCATTTGATGATCCATCTAGCGAAAACGCTCAAGGAACCTAGCTTTCTTTCAAAATAGGGTCAATCCTTAGTATCCATGCTTTATCAATGTAATGTAATTTCCTTCATGAAATAAGACATCTTACATTTTGATATCTCTACACTAATGTTAGAACTTCTTAGAAAAAACCTAACTTTGAAACATGATGCATTGTGCAACCCTTGCATACCTTTTGTAAAGGTTCTGCTTAGCAGAGAGACGGATCCCAAAGTTCGTGCTAGACGGATCCCTAATCTTAAGGAACCGTGGGATCCGGCAAACAGAAATGCAATTGCAATCATTGTATTTCAAAACATGTCCTTAGATCACTTCACACTAAGCTAGACATAGTGCCTTAAGATAAATTGAGCCCTTATCAAGTTGAGTAAACTTTTCGTACTCACACATAACTCACTTAGATCACACTCAAAACACTTGTAGATCTATCATCACACCAAAACTCATTACTCTTCCGCTCTTATACTCACACATAATCCCTCACATGTTAAAGCATCTAGCTTTAGAAACCTTTCAATGATAGCAAATTGATTGTAGTCATCCTTACCTCATAATAGGTCGAAATGGGTCAAATTCTAGCTTTTCCATCTTAAACTTTTAGGATATCTTCCAAAACATTATCTTAAGTTACTATCTGGTCTCTAGGATCATTTAGCTCCATTTGACACTCTCAAATCTTTAGTGTCATCCTTGGTCACTCATTGGGACTCATAAAAGTTCCAATTTCTTCCATGAAAGTCTATCATTAGCTACATCACGCATTGCCCTTAAGCATTTAAGTACCCTTTCATTTAAGATACTTAGATGGACTGAAACACTCAAGAAGGTATAGGCTTTGGACCTTACAAACATCATTGTTATCTTTTCCTAGCTGCTGAGAGATGTATCCCTAGGAATAGCCTAGACGGATCCCTCATTGGAGGGAACCGAGGGATCCGTATGACAGATTCATGTCAACTCTAGCTAAAACAATCATTTCAAGCTCATCTTGCTAACTTGAACACTCCATCTCATCTTAATTAAGTTCCTAGATCAGTACAACTCAGAAGTTGACTCTTGTGCATGCTAATCATCACAATCCAATGAATTTTAGTAGCTTAAGTCTTGAATGCACTTGCCAAATCCCTTGCTTTATAAACCACATTGTAAGGACTCCTAAACTCATCATCTTCATCTTCATTTTCAGCACTTAGAAACCTTTACAAACTTCTTTTAATCATCTCATCATGAGAAAATCTCCAAGTGGTAACTCATCCACAAAAGGACCACCCAAGAAAATTGGTCGTGTTGTACACAAAATTCTTCAACCAAATCATCTCTGGACAAATCCACAAAAGCTAGGATTTCTACTCCACCAACTCAATCATTCAAACCAATCCCTAAAAGGATAGTTCCCACAAAACTACCAATGTCAAACACAACCATACCTTCTAAACCAAATAATCCTATTTCCACCAAACCATCACCATTGGTGCCTAGAGCCCTATCATTCACCACTCCACTTTCATCACCACATCTCTACAATCTAGAGGATTTGCCTCCTAGGCCATCTCATCCTCCACCACCGGCAACACTCTCCTCATTAGGAGGAATAATGGAAAAAAATCAAGGTGTTGAGTCAACACTAGCTCCAGCTTCCTTTTCGCCGTCACCATCAAATAATCCCATTTGGATTATGACAAATTATCAAAGTCAACCACCCGACAACATGGAATTTGACACCTCTCTACCACCACCATCATTCTTGGTTGAGCCATCTTCAAATGCGCCTCCACCAATCCCTCCATCGTTTGAGGCTCCTCAACCCGCTTCACTTGATCCTTCACATCAAGCAATTTCATTTCTTCCATCACCACTACCTAGCCATGACAAAGATTGTTATCATTGTCAACATGTTGAAAGTTTGCTACATGAAGTATGGGAAGATCAACGTTTCATGTTTTATCACCTCCTCGAACGTTTCGACGAGATTAAACCTATAAAAATTTGAGCTAGAGGATTTTAGTGGTGTCCTAGTATCATGCGTAACTTAGATAGTCTAGTAACTCCAAGTCATGTATCATTATTTTCTTAGTTTTTAGAGTCATGTATATCATATCTCTAGTTTTATTAAATGAAATTACATGATATTTGCTATATTTATGAGAATATGATTAGTTGGTATAATACATATCTCACTTTGATGTTAACATTATTTGTTATATCTCCATTGCTGAATCTTGTCATCAGACAGACGGATCCCTAGAATTTGCCTAGACGGATCCCTCCAAGGAGGGAATTGTGGGATCCGTGCAACAGAAGAACAATTTTCTGCTAACTTGAGTCTTATTTGCAGGAAATTATGCATTATATACTTGTCTTTTAACCTTTGTTTTGTTGGTTTTCAATTGACACATGAATACTTTGACACTCCAAAGCTAGGGGGAGCTTTGTGTCAAAGCATTACATTGCAAGATCATTTGCAATATTAGGAGTACATTTCATGACGTCCCCTTGCAAAGCTGCAATTATCTAGGGGGAGCATTATCGTCGTTAAGACAAAACCATTTGCAAACATGGTTGCAATACATTAGCTTAGTAGTTTTTATTTACTTGACATCCTCGCAAAGGGATGGACTCGTCAAGGGGTAGTTAAGACGAGAACTCTTCCCGTCACTTGCTCTCTGTTCATTCTTTTCACATGTTTAAAAAAAAAAAAAAAAAAAAAACAATGTGTTGGTTTATTTTCAAGCTCTTTTTGTTTCGACAAAGGGAGAAGAAAGTAAAACTACAAATTCAAACGTTATTTAATTTTAGTTTTTACAAATTTTAGTTTTCCTTAAAATAATTTTATGTTTTGTCATCAACAAAAAGGGGGAGATTGTTAATACAAATAAACCGTAAAATGTTTATTTATATTTTGCGATCTTCTAATGTTTTGTCGATAACAAACGTAAAATCATTTTAACGAAAATAATAAAATACGTAAATGGTTCGAGCCAATAGTTTTCTAACATACTTACGTTTTCACATAAAACACTAAAACAAGTATAAGTGATTTTATGATTTAATAATACATATGTACAACAACTACTATTTACATAATGGGCAAATATATACATAACTAGTATGTATTATAATGGGTAATATAAATGGGTAGAAACTTAAGTATTTGACCCATTGACCAAATACATTAAATATAGCTGGGTACAACCCAAAGTCCATGACCTATAACCATGGAGCTTGACCCATAACTCATTGCATGACATCATGCTTAAGTCATACATGGTTTTAATCCATGGCCCATAGTTTTAATCCATGAACAAGATGCATTTCATCTTAGAGACACATTGTATCTACTTTGATACCATGATCCATAACCCATGACCCATGACACAAAACCCATGGTCAAAGGGGAGCGTCCTACGAATCCTCAGTATTGCACTGGTCGGATCCCTCAAGTGAGGGATCCGTGGGATCCGTGGAACAGTAGACATTTTCTCTCTATAAATAGTGAGCCATTTCTTCATTGTTTCTTACCCCTTTCTCACATATTTTCTCTTTGAGTTATAAACTTTCTAACCTCATATCCAAGTGATCTATGTATGTAGTTTTGTTTGTGATTCTCTAGGTTCCTCTTAAAGGTGAGATCACCATCTTTTGAAGACAAGCAAGCTCAAGTCCATGAGTTGCCATGCTTCGTTATCATCAAGACTACTGAGGTTCTCTTGTTGATAGTTCTCTTCTTCAAGGCTCTAAGAACAAACTAATCCCTTATGGAATGTTCTTGACACGCCTTTATCATACATCATGTACTTCCACCCTCAATTTCAAAGTCCGTTGTACGTACTTGTGAACAAGATGACGGAACCTCTAAACACATCTCTCATGAAGACTTTCTTAATTCTCGAATCGGCAAACACTCATCAACCATCTGATGATCCATCTAGCGAAAACTCTCAAGGAACTTAGATTTCTTTCAAAATAGGGTTAATCCTTAGTATCCATGCTTTATCAATGTAATGTAATTTCCTTCATGAAATAAGACATCTTACATTTTGATATCTCTACACTAATGTTAGAACTTCTTAGAAAAACCCTAACTTTGAAATATGATGCATTGTGCAACCCTTGCATACCTTTTGTAAAGGTTTTGCTTAGCAGAGAGACGGGTCCCAAAGTTCGTGCTAGACAGATCCCTACTCTTAAGGAACTGTGGGATCCGGCAAACAGAAATGCAATTGCAATCATTGTATTTCAAAACATGTCCTTAGATCACTTCATACTAAGCTAGACATAGTGCCTTAAGACAAATTGAGCCTTCATCAAGTTGAGTAAACTTTTTGTACTCACACAAAACACACTTAGATCACACGCAAAACACATGTAGATCTATCATCTCACCAAAACTCATTACTCTTCCGCTCTTATACTCACACATAATCCCTCACATGTTAAAGCATCTAGCTTTTGAAACGTTTCAACGATAGCAAATTGATTGTAGTCATCCTTACCTCATAATTGGTCGAAATGGGTCAAATTCTAGCTTTTCCATCTTAAGCTTTTAGGATATCTTCCACAACAGTATCTTAAGTTACTATCTGGTCTCTAGGATCATTTAGCTCCATTTGGCACTCTCAAATCTTTAGTGTCATCCTTGGTCATTCATTGGGACTCATAAAAGTTCCAATTTCTTCCATGAAAGGCTATCATTAGCTACATCACTCATTGCCCTTAAGCATTTAAGTACCCTTTCATTTAAGATACTTAGATGGACTGAAACACTCAAGAAGGTGTAGGCTTTGGACCTTACAACCATCATTGTTATCTTTTCCTAGCTGCTGAGAGATGTATCCCTAGGAATAGCCTAGACAGATCCCTCATTGGAGGGAACCGTGGGATCCGTATGACAGATTCATGTCAACTCTAGCTAAAACAATCATTTCAAGCTCATCTTGCTAACTTGAACACTCCATCTCATCTTAATTAAGTTCCTAGATCAGTACAACTCTGAAGTTGACTCTTGTGCATGCTAATCCTCACAATCCAATGAATTTTAGTGGCTTAAGTCTTGAATGCACTTGCCAAATCCTTTGCTTTATAAACCACAGTGTAAGGACTCCTAGACTCATCATCTTCATCTTCATTTTTAGCACTTAGAAACCTTTACAAACTTCTTTGAATCATCTCATCATGAGAAAATCTCCAAGTGGTAACTCATCCACTAAAGGACCACCAAAGAAAATTGCTCGTGTTGTACACAAAATTTCTTCAACCGAATCATCTCCGGTCAAATCCACAAATGCTAGGATTTCTCCTCCACCAACTCAACCATTCAAACCAATCCCTAAAAGGATAGTTCCCACAAAACTACCAATTTCAAACACAACCATACCTCCTAAACCAAACAATCCTATTTCCACCAAACCATCACCATTGGTGCCTAGAGCCCTATCATTCACCACTCCACTTTCATCACCACATCTCTACAATCTAGAGGATTTGCCTCCTAGGCCATCTCATCCTCCACCACTGGCAACACTCTCCTCATTAGGAGGAATAATGGAACAAAATCATGGTGTTGAGTCAACACTAGCTCCAGCTTCCTTTTCGCCATCACCATCAAATAATCCCATTTGGATTATGACAAATTATCAAAGTCAACCACCCGACCACATGGAAGTTGACACCTCTCTAACACCACCATCATTCTTGGTTGAGCCATCTTCAAATGCGCCTCTACCAATCCCTCCATCGTTTGAGGCTCCTCAACCCGCTTCGCTTGATCCTTTACATCAAGCAATTTCATTTCTTCCATTACCACTACCTAGCCATGACAAAGATATTTATCATTGTCAACATGTTGAAAGTTTGCTACATGAAGTACGAGAAGATCAACGTTTCATTTTTTATCACCTCCTCGAATGTTTCGAGGAGATTAAACCAAAACAAATTTGAGCTAGAGGATTTTAGTGGTGTCCTAGTATCAAGCATAACTTAGATAGTCTAGTAACTCCAAGTCATGTATCATGATTTTCTTAGTTTTTAGAGTCATGTATATCATATCTCTAGTTTTATTAAATGAAATTACAAGATATTTTCTATATTTCTAAGAATATGATTAGTTGGTATAATACATATCTAACTTTGATGTTAACATTATTTGTTATATCTCCATTGCTGAATCTTGTCATCAGACAGACGGATCCCTAGAATTTGCCTATACGGATCCCTCCAAGGAGGGAACCGTGGGATCCGTGCAACAGAAGATCAATTTTCTGCTAACTTGAGTCTTATTTGCATGAAATTATGCATTATATACTTGTCTTCTAACCTTTGTTTTGTAGGTTTTCAATTGACACATGAATACTTTGACACTCCAAAGCTAGGGGAGCTTTGTGTCAAAGCATTACATTGCAAGATCATTTGCAATATTAGGAGTACATTTCATGATGTCCCCTTGCAAAGTTGCAATTATCTAGGGGGAGCATTATCGTCGCTAAGACAAAACCATTTGCAAACATGGTTGCAATACATTAGCTTAGTAGTTTTTATTTACTTGACGTCCTCGCATAGGGATGGACTCGTCAAGGGTAGTTAAGACGAGAACTCTTCCCGTCACTTGCTTTCTATTCTTTCTTTTCACATGTTTAAAAAAAAAAAAAAAAAAAAAAAATATATATATTTTGGTTTATTTTGAATCTCTTTTGTTTCGACAAAAGGGAGAATAAAGTATAAACTACAATTCAAACTTTTACAATTTTAGATTTTCCTTAAAATAATTTTATGTTTTGGCATCAACAAAAAGGGGGAGATTGTTAATACAAATAAGCCATAAAAACACTTATTTATATTTTACGATCTTCTAATGTTTTGTCGATAAAAACGTAAAATCATTTTAACGAAAAGAATAAAATACGTAAATGGTTCGAGCCAATAGTTTTCTAACACACTTACATTTTCACATAAAACACTAAATCAAGTATAAGTGATTTTATGATTTAATAATACATATGTACAACAACTAGTGTTTACATATTGGGAAAATATATACATAACCAGTATGTATTATAATGGGTAATATAAATGGGTAGAAACTTAAGTATTTGACCCATTGACCAAATACATTAAATATATTTGGGTACAACCCAATGTCCATGACCCATACCTATGGAGCTTGACCCATAACTCATTGCATGACATCATGCTTAAGTCATACATGGTTTTAATCCATGGCCCATAGTTTTAATCCTTGAACCATGGACTAGATGCATTTCATCTTAGAGATACATTGTATCTACTTTGATACCATGATCCATAACCCATGACCCATGACCCAAAACCCATGGGCAAAGGGGAGCGTCCCACGGATCACCGGTGTTGCTGGGCGGATCCTCAAGTGTGGGATCCGTGGGATCCGTGGAACGATGAGATATTTTCTATCTATAAATAGTGAGCCATTTCTTCATTGTTTCACCCCTTTCTCACATATTTTCTCTTTGAGTTATAAACTCTCTAACCTCGGATCCAAGTGATCTATGTATGTAGTTTTATTTTGTTTGATTCTCTAGGTTCCTCTTAAAGGTGAGATCACCATCTTTTGAAGGCCGCAAGCTCAAGTCCATGAGTTGCCATGCTTCGCTATCATCAAGACTACGAGGTTTTCTTGTTGATAGTTTTCTTCTTCTCATAAGAAGTGTAGTGTTGAAGACATTAATGAAAGATGTCTCAAGTGTCAAGGCGAATATGTTAGTGAAGGGTGTAGATCGTCCGTATTGAAAGCACTAGTGAAGGGTGCTTAGAAGTCAAGGCTAGAGGCATTAGTGAAGGGTGCCTAGAAGTCAATTCACAAGACATTAGTGAAGGATGTCTTGAAGATCGATTCAAAGGCATTAGTGAAAGGTGCCTAAGGTGTACATTCGATATTGTGTGATTCGATGTACATGATAGATTAGTATTGGGTCAAAGGACATTGTTATCTTTGATGATGTTATTATAAGGAGTTGATCTCCTTTGGGGTTAGGTGTTGGTGTAGTGTTGGGTAGTAGTTCCTCCATTGTAATGGAACTCGGTATCTAGCCTAGTACCGGATAAAGGGTAGGCGACGTTGTGATAGGTTTGGTTCTACCTCGTGGAAGAACTCGGTATCTAGCCATGTACCGGATAAAGAATAGGCAACGTTGTGAATGTTTCTCCACCATAAGGAGCTAGTGTTGTGTAGTGATTACGAACTCTCGAGTAGGTAACTCGGGGAGTGGAGTAGGGCAAGGAAGGTGTTGTAGCCGAACCATTATAAATACTCGTGTTGTGGTTTTGTGCTTCTTACTCTTTCTCTTTCTCTTTTCATTACATATTTATATTTCTTTATGTTTTGTTTATCAACATCCAACATACATCCAAATAGATTGACATGAGTCGATCTAAACAGTTTAAAACAAAGTTTTAATCGGTAAAACTATTCAATCCCCCTTCTAGTTTTCCACAGGTTTAATGTTTATAGTGTCAAGTATTTGAAATGTTTTAAGAGTCATTTCACACGTTTTAATGTATGTTAAAGAGTTATGTTTAAGTGGTGTATGCAAACGGGGTCAAAACGGGTATTTTGGCCTAATACCCGTCACTTTGTAAAGGACGTTTCCGTAGGTCATTATGACCAAGTTTATGCATATATTTGATGTTTATAATGACCTAATGATTTCTGGAAGTTTTGGTGTTATAGAAGTCATTTTCCAGAAAATGGGTCAAAAGTACATAAAAGGGATATGCAGAAAAAGGGGTGATTGGGACAAGGTCTATTTTAATACATTTTGTGTCAAACGGGTCAAGAATGTTTGGAAAAACAATGTGTTAATACAAATAAGCCGTAAAAATATTTATTTATATTTTACGATCTTCTAATGTTTTGTCGATAACAAATGTAAAATCATTTTAACAAAACAAATGAAATACGTAAATGGTTTGAACTAATAGTTTCTAACATATTCACATTTTCACATAAAACACTAAACCAAGTATAAGTGATTTTATGATTTAATATTACATATGTACAAAAACTAGTGTTTACATATTTAGGTAAAATATACACATAACTAGTATGTAGTATATTCGGTAATATAAATGGGTAGAAACTTAAGTATCATAACCCATTGGGAAAATACATTGAATGTAGTTGGGTACAATCCAAAGCCCATGACCCATGGAGCTTGACCCATAACCCATTGCATGACATCATGCTTATATCATTTATGGATAATATCCATAACCCATGGTTTTGACCCATACCCATGTGACTAGGTGCATTGCACTCAAGAGATACATTGTATCTAGCTAAAGACCCATGGATCAACCCATGACCCATAACCAAAATACCCATGGGTAAAGAGAGCGTCCCACGGATCCCTAGCTTTACGCTAGATGGATCCTGTTGAAGGATCCATGGGATCCGGGATAGTGAGAATTTTTCCTCTATAAATAGTGAGCCATTTCTTCATTATTTCTAACCCCTTTTCTAACATACTTTCCCTAGAGTTGAAAACTCTCTAACCTTAGATCCAAGAGATCTATGTTTGTAGTTTTGTTTTTGTGTGATCTTCTAGGTTCCTCTTAAAGGCGAGATCACCACCTTTGAAGTCGAGCAAGCTCAAGTCCATGATTTACCATGCTTCCTCATCATCAAGACTATAGAAGTCTTCTTGTTGATGATTGTTTTTCTTTTCCTAAAAAGTGTTAAAGACATTTGTGAAAGGTGTCTCAAGTGTGAAGACGAAGATATTAGTGAATGGTATCTATCGTTCATATCATAAGCACTTGTGGTAGATACTTAGAAGTCAAGACTAGAAGCATTATTGAAGGGTGATTAGAAGTCAAGACACAAGACATTAGTAAAGGGTGTCTTGAAGATCTAGTTAAAGGCATTAGTGAAAGGTTCCTTAGATGTACATTCGATATGGTGTGTTTCGATGTACAAGATAAATTAGTACTAGATCTAAGGATATTGATATCCTTGATGATGTTGTAAAAAGGAGTGGATCTCCTTTGGGATTAGTCGTTGGTGTAGTGTTGGGTAGTAGTTCCTCCATTGCAATGGAACTAGGTGCTTAGCCTATTACCTAATAAAGGGTAGGCGATGTTGTGTAGGTGTGGTTCACCTTGGTGTGAAAGAACTAGGTACTTAGCCTAGTACCTTATAAAGGGTAGGCGACGTTGTGTAGGTGTTGTTCACCTTGGAGTGAAAGAACTCGGTGGTTAGCCTAGCACCGGAAAAAGGGTAGGCGACTTTGTGAAGGCTTCTCCGCCATAAGAAGATTGGTGTAGTGTTTACGAATTCTCGAGTAGGTGACTCGAGGAGTGGAGTAGGGCAAGGAAGGTGTCCTTGTAGCAGAACCACTATAAATACTCGGGTTGTGGTTTTGTGCTTCTTACTCTTATCTTTCATTACATACCTTTATATGTTTATCTATCAACATCCAACACACACATCCAAATAGATTGACATAAGTCGATCTAAATAGTTTAAAGGAAGTTTTAATTGGCAAAACTATTCAACCCTCATTCTAGTTTTTCACAATTGGAATCGGAGCTTAGTTACCAAGTTTCTTGAAGTGTATTGTACTTTAAAAACTTGATACGATCCATGGTTAATTGAAAACTACAAAGAAGGTTTTCATAAAACAAACACCATGTCTTTTAAAACTATACGTTTGGATGTTGATTTGATAACAACATTTTTCTTATTTAGTTTTTCATTTAATTGCACTAATCCTCTTTGTCATGTTGATTAGTCAAAGCTCACATCTATCAAGCCATAGGATTTTCTTGACAATAAAGATTACCTTCCCTAAGAAGGTATCTTGAGCACAAAGGAGCTGGAATTGTCTTCTGACACTTGATGTGTCATTTGTAAAGACATTCCTAAGTGCATTCGAGGTATGACTTTCCACTTATCTCTAAATGACATTAGCTTGATAAATAAGTATGCTTACTAAGGTATTTATTTGATTAATTTTTGTGCATATACATGCTTTACATGTAGCTTCATTAGGAAGCTGTTTCTCACATACGTGTCACTCTTTCGTCTAAAAATCATGGTGTATAAAACTTGTGTTTTGTTTTACTTAATCCAAAAATCATATCTTTCTAATAATAAAACAAAACACAAATCTCAAAAATTCCTCCTTCCCCATAAATAAACCATCCGTCGACCACTCTATCAAATCCCATTTTCAAATCTTCCAATTTAAAAATTTCCTCTCATTCAAAACTTCATATTCCTCTCCATTTCATCTCATCCGAAACCAAGAAGGATCGTCTTCAACATGGTTTACATCGCCTCGTGCTCATCGCCTTAACACTCATCGCACTTGTGTCCCTATGATGAAGTTCACATACGGAGACATTTACTTTGTCTTGTTAATCTACATTGGGGTTATATACCCAATCCTTTGTATCATTCTTAGTATTGAAATTAAATATTACTAATAGTCCAGTTATCTAGGTTATTATTATCTTAATATGTTTGTCATTTCTTTTGATTTATATGTTTCATATTCTTTCGTGATACATTAGAAGTCATGTATGCATGCTAAAAGAAAATGTAGGATAAAACACATATCGTGGTATAAAATTGTATAACCTATGTTTTTATCAAATTTGTTTCTGTTACGACAGATCCACGGATCCCAGAAAATACACTAGCCGGATCCCTTTTGAAAGGGAACCGTCCTACTGGAAAAACTGTTTTTCATGCAAAATAAAAACCACTTTCTTTCTAAAAGTTATATTCCACTAGAATGTCAAAACCATAAGTGAGTTAAGTGTCAATATTGATAAAAACCATTGTTAATAAAAATCTAGTAAAAACATTAGATAATCATTGGTCGACCACAAACATCACTTTCTATTAACTCATCATTTCTATAGGTTCAACTATGACGCATGAATATGAGTTTGATTTTTCACTCACTAGCGTCTACACTCCGAACATCTCCCTTGAACCCAACACACCTGGCAATCATGTCCGTGGGTTCAATAATCTCGAAAATCGTCACTTCCACAAAGGACGTATTGTAGACACCTCTCTACAATTCGAAGAAGGTATCAATACCTCCTTCCGAGCCATAGGACTAGAATGTCTTCTTGAAATCAACGAGAAGATATGTCCAAGGTTCATAATGGAATTCTTCCGTCAAGTTGAACTCGTTCGTAACGAGGATCGCTCTTTATCTCTTTGGTTTTATATCAAAAACCAAAAGTTTACTTTAACCTTGGGCATTTTGCTCACATCCTCTGAATTCCAAACCATGGACAATATGCCTTCACCAAAGATTGGTCTCTTGATTCTCTCTTCAACTTTCGTGAAGAAAATAGTCCATATTGTTCTCACATACCTTCCCGGAAGATTTAAATCGCATAATATTCAAACCTCGACCATATTACTCCGATCCAAACATTATCTTCACACGGGACATCCGAGAAGAGTACAAGCCTCTTGCACTAATCCTGCGTGAGAATGTTTGGAGTTTTAGGGGAAATCGAGAAATCCTTCCCGCTTGTTGTGCTCACATGTTGTACTGTTTGCTAACACAACAACCATACAATCTCGCATATTTCTTTGCAAGGCGAATTGTAAATCTTCAAGGCTCCAAGAATAAACTCATCCCTTATGGAATGTTCTTGACGCGCCTCTATCATAACGTTATGCACTTTCATCCTCAATTTCAAAGTCCGTTGTACGTACTTGTGAACAAGATGATGGAACCGCTAAACCTATCTCTCATGAAGCCTTTCTTCATTCTTGATTCCACCAACACTCATCAATCACGTGATGATCCTCCTAGCGAAAACACTCAAGGAACCTAGTAGTTTTTCAAATAGGATCAATCCTCTTGTACTCGTGCTTTATCAATGTAATCCTATTTCCTTAATGAAATAAAACATCTTACATTTTGATATCTTAGTGTTAGTACCCTTTAAACTAACCTTGGAATATAATGCATTTTCAAGATCATTGCATACCTTTAGTAAAGGTTCTGCTGAGCAGATGGACGGATCCCAAAGTTTGTGCTAAACTAATCCCTACATTTAGGGAACCGTGGGATCCGGCAAAGAAAATGCAATTGCAAGCATTGTATTTCAAACATATCCTTAGAACACCTCACACTAAGCTAGACATAGTGTCTTAAGGCAAATTAAGTCCTTATCAAGTTAAGTAGATCCTTCCTACTCACGCATAACTCACCTAGATCACACTCAAAGGCGCTTGTAGATCTATCGTATCACTTTAATCCATTACTCTTCCGCTCTCAAACTCACACATCATTTTCACATGATCCTCATATCTAAGCGTTGGAAACCTCTTATAGCAAAATTGATCATAATCATCCTTACATCAAAAATGGTGAAATTGATCAAATTCTAGCTTTTCCATCTTAAGACTTTAGGATATTCTCCAAAGGATTAATCTAAGTCACTATCTCGATCTCTAGGATCATTTAGCTTCAATTGACACTCTCATCTTTAGTGTCATCCTTGTTCATTCATTGGTACTCTTGAAAGTTCCAAGTCCTTCCATAAAAGGCAATCATTAGCTACATCACTCATTACCTTCAAGTACTTAAGCACCCCTTCATTTAAGACACTTAGGAGGACTGAAACACTCAAGATGATATAGATCTTAGACTTTAGAAACATCATTTCTACTCTTTCATAGTCACGAGAGCCGGATCCCTAGGATTAGCCTAGGCGGATCCCTACGAGGAGGGAAGTGGGATCCGGATGATGATTATGTCAAACCTTGCTAAAACAATCATTTCAACTCATCTTTCTAACTCAAACACTCCATCTCATCTTTAATGAGTTCCTAGATCAGTACAAACTCGAAGTTGACTCTTGTGCATGTTAATCATCACATTCTAATGAATCTTAATGGCTTAAGGCTTAAATGCACTTGCCAAATCTCTTACTTTATAAACCACATTGTTAGGACTTCCATAGTCATCACCTTCATCCTAATTTCCAACACTTAAGAAACCCTTACAAACTTCTTGAAATCATCTCATCATGAGGAAAACTCCAAGTAGTAACTTATCCACCAAAGAACCACCCAAGAAAATTGATCGTGTTGTACATGAAATTTCTTCAACCGAATCATCTCGGTCAAGCCAACAAATTCAAGGATCTCCTCTCAACCAATCAAACCAATTCCTAAAAGGAGTACCTACAAAACTACCTATGCCAAACCACCATACCTCCTATGCCAAACACCACCATACCTCCTAGGCCAAACAATATCATCTCCACTAAACCATCACCATTGGTTCCTAGAGCTATTTCTTTTACATCTCCACTATCATCACCACACCTCTACAATTTAGAGAATTTGCCTCTAGGCCGTCTCATCCTCCTCCGCCGACAACATTCTCCTCATTAGGAGGAATAGTGGTACAAAATCAAGGTGTTGAGTCAACATTAGCTCGGCTTCCTTTTCGCCGTTTCCATCATATAATCCCATTTGGATTATGAGAAATCATCAAAGTCAACCACTCGACCATATGGAAGTTGACACTTCTACCACCACCATCATTCTTGGTGAGCCATTCTCAAATGCGCCTCCACCAATCCTCCGTCGTTTGAAGCCCCAAAATCCGCTTCTCTTGATCCTTCGCATCAAGCCATGTCATTTCTTCCACCACCACTACCTAGCCATGACAAAGATTGTTATCATTGTCAACATGTTGAAAGTTTGATACATGAAGTACGAGAAGACCAACGTTTCATGTTTTACCATCTCCTCGAACATTTCGACAAGATCAAACCTAAACAAAACTTGAGCTAGAAAAGTTTAGTGGTGTCCTAGCATCAGCGATAATTGGTTTAGAAATTCCTAGTCATGTATGTATTTTTTTTTTTAGACTCATGCATATCATAACTCTAGTTTTATTAAATAAAATTACATGCTACTTGCTATATTTACGAGTATATGATTACGTTTTATTCATATCTCACTTTTGTGATAACATTAGTTGTTATACCACCATTTCTTGAATTTATTCATCGACCAGACGGATCCCTTTAATTTGTCCAGACGGATCCCTACTAGGAGGAACCGTGGGATCTGTGATACAAAAAACTATTTTTCTATTAACTTGGATCACATATGCAGGAAATTGTGCATTATACTTGTTTTCTAATCTTTGTTTTGTAGTTATTTAATTTACACATGAAGACTTTGAAATCCAGAAGCTAGGGGAGCTATGTGTCAAAGCAATACATTGCAAATTACTTGCAATATTAGGATTACATTTCTTGACATCCCTTTGTAAAATTGCGATCATCAAGGGGGAGCACATTCGTCACTTAGACGAAATCTTTTGCAAACTTAGTTGCAAATAAACTAGCCTAGTATTACTTTCTTGATGCCCTTACATAGGGATGGACTCGTCAAGGGGGAGTAAAGACGAGATCCTTTCCCGTTACTTGCTCTTTATTTGTTTTTATTTCTTTCACATGTTTTTCCAAAACAATGTGTTAGTTTCCTTCAAGCTCTTTTTTTCGACAAAAGGGGAGAAGAAAGTTAAAACTACAAATTCAAACTTTTCGACTTTTAGCTTTTCCTTAAAATACTTTTATGTTTTGTCATCAACAAAAAGGGGGAGATTGTTAATACAAATAAGCCGTAAAAACGTTTATTTATATTTTACGATCTTCTAATGTTTTGTCGATAACAATCGTAAAATCATTTTAACGAAACAAATGAAATACGTAAATGGTTTGAACTAATAGTTTCTAACATATTCACATTTTCACATAAAATACTAAAACAAGTATAAGTGATTGTATGATTTAATATTACATATGTACAACAACTAGTGTTTACATATTTGGGTAAAATATACACATAACTAGTATGTAGTATATTGGGTAATATAAATAGGTAGAAACTTAAGTATCATGAATTAAGGTTGGGGTATTACTTCATGGAGCACAGTCATAATAATAGATAAGCGGCTCAAAAGAGGCGTTTTATATAAAAAGATTATCATTCATTTATTTAAATCGAGTTTACATAATAAAGGTCCCAAAGGAAATACGGAAATACATAGTTTTATTCTTGTGAATGATAACAAAATGGGCGCCCTTTATAAAAGAAAGTCCATTGCCACTCCGTGCCGATTCGTGCTCTAGTTTCACGAGATAAAACATGCTAAAAGTCAACACAAAGGTTGAGTGAATCCATAGTGTTTGCATAATAATCGAGTTGAACACAAGATAAGCAATAGTAAAATCGGTAATATTGCGATGCAGTATATTGCCCTAAGTCTCATGACACGCAAACCTTAACGATGCGGCATCATAGTAATGAACTAATGATGTAAGTTCACGACATCATAGAGATGATGAAAGTAACAATGCCCTCGGTAGGAGTTTGCCATTCTCCTAGTATTCTCAAATAACGTGCATTTGGTTACCTATCCGCTAACACAAATGGGCGTCAGCGCCAATAGATCTATTCACGATATTCGCGTTCACTCGCAAGTGATTAATGGTTCATGATATGAGGGACTTTTAGTGGCATCGATGGGTACTTAGGCAATATCAATCGGGATAGCATCTGAGAAAAATACTTGTGTTCGGTTTTTGTAGCATGTATCTCCCCACGAGTTTAGAAAACAAATATGTAAAAGTGGGACTATGAACTCACCTCGGTGTTAATACAATCTGGATGGAAAACAAATTAGATATTTTGAACAAACTGCTCCAACTCTCGACATGAGTTAGTATATCATGTATTTAGCATTCGTATTCAAGTTTATGCGACGGAAATGTTATATAGATAACATGAAGTCTCTACAAAAATTAAATATGCTTATCATACTTATTATTATGACTCAAATGATTAATAATAAGTTTTTATCAAAACCAAAGTTGTTAAATAAATTTTGTTTCCAAAATATTATATTTTACAATTTTAAATATTCTGATTTTACCCTTGTTCTTTCAAAATGACACTTTAAACCCTCAACTATGGGTTATTGACAAAATCAGTCCTTATATATTTAACTTCACAAAAATTACATTTTTAGTCCAAGGAAACTTTATTTTACAAAAATTATCATTTTTATGCTTAAGATTTTATAAGGAATTTTTACTTGTTTTTGGACAAAAGTACGGGTGTATAAAAACGAGGCCTTAATAGGTTTTTACTATGTTCTTAATCCTTTCAAGAGTATGTCCGGTGGTCTTTCTAATGGTTCAAACTAGAGGTCTAAATCTTTCACGGTTTGGTCACAATGATTTTACAAAGTAAGGGGTTCATGTGCTTTTTGTTGTTTTTGGGTAATAACGGGGCTAAAAGAGGGCAAGTTTTACACGAGGCAAGCTAGTGTCTCTACATCGCATTTGACCCTTCAAACACTATGTTGTAAGCTCTTTTAAATGGCATAGGTCTCATGTCCTAGTCGTCTTTGGTTAGAAAGATACAAGTCCACGAATATGGCCCCTTGGCCACGACGCGTTTTATGAAATTTCAGTTTTAAGCTATATCTTTTGCATGCGACCTTGTGAAATATTGTTTTACCCATTTCTAATGTTTTTAATACAGTTCCTAACCAAATTTATCAAAAATCCCATGTTTTCCCATGTATTTATTGTAAAATAACTTTTGGTGTTTAGGACTTTTGACCAAAAATGATGGGTTTTAAAGATAACGACTAGGCTTTTTAACCGGTTCATGGGGCTTTTGTAGTATCCGGTGGTCTTTACAACGATACCTTGGATGACCCTAGTACCTCTAACACCAAGTAGATAAAGGCGGGGCAAGTTGGGGGGTAAGGCCTTTTTTTAGGCGCCATGACCGTAAATGAAAAGAAAAAGAAACTATTTTAAACTTGGCGAGGACTAGGACTTAGGTTTAGGATTTTAATACCGATCATGTGACATCCTTAGTGACTAATCCTTATAGTGTTTACCTTAACCAATACCTCAAAATGAACTTGTTTTTATGTTCATGCGTTTTTATCGAAAGTTGTACAATCTCATGTTTTTGTTTAGTTTTATATGCTATAAGTTATATTAACATTACTAGGTGATGTAAATTACATAAAATGGTTAAATAAAGAGTGTGAGATACTTACCAACAATATTTTGATGAAACCAAAAATTACTCCTAATAGCTGCTAATTTACTCCAAGTACTTCCCTTCTTCTAAGCTTTTCTTTAGCCCTATTCTTACACTACTTAAGTAAAGGTTCAGAATGTATGTGACTATGGAAGTTATTATATGGGGCGTGTGATGTGTGAGGGATATGGCATAGTGTGTGTGATGGATGGGACTCCAAGAGTGAGGAGGGGGCGTTATATATAGGGTTGAAGGTGCATGAATCCCCAAGGTGCTAGGTCACCTTGTCTAGCAAGATAAGGGACAAGGTGATGTGTTCCATACACATGGGAGGTGCACATGAGTTTAAGGGGACATGTATTGGTGTGGTAAAACTCTAGCCAAGAGTTTTACCCACCATCTTTGACTATGGTAAAATTTCAAGGTAAATGGTTGATGTGTAACTCTTAGGTGCAAGAAATTTTGTTGTGGCTTATATTTTTACATGTAGAGCTTATGTAACTTAGTAGTAACTAGTTAATTCATTTCAAATCATGGTTACAAGGGGGGCGAGGCTTCTAAGGGTGGTACTTTAGGTTTCTTAAGTTGTACCTATTGTAGAAATGGTGTAAGTACTAGTTAAGTTACTAATTTCTTTTAGGTAAAAGCTATTTTAGATTAATCTATATGTAATAAATAAAAACAAGGTTTAAGTTTGGTGCAATATAGTTTATACATTGACATTGTTTTATTGTACTTTACTAAAATAAAATATATATTTAAGACTTGTGCTTGAAAGGTTTGTACAATGTGCTTAAAATTAAGTACACTAAGGTTTATAATGAATTTTATATTAAATAAATACTCTTATGCATCAATGACTTGTACATTGGTTTAATAAACTTGTACCTTGGAAATTAGTAAATGTTTCATTTATATCTTTAATTTTAGTTTGTGATTTTATTTACATAAAATCATAAGATTTACATATTAGGGTTTTAAATCGGAAATGCCTTAGAGTTAGGGTTTTATGCTTTAAACTTGTACATTAAGTTTAATGGTTTGTACATTAGGGTTTATGACGTAATATCGAAATTGTTATATTCAAACTTTAAGAAAACCCTAATTTACTTGTGACATTATATTGGAAATGACGCTAATAATATAAAGATTACTTTATACGGACATCCGTATGTTATGTGAAAGCACAACTAGCATGAATGACCATGCCGGGAAATTTCAAGTAAGACATAAGAGTGATGTTGTGAGACTTCCATTGTCGCATAAGTGTGTGTATATCAAAAGCATTAGCTATGAGAGTGAGCAGTTTGTGAGTGCGGCTTATTATCTAATCGTAGGAAAAAAAATGTACGTAGAAAAATGAATTACTACTAGTATAAAGATGGATTTTTACCGGTGGTTACAGTCTCCCTTCCTTAAATGGAATCTCGTCCTCGAGATTCACTCGGTGTTGGTTGCGGTGTTGGAGAATAGGTGTGGGTACTTCTGACGGAATTGATCTTCCCGTTCCCAAGTAAATTCTGGTCCTACTTTAGAATTCCATCTCACCTTAATGATAGGAATTCGGCTTCGTTTTAATTGCTTAACCTCCCTATCCATTATCTCCACAGGTTCTTCCACAAAATTGAGCTTGTCGTTAAGGTGGAGTTCTTTCATCGGAATGACAAGTGTTTCATCCGACAAACACTTCTTTAGGTTGGAAGCGTGGAAAGTAGGGTGTATGTTCTTGAGCTCTATAGGAAGCTCAAGTTTATAGGCTCTGAGGACCGATCCTTTCCGAATCTTGAATGGTCCTATGTATCTAGGATTTAATTTTCCCCGTTTTCCGAACCTAACCGTACCTTTCCATGGTGATACTTTTAGCATAACCCTATCACCCACTTCAAATTCCATAGGCTTTCGCCTTACGTCAGCGTAACTCTTTTGCCTATCTCGTGCAGCTTGTAGATGTTGCCTAATTTGTACTATCTTATCGGTGGTTTCCTGGATGATTTCAGGACCAGTGAGTTGAGCTTCTCCTACCTCGGCCCAACACACGGGTGATCGACACTTTCGCCCATAAAGTGCTTGACGGTCTTTGCCTTGATCTTGGCATGGTAGCTGTTGTTATATGAGAATTACGCCAAAGGCAAGTGTCTATCCCATCCTTTACCAAAATCTATTACACACGCCCTGAGCATATCTTCCAACGTTTGAATGGTTCTTTCGCTTTGTCCGTCGGTTTGAGGGTGGTAAGCAGTACTCATGTCTAAGTTAGTACCTAGAGCCTTTTGGAGTGATTGCCAAAATCGGGATGTGAAACGAGCGTCGCGATCCGAGATAATGGAAATTGGCACTCCGTGTCGTGAAACTATCTCCTTCAGATACAACTTTGCGAGTGTTTCCATCTCATCAGTCTCCTTGATTGGCAAGAAGTGAGCTGATTTCGTGAGACGATCAATGATAACCCAAATTGTATCATACCCACTGGACGTCTTAGGCAACTTGGTGATAAAATCCATTGTTATTCTCTCCCACTTCCACACAGGAATCTCTGGTTGAATCAACAAGCCGGACGGCTTTTGATGTTCCCCTTTCACTCGTGAACATGTCAAACATTTACTAACATATTCAGCAATGTCAGCCTTCATGTTTGGCCACCAGTAATACTTTTTAAGGTCCTGATACATCTTCTCAGACCCTGGGTGAATGGAGTACTTCGATTTGTGTGACTCATGCATAATCACATTTCGTAAATCACCATAATGTGGAACCCAACTCCTATTCTTTATGCAACGAGTTCCATCGGAACGACTTTCAAACATCTTGTCCATACCTCGTAAGTTCTCGGCTGAATATTCTCTTCTTTCATTGCCTCGATTGCGCTGGAGAATGCGAGGTGGTAAATTCAGATTAATGGTCATGACTAAGGCTCGACTCGAAGGGCTTAATCCGTTCTTTCTGCTCAAAGCATCGCTACTACATTTGCTTTTCGGGATGGTAACGAATTTCACAATCGTAGTCACTTAGCAACTCCAACCAACGCCGTTGCCTCATATTCAATTCTTTACGATCAAGAATATCTTGAAGACTCTTGTGATCGATGAACACAATACACTTTGTGCCGTACAAATAATGCCTCCAGTTTTAAGAGCAAATACTCGCCCAATTCCGGATCATGTGTTGTGTAATTCTTCTCATGCGGTTTGAGTGTCGAGATGCATAGCGATAACCTTTCTCTTTGCGTGTCGGCACCTAGACCTTGATGTGATGCGTCGCGATAAACAACGAAATCGCTACTCCCTTCGGTAGTGCTAAAATTGGAGCTTTATAAAGCTTTTGCTTTAGTAGTTGAAACGCTTCCTCGATCTTTTCCCGGATGTACTTCTTGTTCTTTTGGGTTAGTTCGATCAAAGATTTGGCAATCTTGAAAATCCTTCTATGAATCTCCGGTAATATCCAAAGAAGTCCTAAAATTGTCGTACCTCGTAGGTGTGGTAGGTGTTGGCCAATTTTGGCGCTTCGATTTTGGAAGGATCTCGTGAATTCCATCTTGATCGATTACGTGCCCAAGAAACTGTACAGTGCGAATCCAAAAATCACACTTGGAGAACTTTGCGTACAGCTGCTCCTTCTTGAGTAGTTCCAAAATAATTCTCAAATGCTGCCCATGCTCTTCTTCATTGCGGGAATAAATGAGAATATCGTCAATGAATACTATTACGAATTTGTCTAGATAAGGTTTGCATACCCTGTTCATGAGATCCATGAACACAGCTGGTGCATTGGTCAACCCAAATGGCATCACCTGGAATTCGTAATGACCGTATCTCGTCCTGAACGCCGTTTTAGGAATATCTTCTTCCCTTACTCGTAATTGATGATAACCCGATCTCAAATCAATCTTTGAATAAACACTCGACCCTTGTAATTGGTCGAACAAGTCGTCAATCCTTGGTAGCGGTATCGGTTCTTTACCGTAAGTTTATTCAACTCTCGGTAATCAATACACATCCGTAAAGATCCGTCCTTCTTTTTGACAAATAGGACCGGAGCTCCCCAGGTGAAAAGCTTGGTCGAATGAAACCTCTATCTAACAACTCCTGCGGTGGTTGGATAGCTCACGCATTCGACGGAGCCAAGCGGTAGGGTGCTCGTGCTCTTGGTGTTGCTCCGGAACTAAGTCAATCGGAACTCTACAGCGAGCGGTGGTAGTCCGAGCAATTCTTCCGGAAAACTTCGGAAAATCCCTTACTATTGGTACATCTACAAGCTGTTTTTCTTCCGTCTTTTTCTCCGTCACTTGAGCTAAGAACGCGTGACAACCATTGTCGATATACTTCATGGTTTTGAGGTATGAGATAATGCTTAATTTAGTCCTACTTTGATCACCCCGAATGATCAACGTTTCCCCTTGGTAAGGGATGTGAACCACCTTCTCGTCACATATTATTCTCGCATGGTTCTTAGACAACCAATCCATACCAATAACAACATCGAAACTACCGAGTTCAATAGGCATAAGGTCTATGTTGAAAGGTTGGTTTAGTAAAGTTAGAGTGCAACCCTGGATTATAGTATTAGTGCTTACTAATTTTCCATTAGCAAGTTCTATTTCGTAAGTGTTGTCTAGGCGGTTGGGGTGAGTTTAAGTAAAGAAGAAAGTAATGGATATAAAGCTTTTATCGGCGCCGATATCAAATAATACTTTAGCTAAATGTTGGTTGAGAGAAAAGCGTGCCGTGACCACATCCGGGTTGTCTTTGGGGTTTGCATCTCCTAGCACGTAAGCTCTTGCAGGCCGTGTTGTTCGGGTTGCCATTACGTTTGGGACATCGGTTCTTGTAATGTCCTTTCTCACCACACCCGTGGCATATCACTTCTACAGGCTGCAAATTAGCACCTGTGGCCCTACAGTCTTTGGTTTTGTGGCCGGTTTTGTGACACTTTCCACACTTAACAAAGCATGGTCCATTGTGGTGCATCTTGCATCGGTTGCATAATGGCAGATTTCCAGCATAGCCACCGCCTCCAGCAGGTGCGGCTACATAAGCTTTGGCAACTTCCTGCCTTCGGTTCTGTTGCTGGTGATGGTTGTTTCGATTCTGTTGGTAATGGTGGTTGTTGTTTCGGTTGTAATTGTTGTTGTGGGTGTTATGGTTAGGGTAGTTGTTGTGATGATGGGTTGTCCTTTTGTCATCAAGCTTTCTTTTGTGATCATTACCTCCACAGGTGAAACCACGCTTGACTTCTCGATCCATTAACGTTTGAGCAATGGAAATTGCCTCCTCTAGTATTGGGGTTTTGATGAGGTGACATTCCCTCGATCTGCGGGGTAAGCCTTGATGTACTTCTCCAATGTTTTCTCAAGGTCGGGCACTATAGTTGGGCATAGCATTGCAGTTCACGAAACCTCCGGTTGTAAGTCTTGAGATCAGTTCCTTTCACCACCGGTTGGTGGAACTCATCTTCAACTTCTTAATCTCGGTCTTGGGGCAATACTTCTTTAGCATCTTTGTCTTGAAGTCAGCCCATGAGAGTTGATAAGGCTGCTCCAATACCCATAGTTTGGCGAGACATTCCACCAAGATAAGGCATCATCCAATAAAGTTCACAGTAGCAAAAGTGACCTTGCGATCGTCGAACAACCGCTCCTCATGAATACCGTCTCTGTTCGCTCAAACCAACGAGCCAACTCGGTTGCTCCTTGGTTCCTTTGAAAAAGGTGGGTTCTGATTCATGAAATCTTTGTAAGTACACTTGCGAGCTACATCATCTCGCTTCCTCCGTTAGGCTGCTAGTATTTCGGTCACGGGCCATTCTTTTGCTTTGCCTCTCAGTCTGCTGACAACATTGTCTCGCAACTAGTTGTTGGATATCGACTTGGGACATAGCGGGTGTTGGTGTTTCTGTTCCGTTAGTATTTCTTGTGCGCGCCATATTTCTATTAATGACACAGGAAAAATATATTTAGAATGATCATGTTATGTTATAACAAATTACAAGGTAAGTGTATAGAAGTCATAACAACATAACCACAACAAATAATTTTTCGTAATAACCCTTTATTGATACCATAACATAGCATAATATTACAACCACATATAGCCATAAGTAACTTGTAAAATTTGTACAACAAAAAGGATACAAGTATCTTATTTATGCTACATACTTATGGCTAATACATAATACAAAAGCTAATAGGTAAAGGTTTAGTCTAGTGATTTCGGATGTTCCTCCAAGGCGGCTCTCAAGCTCTCGATCTTGTTGTGAAGATTTTGTATATACTCCCATTGTTGGACCCAGTATCTTCCACCATTATCTCTAGGGTGGTAATCTTTGGAGTAAATCTTCATGATATCATCACTTTGAATCGCCATTATATTTGACATCATCGGATCATTATGATATAGCAAAGGGAGATCTTGACTTATCTGTCCATCTTTGTTGCTCGGACTATGCACCTTTTCACGAGTTGCTTGCAAATCTTTGTCAAGGTGTCTAACTTTTCCCGTGGTTGCTTGCTTATTGATTAACTCCTCTACTTCTCCTTGATTCCTTCTATCGTTCTAGTGGTAAATTGTCAAGGTGTCCTAAAGCATCATCAATTTGTTCCTCGTGTCTTTCCATCGTGCTACAAGTGTAGGAAGGGTGGCGGTCGGTCCATTGCGACTTGCGAACTTTCTCCGTCTCGAATACCCGCGGTGGCGTAGGGTAGTCAGGAGTCGGTGATCGTAAGGCATTGTACCGGGCAATTATAGCTCTCACCTCCTCTTCAAGATCCTCTGGCTGAGATGGAGGGGTGACATCTGTAGCTATGGGTGGATCAGTTTCCTCATGTGTTGATATTTCCTGCTCAGCAATATCATCTAGGTGTGGTGATGGCGGGGCTGGTGTAGATGTGGATGGTGGTGTAGGTAACATGTATGTGTGTGGTGGAGGTACAGGAATTATCCTTTTTCGTGCTCTCTCAAAGGTTCTCCTAGGGCGGTCTTGTGGTGTGTTTGATAATGGTGCTGGGTCTGGAGGTGTTAGTGATGTTGATGATATGTGGACACATGAGTGAATAGGGTGTACCCTTTTTCGAGGTGTGTTCATGTAGGTTGTACCATAAGGATGATAACGGTATGCCTCCATGTATGGTTCTGGTTCGTAAGGCTCTAGCACTCGAAATCTCCTTTGTCTAATTGGTGAGGGTGATGCAGGCAGTGACTCAGAGGATGGGGGATTTGGGTCAGATGGCTCAGTCTCGGCAAATGTGCCATGCTCCCTCCTAGCAACCTCGTACGGATCATCAGGAAATGGAGTGATATCAGGTACCACCAGAACATCCTCCGACTCCGTAGTGTGCCTAGATACTGGATCAATATCAGGTACTACTGCGAACTCCTCAAATGGTTCCTCGGAAGGATCGGACTCCATATCAATGCGGCATCTCCGGTGTGGGAGGTGGCTTGGTGAATCCGTAGTAGGATAGGTTTCCTCGAGTACGTACTCGGTAAACTAGGACTAGAGGGGGTAGACATAACTCTGTAACAACCCGGTAATTATAAATACCTCATTATATATATAAATAATCAGTATAAATATGCATAAATAGTGTCTGACCAGTGTAGTGGCACGGAGGACTTTATTTGAGTGTGAAAAAGAGTTATAGTTTCGGTTTTGTATTCCGTTCTCTATAACTATGGCTCTGATACCAATCTGTAACACCCCAATTTGGTATCGCGGCGGAATTAAGGTTGGGGTATTACTTCATGGAGCACGATCATAATAATAGATAAGCGGCTCAAAGAGGCGTTTTATATAAAACGATTATCATTCATTTATTTAAATCGAGTTTACATAATAAAGGTCCCAAAGGAAATACGAAATACATAGTTTTATTCTTGTGAATGATAACAAAATGGGCGCCCTTTATAAAGAAAGTCCATTGCCACTCCGTGCCGATTCGTGCTCTAGTTTCACGAGATAAAACATGCTAAAAAGTCAACACAAAGGTTGAGTGAATCCATAGTGTTTGCATAATAATCGAGTTGAACACAAGATAAGCGATAGTAAAATCGGTAATATTGCGATGCAGTATATTGCCCTAAGTCTCATGACACATGCAAACCTTAACGATGCGGCATCATAGTAATGAACTAATGATGTAAGTTCTTGACATCATAGAGATGATGAAAGTAACAATGCCCTCGGTAGGAGTTTGCCATTCTCTAGTATTCTCAAATAACGTGCATTTGGTTACCTATCCGGCTAACACAAATGGGCGTCAGCGCCAATAGATCTATTCACGATATTCGCGTTCACGCAAGTGATTAATGGTTCATGATATGAGGGACTTTTAGTGGCATCGATGGGTAACTTAGGCAATATCAATCGGGATAGCATCTGAGAAAAATACTTGTGTTCGGTTTTGTAGCATGTATCTCCCACAAGTTTTGAAAACAAATATGTAAAAGTGGGACTATGAACTCACCTCGGTGTTAATACAACTGGATGGAAAACAAATTAGATATTTTGAACAAAGCTGCTCCAACTCTCGACTGAGTTAGTATATCATGTATTTAGCATTAGTATTCAAGTTTATCGACGAAATGTTATATAGATAACATGAAGTCTCTACAAAATTAAATATGCTTATCATACTTATTATTATGACTCAAATGATTAATAATAAGTTTTATCAAAACCAAAGTTGTTAAATAAATTTTGTTTCCAAAATATTATATTTTACAATTTTAAATATTCTGATTTTACCCTTGTTCTTTCAAAATGACACTTTAAACCCTCAACTATGGGTTATTGACAAAATCAGTCCTTATATATTTAACTTCACAAAATTACATTTTAGTCCAAGGAAACTTTATTTTACAAAATTATCATTTTATGCTTAAGATTTTATAAGGAATTTTTACTTGTTTTGGACAAAAATGCGGGTGTATAAAAGCGAGGCCTTAATAGGTTTTACTATGTTCTTAATCCTTTCAAGAGTATGTCCGGTGGTCTTTCTAATGGTTCAAACTAGAGGTCTAAATCTTTCACGGTTTGGTCACAATGATTTTACAAAGTAAGGGTTCATGTGCTTTTGTTGTTTTGGGTAATAAGCAGGGCTAAAGAGGGCAAGTTTTACACGAGGCAAGCTAGTGTCTCTACATCGCATTTGACCCTTCAAACACTATGTTGTAAGCTCTTTTAAATGGCATAGGTCTCATGTCCTAGTCGTCTTTGGTTAGAAAGATACAAGTCACGAATATGGCCTTGCCGCGACGCGTTTATGAAAATTTCAGTTTTAAGCTATATCTTTTGCATGCGACCTTGTGAAATATTGTTTTACCCATTTCCAATGTTTCTAATACAGTTCCTAACCAAATTTATCAAAAATCCCATGTTTTCCCATGTATTTATTGTAAAAAGCTTTTTGGCATTTAGGACTTTTGACCAAAATGATGGCTGTTTTTAAAGATAACGACTAGGCTTTTTAACCGGGTTATGGAAGCTTTTTGTAGTATCCCAGGTGGTCTTTACAACGATACCTTGGATGACCCCAGTACCTCTAACACCAAGTAGATAAATGCGGGGCAAGTTAGGGGGTAAGGCCTGTTTTTGGCGCATGACCAGAAGCAGAAAAGAAAAAGAAACTAGTTTCAACTTGGCGAGGACTAGGACTTAGGTTTAGGATTTTAATACTGATCATGTGACATCCTTTATGGTTAATTCTTATAGTGTTTACCTTAACTAATACCACAAAACAAAACTTGTTTTTAAGTGTTCATGTTTTTAATCAGAAAGTTGTACAACTTCATGTTTTTGTTTAGTTTTATATGCTATAAGTTATATTAACATTACTAGGTGATGTAAATTACATAAAAATGGTTAAATAAAGAGTGTGAGACACTTACCAACAATATTTTGATGAGACCCAAAAATTACTCCTAATAGCTGCTAATTTACTCCAAGTACTTCCCTTCTTCTAAGCTTTTCTTTAGCCCTATTCTTACACTACTTAAGTAAAGGTTCAGAATGTATGTGACTATGGAAGTTATTATATGGGGCGTGTGATGTGTGAGGGATATGGCATAGTGTGTGTGATGGATGGGACTCCAAGAGTGAGGAGGGGGCGTTATATATAGGGTTGAAGGTGCATGAATCCCCAAGGTGCTAGGTCACCTTGTCTAGCAAGATAAGGGACAAGGTGATGTGTTCCATACACATGGGAGGTGCACATGAGTTTAAAGGGACATGTATTGGTGTGGTAAAACTCAAGCCAAGAGTTTTACCCACCATCTTTGACTATGGTAAAATTTCAAGGTAAATGGTTGATGTGGAACTCTTAGGTGCAAGAAATTTTGTTGTGGCTTATATTTTTACATGTAGAGCTTATGTAACTTAGTAGTAACTAGTTAATTCATTTCAAATCATGGTTACAAGGGGCGTTAGGCTTCTAAGGGTGGTACTTTAGGTTTCTTAAGTTGTACCTAGTGTAGAAATGGTGTAAGTACTAGTTAAGTTACTAATTTCTTTTAGGTAAAAGCTATTTTAGATTAATCCATATGTAATAAATGAAAACAAGGTTTAAGTTTGGTGCAATATAGTTTGTACATTGACATTGTTTTATTATACTTTACTAAAAATAAAATATATATTTAAGACTTGTGCTTGAAAGGTTTGTACAATGTGCTTAAAATTAAGTACACCAAGGTTTATAATGAATTTTATATTAAATAAATACTCTTATGCATTAATGACTTGTACATTGGTTTAATAAACTTGTACCTTGTAAATTAGTAAAAGTTTCATATATTTCTTTAATTTTAGTTTGTGATTTTGTTTACATAAAATCATAAGATTTGCAAATTAGGGTTTTAAATCGGAAATGCCTTAGAGTTAGGGTTTTATGCTTTAAACTTGTACATTAAGTTTAATGGTTTGTACATTAGGGTTTATGACTTAATATCGAAATTGTTATAATTCAATATTGTAAGAAAACCCTAATTTACTTGTGACATTATATTGGAATTGACGCTAATAATATAAAGATTACTCTATACCGGACATCCCGTATGTTATGTGAAAGCACAACTAGCATGAATGACCATGCCGGGAAATTTCAAGTAAGACATAAGAGTGATGTTGTGAGACTTCCATTGTCGCATAAGTGTGTGTATATCAAAAGCATTAGCTATGAGAGTGAGCAGTTTGTGAGTGCGGCTTATTATCTAATCGTAGGAAAAAAAATGTACGTAGAAAAATGAATTACTACTAGTATAAAGATGGATTTTTACCGGTGGTTACAGTAAAGAGGGCGTACCACGGATCCTAGCTTTCGCTAGACGGATCCCTTGTGGAAGGATCCGTGGGATCCGGGAATAGTAGAATTTTTCCTCATAAATAGTGATGAGTGTCTAAATACTCATCGTTTTTTCTCACCATTTAAAGCGCAAAAACATCTGAAAAACTCGAAATGCATCAAAATGATAAAAATATCACAAATAAGTGTTTTATGTGTTTTAAATGCAAAAATATCAAAATCGGTGAAAAGCGTATCAAGTTTGCATAATTGGCGAGTTTAGTCCCCAGTTTCAAAGTTGTCAAAAGCAGGTCCACGGTAAATCAAAATAAAGAAAAATATCATTTTAAGTCCTTAGGAATTCTTGAGTTCTCAAAATTGGTCCTTAAAATCAAAAATTGCAAAATTACAACTTTAGTCCCTCAAGTTTTGAAAATGTCAAAAATAGTCCTTGGATATATTTAAAAATAGAAAATAATCATCTATGGTCCTTGTACTATTCACATTTGGCAGTTTTGGTCCTTGTGACAACTTTGGAAAATTGGCAGAAATGGTCCTTCAAGATTTCAGAAATTGCAAAACAAGTCCTTATCATTAATAACCAAGCCATGACCCTGCCAAAACCATTGTGACCCCTGCCATTCCCTTGACCCCTCCTTTTTGAACCCCTGGTCAACACACCGGTCAAATACACCTTTCCCTCCCACCGCCTTATCCTTCCTTCTCCACCACACGCAACATATTCCCATCATCTGCAACACCTTATCCTCCTCCTCATCATCGTATCTACCAACTTTACACACCACAATTAATGCCACCCCCTAGTTGCAAATTCGAACCCGAGCTCAAAGCGACTTTTCCTTAAAATTGATCCAATGGCCAAAATACACTCAACTCATCCAATGGCCAAAATAAAAGATGGGATTTGCTCGGAGGACACGTGGAAATCATTTGGTGTATAAAAGAGAAGGAAGAGAAGGCTCAAAGACATCTATCTAGTGTAATTTTAATTTGTTTATGTCGAAATAATTACTTTTAAATTCGATGTATGTCCAAGCTTTTAAGCTTTGTAATTCAAGTCACTAGTGTGTAATAAAGCTTTTGTTATTATCAATTTCGGTTTAAAGTTTCATTTCAAGATTATGCAATTTTCCAATTCAATTCTCAAAATTTTGAATGTTCTTTTAGTTGTTGCCAAGGATTGAAAAAGCTCTTATAAGCTCCTAAATAGCTTCTCAAAGTTGTTAGTAACTTTAAAATCCAGTTTAAACTTAAAACTTAAAAATATAAAAAATAGGATAAATAAGGTGAAAAATCAAAATCAAAGACAAAGAATCAAGGCAATGATGCAGTGTTGAATATGGAATAAAAGATGGTTTAGAACCTCATGGGAGGTAGTAGGATGGCCTTGGTATCTAGTTCATGGTTTCTCGACTTGGAATCCATTTTGTAGATTTTACTCATTTTAGCATTTCATTGTTTAAGTCATTTCTTAGCTTAAATGTGTATCTTTATGTTTCATAGTTGTAGTTAAGTTAAATTACATATTAAATCAAGTTGCTTGTTTATTAAAATTTGTAGTTGTTAATATTTTAGTTTAACGATAATAATAGCATATTTGTCATTACTAAGTTTTATGTTGTCATTGTTCTTGTTTAATGCTTCATTAGTCTCATTAATGGATAATATAAAACCTTTAATCAAGTTCATGATCCTAATCATGAGATCCTTTAAAAACTTCAAAAAGCAGTTTACTTAAAGGGTGTTTGGTTTCTTGTGTAAGCGCATTAGAAGGATGTTCATGTTGTTGTTTGTTGTTGTTTAGTGTCACATTAGTCAATATAACTCGATTGCAACAAAGAAAACTAGTGCTTGTTTTATAAAAGTCAAAATTAGTGTTAATCTTGCCTTACTAGCTAGCTGTTAAGAATTTGGAATGAAAATCTCATCATAGTAGCTTATAACTTAGTACTTTAGCTTAAACTCATCTTAATATAGCTTAATATAACTTATTGATCAAATAGAAGTAATCAAAATTCGTTTAAGTCAAAGTCTTAGTGCAAATGAAAAGTCAAAATTACTTAAGAGCAGTTTTTGAATAAACTTTAGAATTTTAGTGTGTGTTCATTATTAAGATTTAGCTTAAATCCTTTTGGGATATTAAAGTTTAGTTGCTTAACTAAATTATAAAAATAAAAGTTCACTTCTAATTAGCTTATTAACTGCTTTTTCATTAGCTTCTTTTGACCCCTTTTCCAAAGCCGCCTGTGCAATAAACGAGCTTATTTGAAGCTTATTTGGTGCTTAATTTTAAGTAATTGTGCTTTCTTAGTTATTATATTAGCTTATTTAAAGGTGTTTAGCTTATTCTCGATTTACCCTCTTGCTTATTTTTAGCTTAATAACCATTTTGGCTTAAACTCTTGTGCTTATTTCAATTTGTGTCCTTTGTTGAGATAAATAAGCTCAAACCGAGCTTATTGGTCATTTTATAAAAAGTTGTAGTTTACAATTTGCTTATTTGGTGTTCTTAATAAGTTGCAAAAGAAAATCAAAAATAAAAAGTTAGCAAAAGGTCATTCTTGGGATTCGAACCACAGCCACCCACTCACCACCACACACACACTACCACTCGCCTTGGGTCTTTTTTACATTTTTCTTTACACTATTTAATATATAACCCTTTGATGAGTGTGTAAATACTCATCATTTTGGGAATCAATCTGATCGCAAAGCGTTTAAAATGCTCGAAATGCATCAAAATCTGAAAATATTCCAAAATTGCATTTTATATGTTTCGGATGCAAAATGTTCAAAATCGGATGAAAATGAGCTAAGTTTGCATAATTGGCGGTTCAGGTCCCCAGTTTCAAAATTGTCGAGAAATAGTCCCTGGCACATAATTTCAAAGAAAAGTCACCAAAGGTCCTTTTAAAATCATAAGTTGTCAAAATTAGTCCTTTGGTGAAAAATATCAAAAGTTTTGAGAAATTATAAAATTAGTCCTTGAGTTTGAAATTTGGCAAAAATGGTCCTTGAAAATTGGAAAATGTCAAGTTTGGTCCTTGCAATTTTGGAGCTTGTCACTTTTAGCCCTTGGAGCAACTTTGATGAAATGGCACCATGGTCCCTTGTTTTCAAAATTTACACAAATGGTCCTATGATTATTAATATCCTTTTACCTTTGGACTGTCAAAACCATGTGACCCTGCCATATGCCATGTGACCCTGCCACTTTGAACTCCCCTTTAATATTTAACACCGGTCAAACTAGTCAAACTAGTCATCCGGTCAAACAACCCGCCACCCTTTCCTCCTTTCCTCCCCACTGTTAAAAATCCAATTTTGGCGCCAAAATCTGTTTTAATGGCCAAGATCATTTTTAGCCATCAATGGCTATCAATTGTTGGGAACTGCTCAGAATAGAGAGAGAAAGAGCTTGGAGTATAAAGAGAAGCATTGGGAAGCAAGAAAAAGGAGTCTAGTAGTTTTATTTATCATCAATGTCGTTTTTAATTTAAAGCTTTTAATTTAGTGTAAAATCTATAATGTTTTGTTTCTTTGTATCAAACTAAGAGTATTGTATCATTATAAACTATTTCCAATTATAAATTCAAGTTTGTATTAAGAATTCAAGTTTTAAACTTCTTGTTGAAATTTTCCATTTCAAATTCTCGAACAAAAGCTTGAATAGCTTCTTCTCGACTCGATAAGCTTATATGAGCTTCTCATAGCTTTTATAAGCTTATGTTTAAGTTTCAATCTATTTTGGATATTGGTCAACAAAAGTCAAAATGGGGCAAAAATGATGAGATATGGTTAATGGGTGAAGCGATTGCTAGCTTTGGGTTGATTACGAGTTAATGGGTTGATCAAAATAGGTTAGAGGTTCATTGGTGTTGTTTCAAGCCATTGTGGCTAAGGACTTGTTGTAAGTGAATTTTAAGGTTTCTTTGCATAATCTAAATTTGTAGTTATAACTGGTTTAAATCATTCATTAAGTTGTACTTAGGATATATAGACTTGGTTTGATCAATTATATAAATGAATAGGTTGTTATCTCACTTTAATTGCACAACAGTTGATTTAAGGTGTGTTTGGAATTGCTGTCAAATCTATCCTAGAGGATTGTTCAGTGATTAACTTTTGTTGTTTTAGGTTTGCTTAGTCCATATTGACTCATATCTGTCTCAAACTTGAGCTTGCAAACACTTAAAGTCAAAATCACCATCTCACTGTCCTAATTACTTAACTGTTGGAGTTTTACAAATTCAAAAGCTTATTTTGTGTTCAAAATCCATAGACATAGATTGTATTAGTTCCATTTCATCATATAACATCAAGATCAGTCCAAAAATTGAGCTCAAAACTCATAAAAGTCAATCGATCAAACTACTTTCAAAAGTCAAAAGTTGCAAAAGCCATTTTGAGGCGAGTTAAGTTGATTTTTCTTGGCTTCATCTTTAAGCCAATTTAAGTGAAATTTGTTGTGTTTAAAACTTCAACTGGTCTATTTCTTTATCATCATTTTGTAGAATTTTGCAAATTTTTAAAAGCTCCAAATGAGCTTATCTTTTGGGTCTAGTTGCCACTGTGCAAGCGAGTCGATGAACAATGACTACTGCCGAGGTTTTGTCTGAGCTTGTCCCAAGCTCAAAAGCGCTTGTCTAGGTCTCGACTTTGGATTACACATAGCTAGCCAGGTCCTCTTGAGGTTCCCACTTTGGTTTTCCATTTTCTAGCTTATTAGGTGTCTTATTTTTAAGGCTAGTAGGTCCCAGCTGTTTTTAGCTTATAAACTCAAATAAGCCAAATCTTTGCAAGTTGCAATCCAGAGGTTAAAAGCAGTTTATACTTGTTGCATTTAGTAATTTTAGCATATTTGAACTTACGTGATCGGTGGGTGGTCTTTGTTGTCATTTGCTTATTATAAGAGCTTATTTATAAGCACTTGTGGTACTTGATTTCAATTTCTTCCACATAAGCACCTGTTTTCCATTTTCCTAGTTTCATAACATTATTTTAAGCTTATCTTGAATTTTTAGATTTTTCTAAGTTAGTTTGCTATTTTCTTGATTTAAATTAATTTTAGCACTTTTTAAATAGCTTTTAATCCAATTAATTAAGAAAAGTTTCAAAAAATGATTTTCAATTTTCCTAAGTTTAGATAAATATAAAAGACAAAAAATATTTTCTAGATTTTTCTTAGTTAAATTTGTATTTTTAAGTAATTTAATTAGTTTTAATAGTTTTTAATTCATAGAAAATACAAAATATTGAGGAAAAATATAAAAATAGTTTTGAAAATTCTCTTTTGTTATTTTAGATTTTTCCAAGTCATAATTTTATTTTTCTAGCTTTATTTCCTATTTTCTTGTATTTTAAGTTATAATTTAATAGTTGAAAATAGTTTTTAATTAATAATTATTAATTAAATAGTTATAAAAATAATTTTCTTTTTCTAAAAATTTTCTTTTATCATTAGGTTTGTAAAAATATCATTTTCATATTTTTAGGATTAATATTGTGTAAGTTTCATATTTTTATTTGTACGTCGCGTAGTTTTTAATTCAGTTTTATAAAAACATAAAATCAAAAAAACATCATTTAGCAAATAGTGATAGCGTTTATTTAATACTTTTTATCTTTTTAATTTCCTTTAATTTGCATTTAAGCCTCTGTAATTTGTTGGCTTTTACGTAGTTATAATCATAGCAAATCCCTTTTTACATTCAAATTTCTCGATCACTATCCGTTTGGTGATTTATTGCATAGCTCATTTGGGACATAACGACGGAAACCTATTCTCCCAGATCTTCATTGCATTGGTTATCGAATTTGTTTTAAGTTTCTTACAGGTTGGCCATTCACGAGTGGTCGACTGCGTGAGAAAACTTGGCGGTTTTAGTTCGAGAAGCTTATACGAGCTTATTAGCTTATTTCGACTTATTTATAATAGCTTTTCAACTTTTGTATTTTCTTAACTTTGTATTAGTATAAAGTATTTTATAAATAGTTTTAGTATTTTAAACATTTAATTAGTGTAAAATCTTATTTAATTCATAATAAAAATATAAAAGTCTAAAAAATATAAATCTTTTTTCTAAAATTTTCTTTTGTCATATAGTACGTAAGAAAATTGTTTTTACACTTGTAGGACTTTTATTTCACAAATTTTACGTTTTTGCTTGCGCACTCGCGTAACTTTTATAAATAACGCTCGTTTTCATTTTAATTCACATTTTTAGATAATTTAAGTTTACGTTTTAGTTAAAATAGTTTATTTAAGTTATTTTATTTTATAAATCACAAAAACATCATTGTAAAAATAGTGATAGCGTTTATTTAATATAATTTATCTTTTTAATTTTCTTTAATTTGCATTTAAGCCCCTGTAATTTATAAACTTTTTCTTTAGGTAAAAATATTCCAAAATCCTTCTTGATCATTATCCTTAGTGATCATTCGACATCGAAAGTGTTCAAACACCATTCATCCTCCGTGGGACTTAACGACCCAGGAATCCACTATATTCCTCGATCTTAATTGCATTTGTGTTTGAGTTGTTTTAAGTTTATTACGGTTGACCATTCACAAGTGGTCGACTTGTGTGATTAAACTTGACGGTTTAGGGCGAATCAAATTTTGGCGCCTTTTGCGGGAGGCGTAAGCGTGTTCTAAGCATTTTTCGGACCGTACTTGCACATATACCATCGTTTGTAAAAGTTTTTGTAAAGTTATCATAAATCAAAAGTTCATTAACACTTTTCCTAAAGTGTTAAAACACCAAACAAAATATAAAACAACAAAACAATCGTAACGTTTTCTAGCTTGTGTTTCTTTTAAGGTGATTCTTAAAGAGATACGATTTGGTTAAGCGAGGCGATACCAAAAATATTGTCCAAAAGTTTTTAAACCATCGGCACAAATCCATACCTCGTCTTTTTAGTGGTACTTAATTAATACATAAAATCAACCACCGCAATCCAAGGCGGTACACCTACTAGCTGGGGTGTGACCATAATAAGTTCCCGAACATCGATTTAAAACTTGCCTTTGTGTCCTTGTGATTTGGTGTACCTTTTCAAAAAGCCATTTCATTTGTGATTATTGGTTAAGTTCACTTGTCGTTTTGCCTCGCATTTGTTTTGGCGATTTTTATACTTAGTGCATCTTTTCGTTCTTCCGATTCTACAAGTCCACTTTCGAGCTTGGAAATATTCCTCGTGAGCGTGAGGGCGTTCGCTCCTTCACCGTGGTGAGGCGTCTACCACCACCACCACCTGTCGAAATGGCGGAAGATAAGCCTATGAATGAGCTTCTCCAAGCACCCATCGAGGTTACGGAGATGCTATTGTTGTCCGACCATTGTGGTGATACTTTTGAGCTCAAACCGGGTTGCTTAATCGGTAACCCAAAGCCAATTCTATGGTTTTGGCGGGATGATCCTCATGCACATATTCGATGGTTTAACAAGATTGCATCTACCATCAAATACAAGAATGTCCCACATGAAGCAATTAAGCTTCTTACATTCCCATTCTCTCAGAGGACAAGCCGGAATTGGCTTGAGAAACAACCCCTCGTTCCATTGAGACATGGGAAGATTTAGTCACCAAGTTTGTTAATGAATTCTATCCTCCATCCCGAACTACAAGTCTTAAGAATGAGATAATGAAATTTTCTCAAAGATTTGATGAATCATTCGGGAGGCATGGGATCGTTACAAAGAATTGCTCATGAAGTGTCCGCATCATGGTTTTACCGAGTTAATGCAAATGGATACTTTCTACAATGGTGCGAACCGGACTAATCAAGACTCTTTAAATGCCTCCGCGGAGGTAATTTCTTGAGCAAGACCACAAAAAAGCCTTGCAAATCATTGAAAACAAGTCCCGGTCCGTCCTTTCCGCACAAAGACATATCGGACTCGGTCTAATCTTGGACCTTCTACTTCATCTCCGTGAGTACATCTAGCACCGATGCTAAGATTGACAAACTCACGGATATTATTCGAGCTTTGGTTCTTGCTAACCAAAGAAAGTCACTTTCACACAACACCATCACATGGTGAAGTGAAGAAAGTTGAAGTTTGTGTTACTTGTGGTGGTCCTCATGCATACTACAATTGTCACGCCACCGATGGTAGTCCGTTTGAAGCTAATGCTATAGCGGTACTTCAAATCAAGGAGGTAATCAATACCGTCCTCAAAATGAACCAAACTACCGAGCTAATACTTATCGAGGCACCACCGGTTTTAACGAGAATCCTAACAAAGCGGAATCGAACCAACCTAGAATGAACCAAGGTTATCAAAACCAAGGTAATTTCTATTCGGACCCAATCAAGGTTTCCAACATCAAGGAAACCTTAATCAAAACAATTTCAATCGAGGGAATCAATTTCGGGAATATGAATCCTAATCAAGGAATTTTCAACAACAAGGTCATAATCAAAACATACGACCTCGAATTTCCCTCCACATCCTCCGGACCATCATCGATGAGTTATTGAAGCAATTCATGAAATCCCAAGATGAAATGAGCAGGTTGTTGGTCGGTCGGATCGCGATCTAAAGAAGTCTTTAAATGATCAACCCTCGGGCTCGGAAAACTTCCGAGCAACACGATCGCTAATCCGGGGCGATGCAAAGCGATCACAACGAAGTGGTACTTCATATGATGGACCCGCTATTCCTACTACTCTTCTTCTTCTCTCCGAAGGTAGTGGAAAGTGAACGAGGCGACAAAGGACAAGGAACTTCCTACTAATAACGGAGGTACCAAGCGATGTCCATCCTCAGTTGTCCGAAACCCAAATCCAATCCAGGAGTTGTTTTGAACCTCCTGTAGCTCCGTTGAAAATACCAAATCCAAAACTTCTATTCCTTACCCATCACGTTTGAATGAGCAAAGCTCATGAAAAAGCCGGTCATCAAATGGACAAATTTTTCAAATTTTCCAAGAACTACATTTTGACATAAGCTTTGCGGATGCTATCATGTTGATGCCCAAGTTTGCATCAACTCTCAAACACATGTTAAGCAACAAGGAAAAGCTGTTTGAAATGGCTAAAACTCCTCGAGCGAGCGCTCTGCGATTATCTTGAAAAGCTTCGAAAAGCTTGGAGATCTGGAAAATTTCTCTTACCTTGTGTATTTCGGGAATGGTTGAATGCTTTGCCTTAGCCGATCTTGGTGCAAGCATAAACACGATGCCTCATTCGATATGGAAGAAACTTTCTCTTCGGACCTTACTCCTACATGCATGACTCTCGAGCTTGCGGATCGTACAATATCTCGTCCTCTTGGAATTGCCGAGGGCGTATTTGTGAAAGTAGGAAAGTTCCATTTTCCGGTGACTTTGTAGTTGTTGATTTCGATCTTGATCCACGGGTTCCTCTCATTGTTGGAAGAGGATTCCGAGAGCGGACCGTGCTCTCATTGATGTATTTGAGCAAGAAATCACATTACGTGTTGGTAATGAAGGTCACCTTTAACCTTGATCAAACTTGAGGTACTCCGCAAACTATGATTACGAGTCGGTTAACCGAATAGATATCATTGATGTTGCTACGAAGAGTACTCTCAAGAAGTTCTTGGTTATGATCATAATTCTTGGTGATAATCTCACTCATTCATCTCAACCCATCATTGCCAATTCTACTCCTTCTCTCACTCCGTTTGAGGAAGCGACTTCATCTTGGAAGAGATTGAAGCATACTTGGCTAGTGATTACATTCCATGGGAAATTGATCACGCTCCCATCGACATCGAGGGGACATACTTCTCATTGAGAAGTTGCTTAAAGATGATCATCCATCAACCCCTCACACTAGTGATGCAATTCGGAAGAGATTAATCACCATGAGATTAATCCGGAGGAGATATTCTTATTCTTGAGAAGTTGTTAAATCGGACACTTCTCCTCCACTCCCTCCCGTCAAACTTCATAACAAGGAAGTCAAGTTTGAGAAAAGCGAAGAATTTCTGAAGTCGAACTTAAGGACTTACCACCTCATCTCGAGTATGCATTTCTTGAAGGTGATGATAAATTACCGTCATTATTGCTCGAGATTTGAGTAAAGATGAAAAGGCTGCTCTCATAAAGGTCTTGAAGTCACACAAGCAAGCAATTGCTTGGAAACTCTCCGACATTAAAGGTATCAACCACGAATTTTGTACTCACAAAATCTTGATGGAGGATGACTTCAAACCAATGATTCAACATCGAGAAGAGTAAATCCAAAATCCATGATGTTATCAAGCAGGAGGTTATCAAACTTCTTGATGCGGGATTGATTTACCCAATCTCGAGATAGTCCTTGGGTTAGCCCAATTCATTGTGTTCCTAAAAGGGTGGCATAAGCTGTTGTCACAAATGAAGAAAGCGAGTTAATTCCAACTCGGTTGGTTACGGGATGGCGTGTGTGTATTGACTATCGTAAGTTGAATGGCGCCACCCGTAAAGACCATTTTCCTCTACCCTTCATGGACCAAATGCTTGAGAGATTAGCGAGGAATGAGTACTATTGTTTCCTTGATGGTTTCTCGGGTTACTTTCAGATCCCCATTGATCCCGGGATCAAAGAAGACCACATTCACCTGCCCATACGGAACTTTTGCCTACAAGCGTATGCCTTTTGGCTTATGTAACGCTCTGGCACGTTCCAACGATGTATGATGGCCATATTCCACGACATGATCGGAAACAATGGAGGTGTTTATGGATGACTTCTCGGTCATTGGGGATTCGTTTCAAACATGTCTCTCCCATTTAGATAAAATGCTAAAGCGGTGTGAAGACACCAATCTTTGTCTAAATTGGGAGAAGAGCCACTTTATGGTCAAAGAAGGCATAGTCCTTGGCCATAAGATTTCAAAAATGGGATTGAGGTAGATAGAGCAAAAGTCGATGTTATTGCTAAATTGCCTCATCCTACTACCGTCAAAGGTATTAGGAGTTTTTAGGTCATCTTGGGTTTTATCGTAGATTCATACAAGATTTTCTAAAATCGCTCGACCTATGACCCATCTTCTTGAAGCGATGCTCCTTTTATCTTCTCTCCGAGTGCATGAAGCTTTTGAAACATTAAAGAAAAACTACGGGCACCCATTCTCGTTGCCCCATTGGGATTTACCCTTTGAGCTCATGTGCGATGCAAGTGATTTTGCTATCGGTGCGGTCTTGGGGCAGCGTAGAACAAAGCATTTTCAGCCTATCCACTACGCAAGTAAAACTATGGTGAAGCTCAAACCCATTACACCACCACGAAAAAGAGCTATTAGCCGTGGTGTATGCGTTTGAGAAGTTTAACCATACTTAATCTTGACCAAATCGTGGTGTATACGGATCACTCGGCTCTCAAATATCTCTTTGCAAAACAAGATGCAAAGCCGAGATTGCTCGTTGGGTTCTCCTCCTGCAAGAATTTGATATCATTATCGTGATAAAAAGGAGCGAGAACACAGGTGTTGATCATCTGTCGATTAGAAAACCCTCACCAAGATGTTTCGAGAAAAGGAAATAAATGAAACATTTCCTCTCGAGACACTCAATGCGGTTTCTTTTCGTGGAAACTCTTCTACCCCATGGTTTCTTGACTTTGCAAATTACCATGCGGGTAACTTCATAGTGAAAGGGATGTCGACCCAGCGGAAGAACAAATTCTTCAAGGATGTTAAACATTACTTACGGGACGACCCTACTTATTCAAAATCTGTGCGGATCAAGTCATCCGAGCGGTGTGTTTATGGACGGGAAGCTATTGACATTCTCAAAGCTTGCCATCTTTGGACCTCTTGGGGCCATCATAGCCCAAACTACACCGCCAAAAAGGTGTTTGATTCGGGTTTTATTGGCCCACAATTTACAAGGATGCCACGAATTTGTCAAAGCTTGTGGCGCTTGTCAACGTCACGGAAATATCTCTCAAAGAAATGAAATGCCACAAAACGCCATTCAAGTGTGTGAGATCTTTGACATGGGGCATTGACTTTATGGGGCCATTTCCATCATCTCGCGGAAACAAATACATACTTGTGGCCGTTGACTATTTGTCAAAATGGGTTGAAGCTAAAGCTTTGCCTACCAATGATGCCGAGTTGTTGTGAAATTTTGAAATCTCTTTTGCTAGGTTTGGAACTCCACGAGCTATAATCGGTGATCGTGGTACACATTTCTGCAATGACCAATTTGAAAGAGTCATGCAAAAGTATGGTGTAACTCACCGTCTCTCTCTGCGTACCACCCCGAACAAGTGGGCAAGTGGAAGTTTCCAACCGTGGTATTAAAGAATTTTGGAAAGGACGGTTGGCGAAAACCGTGCCTCTTGGTCGGATAAGCTAGATGGCGCTCACTGGGCCTTCCGTGCGACTTACAAAACACCCATCGGGTGTACTCCATACAAGCTTGTGTGCGGAAGGCATGTCATCTTCCGATTGAGCTAGAGCACAAGGCATCTTGGGCCTTGAAACATGCCAAACTTCGATATTCGAGACGGTGGTGATCACGGAAAGTTCAAATGAATGAATTAAATGAACTCCGTGATCAAGCATACGAGAACTCTTTGATCTACAAACAAAAGACAAAGAAGATTCATGACTCTAAAATCAAGAACCGCGTTTTCAACGTTGGTGATCGAGTCCTTCTTTTCAATTCAAGATTGAAGATTTTCTCGGAAAGCTTAAGTCCGTTAGTGCGGTCCATTTACTATCACTAAGGTTTATCCTTATGGCACCATTGAGTTATCTCAACCCGATGGTCCAAATTTTAAAGTGAATGGTCATCGATTAAAGCATTATTTTGGAGAGGACATTCCATCTGTGGTTGTCCCGGATCTACAAACTTTCCCCATGAACCAATGAATGCGGGGATCGAGTCAAGCTAGCGACTCGGGAATCAAAAACAGATAGCACACACCATATGGGTTTTCACCCATGTTTACAAATCTTCTTACCCTTTTCTACCACCCTAGTGTGGGGAGTTGCCCATTGTTGTGTATATAAAAAAAAAAAAAAAAAATGTGTATATATCAAAAACAAAATAATGGCCGTAAATATTTCCTTTTACGTTCTATGTTTCGGCATAACACGGTACTTTGAATATTGAGGCAATATTCATTTCTAAGTGTGGGGGAATTCTCACGAATTTTATCATGTAATTATACCACCCAATTCCCGTTTTGGCCAAAATTTTTTTGGAGTAAGTGTTTCACACTTACTCATCTTATGGTTATCGATCCGCCATGTCTAATAAACAAAAGGATTGGCTAATCCGAGAGCAAGCGGCTCTTGGTAAAGATATCTCAAATCCGTTTATGGCTTGCAATTTGCCCAAAATTGTATGGTGTTCAACTCACCATATCTTTAATTAGTGAAGAGTTGGCTAGCCCGCAAGTTTATGGCTTGTGGTAAAGGCGATTGGAAAACCATAATTGGTAATCGACTCACCAAAGATATAATTTATCTAAGAGTTGGCTAGTCCGAAGCAAGCGGCACGGTAAAGACAAATCAAATCCGTTGAAAGGCGGTGATTTGCTCAAAATCATTTGGTTATCGGTGTACCAAGGTTCTTACTTGAGCTGAAACACTTGGCTACTCGAGTAATGGCTTTTGGTAAAGAGATTCAAATCCATTAAATTTTTCTCAAAACATTGCTAGGGACTAGCAATATCTTAGTGTGGGGATTGATGAGTGTGTAAATACTCATCATTTTGTCTAATTTAAAGCGCAAAAACATCGAAAACACTCGAAATGCATCAAAATGATAAAAATATCACAAATAAGTGTTTTATGTGTTTTAAATGCAAAATATCAAAATCGGTGAAAAGCGTATCAAGTTTGCATAATTGGCGGTTTAGTCCCCAAGTTTCAAAAGTTGTCAAAAGCAGTCCTGGTAAATCAAAATAAAGAAAAATATCATTTTAAGTCCTTAGGATTCTTAAGTTGTCAAAATTGGTCCTTAAAATCAAAAATTACAAAATTACAACTTTAGTCCTCGAACTTTTGAAAATGTCAAAATAGTCCTTGGATATATTTAAAATAGAAAATAATCATCTATGGTCCTTGTACTATTCACATTTGTCACTTTTGGTCCTTGTGACAACTTTGGAAAATTAGCGAGTTTGGTCCTTCAAGATTTCAAAATTGCAAAACAAGTCCTTATTTAATAACTAAACCAACCACTTGTCAAAACCATTGTGACCCCCGCCATTTCACCTTGACCCCCTCCTGTTTTGAACCCCTGGTCAAACACACGGTCAAATCCCACCTTTTCCTCCCTTGCCTTATCCTTCCTCTCCCATCACCTTTTCCTTTGCAACATATTCCCATCATCGCAACACCTTATCCCTCCCCTAGCATCATCATTTATCTTGTTAGGAATTAGAAATTCCGGTATTAAAGAGTCGGTCACCTCAAGTATATGTAATCATTAGAAAGCTCGTAGTCGTAGTTCTTTTAAGTTAAGTAGTAATTTAGTTAAGTAACACCGTGGAGGACGGACGGGTCTTTACCAGCTGTATGCGATCCATGACCCAAAGTGTGGCGATTTATGTAAGACTATAAATACTCTCTACCTTCCAAGGTAGAGAGTTGAGCTCATAATAATATCTTTCACTTTCTCTCACTAAGTTCCTAAACCTCTAACTTTCTCTCTAGAATTCCATCTATATGCTACTTTGTGTTATGGTTTGATGTGTATGTGAAAAGTTAATATCTAACAATTGGTATCAAGAGCCATGGTTAGATCATATCTTGCACATCTTTGGATTTATAGTGGTTTTAGGTGGTTTTGAGTTTGAAAAGGTTTAGTGGTTTTGCATCATTTGGTTGATTTCTTGTGTTAAAGTTTGAATTTTGTTGGTACTTTTGTGTTTAGAATCATCAAAAGTGTTTAGGTTTTCATTTGGTAAGCTTGAATCATCTTGGTTGGGTTGTTTTGGATTGAAAAGTGATGTTTATATGGTTTTCATGGTAGCGAGTTAGTTCACGGATAAGTTTTCTTGGTAGCGACTTGCTTCATTAAATTGTAGCGAGTTACGATGTTAAATCTAGCGAGTTAGATCTAGCGAGTTAAAGTACAAGTAGTGGAATCTCCACTACGGGTAGCGACTTGTGGTAGCGACTTGGTCGATGTGAGTTGCTCTTTAGCGACTTGTGTTTCTAGCGACTTGTGTAGCAATTCTTGCCAAAATTTGGTTAGCGACTTGGTCCGTAGCGAGTTACTACTTAGCGACTTGTTTTTACATTAGCGACTTGGGATTCTAGCGACTTGGGTCTAGCGAATTAATTGCTAGCGACTTAGTGGATTTGTTTCTAGCGACTTAGAGCTTTATCATCTAGCGACTTGAGTGATTGTTTACGGTTTTCTCTTGATTTAGTAAAATCCGTGAAAGAATCTATTTCCGGTTTAATCATTGAGTTATAAAATCCGTATAATGTTAACATGTCTACCAACGTCCCTCATCATCTCCATCGCTTTGCGAGGATGTTCAAGCGGTGGCTCGGATACTAAATCCACCCATGCTTGTCAGGCCGACTACGATTCTTGGGCTCAACGAATCGGTTGTATTGCCTTGGAAAGGAAAATGGTGTCAACATTCTCAAATCCATTGATGAAGGACCATATCGGGTTGAGGCGACTAGAGACATACTTGATACTAATGAAGATGGTACTCTATTTACGGAATGGACGGACCTAAGATGTATGATGAGCTTGATGATAAGGAGAAAAGAGATTCGATGCGAGATATCGGGGCTTCAAACATTGTTCTTCAAGGTCTTCCTAAAGACATCTACAAGGCGATCAATCATAACAACGATGCAAAGGCTGTTTGGGATAATGTTAAGATGCTTCTCTCGGGTTCGAATTAACTATGGAAGGCAGAGAATCACAACTCTATGATGAATTTGAGCACTTCAAGATGAAACCGGATGAGAGTGTCTATGAGTACTATGTGAGATTTCATAAGTTAGTGAATGACATGAGGAACATCGAATGACTATGCCTAACATTCGGTTGAACTCAAAATTTGTGAACAACATGAATCCCGAATGGCACAAGTTTGTTACATTTGTGAAGCTTACTAAAGGATTGAAGAATACAAACTATGAGCAACTCTATGCCTTCCTCCTTGAGAATGAGAGACATGCTATGTTTGAAAAATTGATTCTCAATCGGTTCAAAACCAACCGAGGGAGAGACAAGTTCGTCTAATGACTCAACGACTTTCTACTCAAACATTGGAATCACAACCAAAGCATCACAAGTCATACCCTTGGGTAATGGTAATCACAAACTCATTCACGATCCTATGTTCAAACAAGGCGTCTTTGATGCACGCGTGGGTAACATCATTAATCAACTAGCTCTACTCATTAGTCAAAACATGAATTCTCTCCCACAAACCAACAACAACCTCGAAGCGCATCTAACCCACATAATCAAGCCCTTTGTTAAAGATGGAAGGATCGTGGTGCAACCGATTCGGGAAAGGCAGTATGATCGGGGAAGAGGTGGGTTGGTAGAGGTTATGTTGGAAACGAGAATCGAGGAAGAAATGGTAACCAAGGTCAAGCTAAGCCAATCAAATGCTACAAGCTGTGGTGGTGAAGGACACATTGCAAGGCGCACATCTCAAAGCGTCCTCGAATCTTGATTACTTGAGAGATAAGATGTTCTTGGCACAAGCTCGGGACAATGGTGCTGCGTTGGATGAAGAGGAATTCTTTGTTTCTTCTTGAGGGCAATGCCAAGACCTATGATGCGAGATGTGGATGAGCGACTATTCGGAGATAGGTCACAATCATCGAATGCCTTTCAAGTTCTGGTTGTGATGCATACGACTACGATGTAGATGATGGACCCTGCACACACAATCTTTATGGCTAGCATCTCTCCAATGGTTTCTCCCAAGATCTCTTCTTCACCACAGGTGGCCCATCCAGGACAAACTCATCTCGAGGTATTAAAACTATACGATGATCTTGATGTGCAGCGGATGCATGACAAAGTACAACCAAGCTGAAACTATTGAATCAAATATTGAAAATATGGGTAATATCAATATTGTCCCATACGATCAATACGTGAAACAAAGTGAAAGTGAAGTTGTACCAAGTGATGCATCTTCTGCGATCAACAATGACTATGTCTTTGATGAATACCTTGCATGTGCTCTCGATGATTCCATAATTTACGAACTAAATGCCTATAAGGGGCGTGTTGCTATTTATGAACAACGTGCAAAATTTGAGTTGACCACTCGTGAGCGGAAATGGATGACCAAGTGAGTACGAGTAATTAGAAAAAGTAAGTTTAGAGAAGAAGTATTGAAACAAGAATTAAATTCCTTGCAAGAAAAACTTTCTAAAGCACTAAGCAAAACAAGAACTTCAAGAAAATGTGAAAATGCTTAAGCAAGAATTTAATGCAAAGGAATCAAAACTCTTGAGAGATTTTTCTAATCGAAAACTTTGAAAAACAAACTTGAAAACAAGTTGTACATACAAGGAAACACCATTGATTGCTCACATGATCACTAAGCATAGAGTTCTAAGCGATAAGCATAGTGTTCCCCTTGTAGAGGAACCAAATCCGAGGTAATTAAAAGGCTAGAAATGCTCATAAGGTAATTTATGATGGTAATGAAGTCCTTAAGCCTAGGCGAAACCTAGTTGCGTTGAGTGCTTTGAGGAAGATAAGAAATTAAATGAAATCACTAGGAAAAGATGAATAAGAAACAAAATGATCCCAAATGCAAAGAGAAAAACATAAATATCACTCCTCATGATTACAAGAAGGAAAAGCTGGATTTCCTTGAACAAGTTTAAGCCTCGGACTTTGTTGACTCCCGAACAAGTCTTACGGAAAATGGATTTAGATAAGCGAGCGGAAAATATTGTAGAAACAAACCCTCCCTTTGGAAAATGCCTGAAGCGACTGTGTATCCTCTAATACACCTATGCATCTTGTACCTAGAACAATTGCCACTAAAAGCAAGACATTAATTAGCCAATCGTTATATTTCAACTATTTGTTGATTTTGAGAAAACTTGCAAGAAAAGGATCACTCCCATTGGTATAGCGAAGGTGAAAGAGGTTTTGAACAAATGAAAGAATGTTATTTAAGCGAGGTCATGCCCTTCTTTAAACTTCTAAAAGATCACTTTGAGAGTCTTAAAAGGGGTAGAAGGCGATATTAAGGGTATGGAAAAGGAATTTGATGCAATGGTTGTTGAAGTTAGTGATTATGGCGTGCACTAAAATATAATGAGATTGAGAGAAAGAACTTGCATACATTAAATGAGAATCTTATTCTTGAATGTGTTGCTCAAGATGTGTTTTTCAACGCTTCAAATTGCTCTATTAATGCTTCAAATTTCATGAATTATCTGTGTACTGAAAGTCTCCCATGATCGTGTCATTGAGCTTGAAAAACTAATTCTAAACTAAATGAGAAAATTGAGCTGGATGATCATGACAATTTGGTTAAACATTTTCTAAACTAGAAGTTGAGTATTTTAATCTACAACTAAAATATCAACATCTCAAAGAAAATGTCAAAACTTCAAATATCAAGACATCTTGGATGCTCGAGTTTGATGCGATTTTCAAATTAACAAGCGTGATGAGCGATTCAAGCTCGGTGTAACACGATCGAAAGTTGAAAGCCCAAATCTCTCAATTAAAGGGTCAAGCGAACAATATGACGGGCTCCCAAATGCCTCCTTCTTTAGATTCTCGAATTCTCAAGCGTTTCATCTTCAAAACCTAGTAAATGCTTTACAAAAGGAAAGCGAAAGTTTTCTAGAAGAAAATGAAAAGGTTAAGCGTCATTTCAATGAGTTGTTTGAATCAATTAAAGTCACTCGTAACAAAAACAACGAACAAATAACTTCATTGCAAAAGGAAATTGAGAATCGAAGAGTCGGGTAAAAGGAAAATGCCAATGATCAATGAGGAGAATGTTGTATCTAAGGTTCACTCTAGTAATAAATATGCTTTATCGTGACATATGTCCCCTCATCTAAGGAACAACAAACTTGCCATTCAAACATATTTCTCATCCCTTAAGGATTGCTTAGAATGCTGCGTGAGATTGTTGAAGAGGATAAGCTAGAGAAACCTCATGATAATGCAATTGGACATGCATGCTTATATGCCAAACGATCTCAAGAAATCTTAGAATGCTTGATCACCATATGCCCAAAGACATTAGGTGAGAGAGTTAACCCTTTGATTCCATGCTCAATGCCTAAGGCCAAATATGATATGCACTCGATTCCCAATGTTTTGAATGTGAGGAGTAGTGTACCCTTGAGTAGTTGATTCTAGATCATCAATGCTAGGAAAGTGAACTCAAATGTGCCTTCTAGGAGTACTAATCTCGGTACCTCTACCTTTAAGAAAGTGAACCTTAGTGCACTGCATGTAGTTCGAGATCGGCACATCTAAGCGGTGGTGCAAAGAGTAGTAAAACAAACTAATGTTCCCATTCCTCTACAGAGTAATCGGTGACATTAAAGGGAGCGGTCAAAGTCTCAAGACAATACAAGGAATGATAGGACCTCTCAAGCTAAGAATGTGCCTTTGGAAGAAAGTAGAAGAACAATCTAGGAACCTTAAGTTTGAATCGAATAAAGCGAATCGTGTTGATTCTAGTATTAGCCATAGGCGTCTTGTAATTAATTGAATTCGATACTATTTGCAAAACTTGTCGATGATTGCTTGAATTACATTTCTAATCATGGATGTGATGTCAATGTTTTGCCTAATGATGTTAATTGTCCGATTAATATTGTTAATGCTAAAATTCATGCTAAAAAGGCTAAAAGGCAAAAGCGAAAGAAAGTTAGAAAACAATGAAACCCCGGGAAGAACATTCGTGAGAATAGGTTTTATTGGATACTGTTGGTCATAAGACCAATCGAGATAATGCCCACTAGAAAATGGATGCCTCTTGGTAGAACTATTCCCTTAAGAAGTGGTCTGCTTGTAAATAGGGCTATCTGAGACACTAGTATTGCATCTACTCACAATGATTCCATTACCTCATTTATACGATATGAATGCTTCTATTTACGATGTGGGTGTTCCAAGCTGTTGCTACTAACCAAATGGAACCCATTCTTGCATGGGGATCCCAATTATCGATTATCCATTCTTATGCGTGTTCAGCTGCGGATCGTTCAAATCGTTACGTGGTACACGGACTCAGTTGTTCCAAGCATATATTTGGAGACCGGTCACGCTCATGAACCGTGAGCAAATTCATCGGGGCTATTAGATTTGGTAATGATCATTTGGTGCTATTATGGGTTATGGAGATTATGTTGTTGGTGATAGTGTCATCTCAGAGTGTATTATGTGGAAGGTTTAGGTCATAATCATTCTCTGTTGGTCAATTCGTGATTACGATCTAGAAGTAGCCTTGAGAAAACATACACCTTTGTTAGAGATCTTAATGGTAAGGGCTGTTGAAAGGAACTCGTGGCTCAAACCTTTACACTATCTCTATCGATGACATGATGAGAGCTTCACCAATCTGCTTGTTATCAAAGGCTTCAAAAACAAAGTCATGGTTATGGCATCGTCGTCTCAATCACTTGAACTTCGGCACCATCAACGATCTTTCCAGAAAGGACTTAGTTGTAGGTTTACCTAGACTAAAGTATGAAAAGGATCATCTTTGTTCAGCATGCCAATTGGGAAAAAGCAAGAAGTATGCCCATAAACCCAAACCTACTAACTCTGTCACAGAAGTTCTTCATATGATTCATATGGATCTATGTGGACCAATGAGGGTGCAGAATATCTTTGGGAAGAAATATGTGTTAGTTGTGGTTGATGATTATTCTAGATTCACAGGTCAAGTTCTTAAGGACAAAGGATGAAACTCGATATCATCATCAAACTCATCAACATTGCGAGTTAGACTAAACAAAGCGTCGAGAATTATCGAGCAGACAATGGGCGGGTTTGTCAACAAACAACTTAGTGAATTCTATGAAAGCGTTGGAATCGACCATCAAAGAAGTGTTCCACGAACCCCTCAGCGAGCGGTGTAGTTGAAAGGCGAAATCGTACTCTTGTTGAAGCTGCTAGAACAATCTTGATCTACTCAAAGGTTCCAATGTTTCTGCGGGTGAAGCAATTGCCCTTGCATGCTACACACAAAATCGTTCACGATTCACACCATTCATGGAAAAACTCCATATGAACTTGTCCACACGAAAACCTAATCTATCTTTCCTTCGTGTGTTTGGTGCCTTGTGCTATCCAACTAATGAGGGTCAAGACTTGGGCAAACTTAGAGCTAAAGGCGACATTGGAGTATTTGTAGGATATGCACCAAACAAAAGGGATACGAATCTACAACAAAAGAACCCGAAATATCATGGAAACAATTCACGTTACGTTTGATGGTGACCGGTCAAATGGCTCTGGACACTCCATTTCGGGACCCGCACTTCAAAGCAGTCCTATTGGTTCATCCCTTGTTCCAAACTCCTCTCAAGAAACTCCATATGTACCTCCATCGAAGATGATGTAAAGAAATTGTTTGATCCCATGTTTGATGAGCTGTATGAGTCTACTACTAATGAGGTCTGATCCTACAACGAGAGGATGCTCATATTCCGGTGAATGAAGTCAATCCATCGGTCTCAATATCGTAAGTCAAGAAGCACTGCTGCGATCCTTGATCTCATCAACAAATCATCATTCTTCAAATGTACATCATGGAAATGTTTACGGCATCAATGATGAAGTTAATCCTTTGCTACTCACGAAGATGCTCCATTTGAAAACATATTTGCTACTCACGAATCATCATCGAACCATCTTCTTGAGGAGACATCGACTCGGCTACCTCGGTTCCTCAACAAATGCCACATGAACACCTCGGAAAATGGACTCACGATCATCCATTAGACAACATCATTGGAAATCCTCTCGTCTGTATCAACCCGGAAGCAACTCGCAACCGATGCCTTATGGTGTTTCTTCAACTCCGTACTATCTAAGATCGAACCAAAAGATGTTAAAAGCGCTATGAATGAAGATATTTGGTTCAATGCTATGCAAGATGAAATTCATGAGTTTGATCGTCTTGATGTATGGGAGTTAGTACTGCTCAGGCGTGCTATGATTATAGCTCTAAAATGGATCTTCAAAGTAAAACTTGATGAGCATGGTGATGTGTTGAAGAACAAGGCTCGATTAGTTGCTAAAGGATATCGTCAAGAGGAGGTATAGACTTTGAAGAATCTTTTGCTCGGTTGCTCGAATCGAGGCAATCGAATCTTTCGGCTAATCTTGCTAGTAAGAACATGGTAGTTTATCGGATGGATGTAAAGGCGGCATTTACGAGCGGAGATCTTAAAGAAGTCGTCTCGTCGACCAACTGAAGGATTTGTGAATCAAGAGCATCCTACTCACGTTTATCGTTTGAAGAAGGCTCTTTACGGTTTAAAGCAAGCTCCAGGGCATGGTATGATACCCTATCAAAGTTTCTTCTATCAACCGGATTCATCAAAGGAGCGATTGATCCTACATTGTTCACCGGAAGTCGAGGCAAACATTTGATTCATGTTCAAATTTATGTTGATGATATTATTTTTGCCTCGTGACCCAATGGAATGTGATCGTTTTCAAATGAAATGAGTTCAAAGTTTCAAATGTCAATGATGGGACAAATGTCATTTTCTTGGGATTACAAATTTCTCAAAGTCCGGAGGCATTTTCATAAATCAATCTAAATATGCATGAGATTTTAAAGAAATTTGGATTTGATTCAAGTGACCTGTTGACACCCCATGATTGACCGAACCAAACTAGATGAGGACCTCTCGGGGATCATGATTGACCAAACGAAATATCGGAGTATGATTGGATCACGATGTATCTCACTGCTAGTAGACGGACATCTTGTTCTCTGTGTGCATGTGTGCTAGATACCGGCTAAGCCTACTAAAAGGCACCTTGAAGCGATTAAGCGGGTCTTCGGTATCTCCAAGGAACCATCAATATGGGACTATGGTACCGAAGGACACGGTATGTCACTAACGGCCTATGCGAGATCTTGATCATGCGAGTTGTCAAGATACACGTCGAAACGTCGGGAGGTGCTCGGTTTTGGGTGATAAGCTTGTGGTGGTCTTCAAAAAGCAAATGAGTACTTCTATTTCCTCTGAGGTTGAATACATAGCCATGTCATCTTGTTGTGCTCAAATCTTATGGATGAGATCTCGATTATCGACTATGGCTTTGAATTCAACAAAATCCTCATCTTGTGATAATAAAAGTGCTATTGCTCTCTCATGCAACAACGTTCAACACTCAAGAGCAAAGCATATCGACATTCGACATCATTTCATCGAGGGAACAAGTGGAAAAAGGTGTGGTGGAACTATATTTTGTGAGGTGCGAATATCGGTTAGCGGACATCTTCACCAAAGCTCTTCCAAGAGCGTTTTGAGTTTATTCTTCCACGACTTGGTTTGAAAAGCCTTCAACGAAACTCTCAAACGTCTTGAGGAGGAAGGCGAGGAGTAAAGGTCTATCTTCATCTATCTCTTGTAAATAGTTAAAAACAAAAACAAAATTATAAAAATAAAAAAATTATAAAACTTTCAAAATCCATAAAAATTTGAAAAATTGAAAAATCTTCAAAAATATTGTCATTTTGTCATGTTTCTTTCGGTTCGATAATATCTACGGTCTTTGTCTTTGTCATTCAAAGAATGACACGGGACTTTAGATGTTGTTCGAATTTTAAAAAAAAAAAAAAAAAAAAAAAAAAAAAAAAATCAAAAAAAATATTTTTGGGAGAAAAGAAAATGGTTTATTGTCATTTCGAGGCAATAACCGTTTTAAAGGAAGAAACGAGCCATGTTTTAACATGTTTTCAAATTCCATGCTCGATTCTATAAACATTTATCTGCTTGAAAACTAAATGCTTTGAAAAATAACTCGATCTCTATTTTTGATAATCATCGGGACTTATTTGTCAAAATCTCTATCTCTCAATCAACAACCTATGTCATTGATTGAGGGGAGAATGATTTCAATTAAATTAAAAGTTATTTGGCATTAAATTGTTTTCAAAAGATATACATGCATGTTTTATAAATGGAGTTTAAAGTCTTAAATCCGATCCTTATCGATTCAAACGCTTTCACAATCAAGTCACAATTCTCCTTAAAAGCTTTCAAAATCAATTTAAATCTATACGAGATCACAAATCTCAAATGATTTGATAATTGTGATCGGGGAGAATGTGTGATTTAAATTAGATTTAAGCGATAATAAGGTAAATGGTTTCACAAGAATGTACATTGTCCTTCCCACATGTGACAAACGATTTCAATTTTCAATGCACATGTTGAGGGAGCATCTATCTTAAACCTATGATTTGAAGCGTGATCATTTATCCCAATGTGCGAGTTCCTCTAGTATGTGCAAAACTCTTTTCAAACCTCGAGGCACATATTGAGGGGAGCAAATTTATGGAAACCTCATCCTTCCGGAAATGCTATATCTACTTGATTTGTTGAGGAAGTGATGTTGATATCTTTAGAAAATGGTAATCAAAGAAGTTAATTCTTTCTCTTGCCTCCGTGTGCAAAACATTTTCAAATACTTGATGCACATGTTGAGGGAGTTCTCGTTCTAAAATATCAAAAACAATTCGGTACAAAATGCTTTGATAATATATCACAAGTATCGAATTGATTTTCAAATGGTTTTCAATTGGATCCAATGGCGGATGAACAATACCAAATTGACCGACCAACTTTACTTTATATGCGGTGATATAAGGATGATAAGGTTAGGTATTGGTTCCCATGATCCGCCAGAGCCGGAGGGATCTACCGAGGACAATCCACTAGTTAGTGTAGAAGTCCTTAGGTATGATGATAAAAGGAGAAAAATGAGATATGGGAAGAGTGCGGACTAAGGCGAGCTAGTCTTGGAATAAACCCAACAAGGTTCTAGCTATGAAGTCTCGGTAAGCTTGAAGGGTTGAAGAATTAAAAGAATTGAATGAAAATAGGGTGAAAACAAATAGCCTCCATTAATTCAACCTTAGGGCGAAACCGGGTTCAATTCATATACTCCGATGGTAACATCGGTATTGAAGACAAGGCGTCATGGACCCGGTGGGCCTTGCACTTCAACTTTCCAAACCACTCAAGTTCCTCTTAAAGGGCTTGTTTCATTCTCACGGGAACCGACATTATCTATCGACTTTCTCTTAGAGATGGTTGATATTGAAGAAGGAGACCCTCTCCTAGTCTCCGTTATAGGATCCAAATATGCACAAATTGAGTCTAGAGCCACGAGATCATCAATAAATCTCATTAGGACACTTTCAATGAAGACTCTGTTTCACACAATGTGGAAAGAGATTATATCTTGAGTCCTCGCATTATCCTTGTGGTATTGCGAACATCGAGTGATGTGTTTACACATTCACAATGAAGATGGAAAGCCTTACGAGCCAACATCAAACAAGCTCTGGTAGGTGGCATGTGAGATCTATTTTATAGATCAACCATGTGACAAGCGAGCGAAACAATGGGCGATTCAATCTCTTGAATCAATCTGGTTCGAGTTAGGGATTGGCGGATACCTTTGAAAAACCGGTCTTTGTGCTTAAAAACTCTTTTCTTTAGCACATCGACCGTGTACTCATTTTCAAACCAAAGGTATTTTATGATTGATAATTGATTTTCAATAAAACCTTCGTTGTATTGCAAAACAATTTCTATTGAGCAATACGATTGTTTTCAAATCTCTTTTCATCAATCGGTGGACTTAAAATTATTGGTTCACTCACTCCGTGTTGTCTTCTTTGAGATGTTCGGTTTGAGAACGACTAGAACATTTGCGAAACCCTGTCAAGGAGATTCTTAGGAATCCTACGATCACAGGCGATACATGTCTTGATCAGCGGGAACCGTGGGCGTGTACCTCAATTCATCGAAAGTGATCAAAGACACTTTCGTGCGATTTGTTGCTAGCTGTTGTATGCGCGTGTCGCCCGGCGTTTGCGGTGATCGAATGAAGCGGTCAATCCATAGCCGCATGCTCACTTAACACATTCATCTCAAAAGAAATCATGATTAGTGCATCAATGACTCGATATTTTCACTCCATGGTTACGCTTCTGCTGCGCCAATATCATGATTCAACAAATGCTTCCGCTACTCGATGAGAAGATATCATGATCCGAATGTGAGCATGTCGGTCCCAAAGTCACAACATCAAAATACCAACACCACAATGGATGTGTCGAGATTTTTGATAGTGATGATCTCCAAAGATGGCTCAAACTTATCATCACGTGGATCGGTAAAGACCTCCACTTGGAATAACCAAACATGCAATGTGAAGAATCAATGACTACGAGCTTAGGAGCAAGGACTACATCAAGAATGCAAGATCAATTGTTAAATGTCATATCTATTTGTATTCAATGTAATTTTGGTACATTATTGAGGTGACCTCCTTAGGGAGATTGTTAGGAATTAGAAATTCCGGTATTAAAGAGTCGGTCACCTCAGTATATGTAATCATTAGAAAGCTCGTAGTCGTAGTTCTTTTAAGTTAAGTAGTAATTTAGTTAAGTAACACCGTGGAGGACGGACGGGTCTTTACCAGCTGTATGCGATCCACACCCAAAGTGTGGCGAGTTATGTAAGACTATAAATACTCTCTACCTTCCAAGGTAGAGTTGGAGCTCATAATAATATCTTTCACTTTCTCTCACTAAGTTCCCTAAACCTCTAACTTTCTCTCTAGAATTCCATCTTATGCTACCTTGTGTTATGGTTTGATGTGTATGTGAAAAGTTAATATCTAACAATTTAATTTGTTTATGTCGAAATAATTACTTTTTAAATTCCGGTGTATGTCCAAGCTTTTAAGCTTTGTAATTCAAGTCACTAGTGTGTAATAAAGCTTTTGTTATTATCAATTTTAGTTTTAAAGTTTCATTTCAAGATTATGTAATTTTCCAATTCGAATTCTCAAATTTTTTGAATGTTGTTTATAGTTGTTGCCAAGGATTGAAAAAGCTCTTATAAGCTCCTAAATAGCTTCTCAAAGCTGTTAGTAACTTTAAAATCTAGTTTAAACTTAAAACTTAAAAATATAAAAAATAGGATAAATAAGGTGAAAAATCAAAAATCAAAGACAAAGAATCAAGGCAATGATAGAGTGTTGAATATGGAATAAAAGATGGTTTAGAACCTCATGGGAGGTAGTAGGATGGCCCTTGGTATCTAGTTCATGGTTTCTCGACTTGGAATCTATTTTGTAAGATTTTACTCATTTAGCATTTCATTGTTTAAGTCATTTCTTAGCTTAAATGTGTATCTTTATGTTTCATAGTTGTAGTTAAGTTAAATTACATATTAAATCAAGTTGCTTGTTTATTAAAATTTGTAGTTGTTAAAATTTTAGTTTAACTTGATAATAATAGCATATTTGTCATTACTAAGTTTTATCTTTGTCATTGTTCTTGTTTAATGCTTCATTAGTCTCATTAATGGATAATATAAAACCTTTAATCAAGTTCATGATCCTAATCATGAGATCCTTTAAAAACTTCAAAAGCAGTTTACTTAAAGGGTGTTTGGTTTCTTTGTAAAGCGCATTAGAAGGATGTTCATGTTGTTGTTTGTTGTTGTTTAGTGTCACATTAGTCCAATATAATTTCGATTGCAACAAAGAAAACTAGTGCTTGTTTTATAAAAAGTCAAAGTTAGTGTTAATCTTGCCTTACTAGCTAACTGTTAAGAATTTGGAATGAAAATCTCATCATAGTAGCTTATAACTTAATAATTTAGCTTAAACTCATCTTAATATAGCTTAATATAACTTATTCAGTCAAATAGAAGTAATCAAAATTCGTTTAAGTCAAAGTCTTAGTGCAAATGAAAAAGTCAAAATTACTTAAGAGCAGTTTTTGAATAAACTTTAGAATTTTAGTGTGTGTTCATTATTAAGATTTAGCTTAAATCCTTTTGGGATATTAAAGTTTAGTTGCTTAACTAAATTAGAAAAATAAAAGTTCACTTATAATTAGCTTATTAACTGCTTTTCATTAGCTTCTTTTGACCCCTTTTCAAAAAAGCGCCACGTAATGTGAATAAACGAGCTTATTTGAAGCTTATTTGGTGCTTAATTTTAAGTAATTGTGCTTTCTTAGTTATTATATTAGCTTATTTAAAGGTGTTTAGCTTATTCTCAATTACCCTCTTGCTTATTTTAGCTTAATAACCATTTTGGCTTAAACTCTTGTGCTTATTTCAATTTGTGTCCCTTGTTGAGATAAATAAGCTCAAACCGAGCTTATTGGTCATTTTATAAAAGTTGTAGTTTTACAATTTGCTTATTTGGTGTTCTTAATAAGTTGCAAAAGAAAATCAAAAAATAAAAGTTAGCAAAAGGTCATTCTTTGGGATTCAAACCACAGCCACTGACTCACCACACACACACACTACCGCCTTGGGTCTTTTTACATTTTTCTTTACACTATTTAATATATAACCCTTTTTAGTTCGATGAAGCTTATACGAGCTTATTAGCTTATTTCGACTTATTTATAATAGCTTTTCAACTTTTGTATTTTCTTAACTTTGTATTAGTATAAAGTATTTTATAAAAAGTTTGATTTTTCTAAATAGTTTTAGTATTTTTAAACATTTAATTAGTGTAAAATCGTATTTAATTCATAATAAAAATATAAAAGTCTAAAAATATAAATCTTTTTCTAAAATTTTCTTTTGTCATATAGTACGTAAGAAAATTGTTTTTACACTGTAGGACTTTTATTTCACAAATTTTACGTTTTTGCTTGTATGCGCTCGTAACTTTTATAAATAACGCTCGTTTTCATTTTAATTCACATTTTAGATAATTTAAGTTTACGTTTTAGTTAAAATAGTTTATTTAAGTTATTTTATTTTATAAATCACAAAACATCATTGCAAAAATAGTGATAGCGTTTATTTAATATAATTTATCTTTTAATTTTCTTTAATTTGCATTTAAGCCCTGTAATTTATAAACTTTTCTTTAGGTAAAAATATTCCAAAATCCTTCTTGATCATTATCCTTAGTGATCATTCGACATCAATTTGTTCAAACACCATTCATCCTCCGTGGGACTTAACGACCGAGAATCCACTATATTCCTCTCGATCTTATTTGCATTTGCCTTACGAAATTTGTTTTAAGTTTGTTACGGTTGACCATTCACAAGTGGTCAGCTTGTGTGATTAAACTTGACTGTTCAGGAGCGAATCAAATAGTGAGCCATTTCTTCATTGTTTCTAACCCCTTTTCTAACATACTTTCCCCTAGAGTTGAAAACTCTTGAACCTCAGATCCAAGAGATCTATGTTTGTAGTTTTGTTTTTGTATGATCTTCTAGGTTCCTCTTAAAGGCGAGATCACCACCTTTGAAGTCGAGCAAGCTCAAGTCCATGAGTTGCCAAGCTTCCTCATCATCAAGACTACTGAAGTCTTCTTGTTGGTGATTGTTTTTCTTTTCCTAAGAAGTTTTGAAGACATTTGTGAAAGGTGTCTCAAGTGTCAAGACGAAGATATTAGTGAAGGGTATCTATCTTCTATATCATAAGAACTTGTGGTAGGTGCTTAGAAGTCAAGACTAAAAGCAATATTGAAGGGTGCTTAGAAGTCAAGACACAAGACATTAGTGAAGGGTGTCTTGAAGATCTAGTTAAAGGCATTCGTGAAAGGTGCCTTAGATGTACATTCGATATGGTGTGTTTCGATGTACAAGATAGATTAGTACTAGATCCAAGGATATTGATATCCTTGATGATGTTGTAAAGGAGTAGATCTCCTTGGGATTAGTCGTTGGTGTAGTGTTGGGTAGTAGTTCCTCCATTGCAATGGAACTAGGTGCTTAGCCTAGTACCTAATAATGGGTAGGTGACGTTGTGTAGGTGTGGTTCACCTTGGTGTGAAAGAACTAGGTACTTAGCCTAGTACCTTATAAAGGGTAGGCGACGTTGTGTAGGTTTGGTTCACCTTGGGTGAAAGAACTCTGGTGGTTAGCCTAGCACGGAAAAAGGGTAGGCAACGTTGTGAAGGCTTCTCCGCCATAAGGAGATTGGTGTAGTGTTTACGAACTCTCGAGTAGGTGACTCGGGGGTGGAGTAGGGCAAGGAAGGTGTCCTTGTGGCCGAACCACTATAAATACTCGCGTTGTGGTTTGTGCTTCTTACTCTTATCTTTCATTACATACCTTTATATGTTTATCTATCAACATCCACACACACATCCAAATAGATTGACATAAGTCGATCTAAATAGTTTAAAAGGAAGTTTTAATTGGCAAAAGTATTCAACCCCTTCTAGTTATCCACACAATGTATATGGTTAAGTGTTTGTAAAGTGGTTAAAATAGTTGGAGAACTAGTGGAGAACTAGTTGAAGAACTAGTCGAGTCGATTTTCAAAAATCATATTTTAAAATGGTAAGTCGTCATGAGTCCCGCCACCCGAGTTTATAAGGTAATTGTGTCTAGTTTCATTTAAAAGTAGTCTCCAGGTCTGAATGTTTATAGATTTTTGTTAATGGTCAAAAGAGTAACAGCAGGTCAGTTTTAAGTCAAGTCGTTTCCGCGTAAAAGTTTAAATTTCAATGATTTTAAGTCGTGTCTTATTCAAGGGGTGTTACACTAACCGCGAGATCCATCTCTACTAGAGATGATATCACTTCTCATGGAGAAACTCTTAATGACGCATGGACTCATTTCAAGTACTTACTCAAAAAAGTCCCTCATCACGACAATGATTTTTAGCTTCAAGTCCAAATCTTTTATTATCATCTCAACTATTCCACTAAGTAAGCCATTGACCATTTGCAACACAAGCATCTCATCGTATTTAAACATGGCCTGATAAGAAGGGTATTATTATATGCAACGCAAGCATCTCATCGTTGATGTGCGGAATGGTTGAACCACAATTAAGTTTTACAACGCTCCTAGGCGGTGTACCTAACCTTGTAGTGTAGTATAGGCAAGACTTGGGGGATTGATCATTCTTTATACGAATAGTGAAGTAGGTTCGAATTGTATGTAGATTTAAGTCTAATAGCTGAGGGAAGATTATATTTGTTTTTTATATTTTATTGGAAAGCAAGTAAAATCTTGGGTATTGTAGGAGGTTCGTTTTAAAACTATAATAAAAGTAAATAAAGAGTAAAGTAAATTGGTGGTGAACTTCTTATAAGAGAAAAAATGTATTTACCTAGAATCTCATTACTTCCTTGTTATATCTTGCTATGTTGTCGAATTGTCACGTCCTTGCCTAATGTAATGTGAAGTATTTCTAAATACCTGTTCTGGTATGGTTAGTCCTACAACTATAAACTAGCCTAAGTGAATGACGCTTATCTGAGTTGTCAAGATCACCCAATAACTAACCTACACAATAATTGCTCACCCAATTAACAACCTAAGACATAAGTAATCAATTAGTCATGTTGTAGTGGACATTCAAGCTAGTCTAGTTTTAACAGTTTTCCAACTCCTAACACACACACCATTAAATAAGAGATGACAATAAAATAATCAATAACTAGGTTTCATGCAATCCTAAGTAAATACTAAGTATATTAGCCAATCATAGTAATAGAAAAAAGCAAATTAACAAATCAAACAATAACACATTGACATGATTGAATGATTGATTAATAACTTATCTTAATAATACATGAGTTTTCAATGGTAAAAAGGTCTAAAAATTGCTAAAAGCGACCCTAACTCGATGGTATAAGTTCCTACAAATTTGCTTTGCAAGTACCTAAAACTCGAAAAGATACGATTTAGGGCAATATATGATCAAATATATACGAGTTTAGAGGCTAAATGACCCTTAAAGCGTATAAATTACACCTCATCAAATGTCCTAACACTTGGTATTTGCTTGTCCTAAAGCAAATGTTCTTTTATTCTAATCAAATTAAAAATTCGGGGGCATTTAGCATTGGTTTAAAGATAGTTTATGGCACAACCCGTTTGACAATACACTTTTAACAATTTACACAAGCACATAAATTATAAACTAGCACCTTACATTTAGTTACTTTGTTTTTGTTTACGAGTGATTCAATCATCCAACCAAATGATTACCTTCATTCCTCTACTAGTGAAAGAAAAGAAAACACCGTATCAAGAAGATCCAACATGCTGTAGTGTTAGAGTAGTGCACTCGTAACATTTGTTACTTACTTGTTGTATATTGGTATCCATCAAGTTGTTCATCATCTTGTTTATTTAGATTGTGTGGATCATTTTGATTTTGTAGAGATCAGGAAGATCTTATGTAGTTTGTGTTGATAGTGAGTAGATCATGAACATCGTGTGTAGATTGGGTAGATCATGTGTAGATCGGGTAGATCGAGTATAGATCATGTGGATCTTATATATTGTGTGATTTTTGAAGATCGCGTAGAGCGTAAGTGAGATTGGTACTAGCTAAATTAGTACACGACATTTAACTTAGTGTCAAAAATTGTGATAAGCGACATTGTACGGTTTTTTCCACCTGAAGGGAGTTTGTTGACATAGTGCTTTGAACTCTCGTGTTGGATACTCGAGGAATGGAGTTGGGCGAAGAGGAGCTTCGTTACCGAACCACTATAAGTATTTGTCTCTCACTTTGATCTTTCCATCTCTTACATTTTATCTAGCACTTTACATTTTAGTAGTTATTGGTTTTTTATTATAGTATAGTATATTGTGTTCATATTGCAATCAATTGATTTCACAAAAGCTCGAATCAAAGTTTTTCAAAAAGTAATTTTATAACGAAGTTCAAAACGGGAAAACTATTCACCCCCTTCTAGTTTTTCACGAAAATTACCTATATCACGCACTTTAGGTGAGTACTCCTGACCTAGCCACGAAGGCTACCAAAACACCATTGAGTATACAGAAGAAGCCAATGTGACTACCTTGCGATCCAACACCATCCAATTGGTGAAAAAGGGATGTGCATTGCATTGACTTCGTTCTGAAGATTCAAATCAACACCGTAAGAATTTCTTAAAATCGTAGATTCCATTGACTTGCGTCTCTTCCAATTCTTTCTACATGATCAAGCTAGCAATTAGCTTGAGCGTCTACCCGTGAGATCCATCTCAACTAGGGATGATCTCACCTCTCGTTTCATTGCACAAATTTTCCCACCGGGAAAACTACCAATCTAAAGAATGACATCTTGATGTTCCAAAAACATCATGGAGAAAATCTTAATGATGCGTGGACTCATTTCAAGGACTTACTCTAAAAAGTCCCTCATCACGGCATTGATTTTTAGCTTCAAGTCCAAATATTTTATGATCATCTCAACTATTCCACTAAGTAAGCCATTGACCATTTGCAACGCCGGCATCTCATAGTTGATGTGCGAAATTGTTGAACCACAATTAAGTTTTAGAACCCTCCTATGTAGTGTACCTAAACTTGTAGTGTAGTATAGCTAAGACTCGGGGGATTGATCGTTCTCTATAGGAATAGTAAGGTAGGTTCGAATTGTATGTCGATTTAAGCCTAAAAGTTGATGGAAGATTATTTTTGGTTTTATATATTTTATTAGAAAGCAAGTAAAATCTCAGGTATTTTAGGAGGTTGGTTTTAAAACTATAATAAAAGTAAATTACAAGAACAAGAATTGGTGGTGAACTTCTTATAAGAGGAAAAGCGTATTTACCTAGAATCTCATTACTTCCTAGTTATATCTTACTATGTTGTCGAATTGTCACGTCCTTGACTAATGTAATGTGAAGTATTTCTAATTACATGTTCTGGTATGGTCAGTCCCACGTCTATAAACTAGCCAAAGTGAACAATGCTTATCTAATTTGTCAAGCTCATCCAATAACTAACCTACGCAATAAATACTCACCTAATTAACAACCTAAGACATAAGTATTCAATTAGACACGTTTTAGTCGACGTTCAAGCTAGTCTAGTTTTCAATTAACAGTTTTCCAACTCCTAACACGCACACCATTAAACAAGAGATGACAATAAAACAATCAATAACTAGGTTTCATGCAATCCTAAGTACATACTAAGTATATTAACCAAGCATAGTAATAGAAAAAGAAGCAAATTGACAAATCAAACAATAACACATAGACATGAATGAATGATTGATTAAATAACTTATATTAATAATACACGAGTTTTCAATGGTCAAAAGGCGTAAAAGTTTGCTAAAATCGACCCTAGCTCGATGGTATAAGTTCCTCAAAATTTGCTTCCCAAGTACCTAAAACTCGAAAAGATACAATTTAGGGCCATATATGATCATATATGTACGAGTTTAGAGGCTAAATGACCCCTTAAAAATGTATAAATTACACCTCATCAAATATCCCTACACTTGGTATTTGTGTTGGAATCACTCCTAAACCATAATCAAGTGTTAGTAATTAATATGTAATAGTTAGCTTTATTATGGCCTTTATGTTTGTTATTAGCCTTAAGCTTATGTAGAAGGCCCATGAGCTTAGGCCCAAGCCCATTTAAGAAAGGAAGGGAACTAGGAGTGTTGCCTAGCTTCCTTCTATAAATCTATATGTAAACCCTCACTTGAGGGTTGGTTGTTCAAGTTTTCTTTCATTCATACTCACGCCTAACCTTTCTCTATTTCTTACGGCGTATGTGTGTTTGTTTACTTGTTCAATCGCCTTAACCTCTTTCTATATTACTTGTGTTTGTAAAACTAGTGACCTAACGATGGTATCAATCGCCTACTAGTTGGGTGAATCGTGTTTTGTTTTGAAGTGGGTTTCGTCCCACGCCTAAACGCACTTGATACTTTGGTTCGCTTAAAACTTGTTTTTACACTTTTTAATCCAAGATTCTTGTACTTTCAACGTTTTAAGGTGTTAAAATACTTGTTTTGGCAAAAAGCTTCAAACTTTATCGTGGATAGTTGTCTTTGATCGTGTTTTTGAGCGAGGGTTTCATCCTACTAAATAGCTTGTTTTAGAGGCTTTGGTTCATCAAGTTTCACACTTTTGTGTATTTTGGTGTTATTGAAGCTATTTTATCACACAAAAGCGGTTTAGAAACACTTTTGGACAGAATCAAATTTTTGAGCATTCCTACGTAGTAAACCCCTAAAACTACGCGTAAGTGCTTCCTTGGTTTGATCTTCATTTTCGTGGTTTATTCGTGTTTTCTTACTTGGATAAGTCCGAAAATCGTCGACTTTGGATATCTTTTGCCTTTGTGATAGTGTAAAAGATCATTTGAGCAAAACTATAAAATCACGCATAAGCATAAGCTTACGCGTGAAATCCTACGCCTAAGATTCTTCCTACGCTAAGCCTAGTCTTACGCATAAGAAAATCCCTCGCATAACTTTCACGCCTAACTTTTGTCTCGCTTAACTTTAGTGCTTTACCTACTTAGCGTAAGCTAAATCCTACGTAACTTCTAATTGTTAAGCGTAACTTTGGTGTTTTACGCATAAGTGCTATTTCGTACTTGTCCTTTCTACGCTAAGGACACTTCATCAACAAAGGTTCATTCGACTACAAAGATCCATTTTACTACACAAGTTTTCAACATGTCTCAACCACCATACTCTAACTATTTCCATTACACTTATCCTCAACGACAACAACAACTAAGTCCACAACATCAACAATGGAATCAACAACAAGCTATTTATCAACAACAATTTAATCAACAACATACTCCACAACTTGGTGCAATTCCCCCACCACAAATGGTTCAAACACCGCCAAGTCTTCAAGTTCAAACCTACACAAATGATTTCAATCAACATCCATCAAGGAACACTATGAAGGAACCCACTTGTTTTGCAAAGATGTGTGAAGCTTAAAGTAGCCAACAATCAATTCATGAAATTTGGATCACTTGATAGACCTCCAATGCTCCTCCGGGCAATTACGATCAATGGGTGATAAGGTTCTTTAGGTTACGTGATGCGAAGAAGCCACATGGAAAGTTCTTAAAGAAGGTTAAAGGTCCATTTGAGATGCCTACTATCATTGTGCAGGAGATCCTCGCTATTCCACGAGATGAACAAACCAACATTGCTATGTTACGGACTTGAATCCTCAAGAACTTCTCCACTATGAAGCGAGATGAACTTGAAATGGAATATATCCTCTTAGGATTACCAAACCCAATTCTTCGTAGTGTTGATGCTCAAAAGACCACGAGAAAATGTGGGATCATATTCGTCTTCTTATGGAAGGATCGAATTACTCAATCGGAGGATTAGGAATCCAAAATTTACTTGGCTTATGAACACTTCATGATTGAACACGAGAGACACTAGATTCCTATCATCATCGTTTTGGACATCATCAATGATTTGGATAAACACAACATCATCATGCCAAGAATTGCGGTGAATACTAAGTTCCTCGAGAGTCTTGGTCACGAATGGGAGAAGTATGTCATTTTTCTCCGTCTGCGAAGAATATGCATCATTCTACATATGGATTGTTGTACGATTACTTGAAGCCTCATGAAAAGGAAGTTGATCGGGAAAGGATTCTCAACAAAGTTATACTCCTCAACAACAACTTGCCTTATATGCTCAACAAAGTTATCCTCCTCAACAAGCAACTCAACCAACTGCCTCAGTCACACCAAACGATCAATCACAACAACCTCAACAAAATCAATTGGTTCCTTACAACAACAACAATGATCAAGCACTTCATAGTTAAACTAATGAGGAATCCGATCCATTCGAAGCATTGCAACAAGGGTTTGTTATGATTGCTAACGCTTTTAGCCGTTATACAAACAAATCCAACAATCGTATTCGTTCCTCATCCAATACGAAATCGGTCATTGTGAACAATGGACGAGTTGAAGTTTAGAATCGTGGTTATGGTCGTCAAATGGGAGGTGGTCAAGGGTTTAATGCTATGGGTAGGAACAACAATGAGCTCAAGTGGCGGATCGTGAAATGCTCGAGAATGGGTTGAATGGTCTTCTGCTACAAGCGCAATGAGAAGGACACTGGCTAATGCATGCCCAAAGCCAAGGACTAGGGGCGTGCTTATTTCAAAGAGGCTCTACTTTTGGCTCTAAGGATGAAGTGGTGGATCTCTCACAAACAAAGAACAAAGCTTTATGGCGATGCACACGAGATGATGATATGGAGGACTTGCAGCCAATGCATTGGTTATGTTGATGGCTAATATGCAAGAGTTACACATGAGTGAAACAGCCCAGTGTATGACAACGATGGCTTGTCTCAGTACCGAACAAACCATCATCATATCTCGAACTAATATCTCCGCCAATATACCGAAAGCACGGATCGACTATTCAAATGAGTCATCTACATCTCGGTCGGCGATTTTCAAGTTAACCTGTAGTTACATTTGACGATCAAGATGACCTTATGGTTTCCTTTGATAATCAAATTGACTTCGTAGTTGTACTTGAGGATCTAAAGAATGATCCCATCTCAAGATGATGTAAAGAAATTGTTTGATCCCATGTTTGATGAACTGATGAGTCTACTACTAATGAGGTGTGATCCCACAAGAGGATGCTCATATTCCAATGAAGTCAATTCATCGGCCCAATATCAGAAGTCAAGAAGCACCGTCCGATCCTTCGCCTCATCAACAAATCATCATTCTTCAAATGTACATCATGGAAATGTTTCGCATCAATGATGAAGTTAATCTTTGCTACTCATGAAGATGCTCCATTTGAAAACATATTTGCTACTCCCCGAATCATCATCGTAACCATCTTCTTCAGAGACATCGACTCGCCTACCTCGGGCCTCAACAAATGCCACATGAACACCTCAAATGGACTCACGATCATCCATTAGACAACATCATTGGAAATCCTCTCGCCAGATCAACCCGGAAGCAACTCGCAACCGATGCCTTATGGTGTTTCTTCAACTCCGTACTATCTAAGATCGAACAAAAGATGTTAAACCTGCTATGAATGAAGATAGTGGTTCAATGCTATGCAAGATGAAATCCATGAGTTTGATCATCGTCGGATTTATGGGAGTTAGTACCGCCTGGATCCTGCTATGATTATAGCTCTAAATGGATCTTCAAAGTAAAACTTGATGAGCATGGTGATGTGTTGAAAAACAAGGCTCGATTAGTTGCTAAAGGATATCGTCAAGGAGGGTATAGACTTTGAAGAATCTTTTGCTCCAATTGTTCGAATCGAGGCAATCGAATCTTTCGGCTAATGTCGCTAGTAAGAACATGGTAGTTTATCGATGGATGTAAAGACGGCATTTCTAAACGGAGATCTTAAAGAAGTCGTCACGCCGCACCAACCCAAGGATTTGTGAATCAAGAGCATCCTACTCACGTTTATCGTTTGAAGGCTCTCACGGTAAAGCAAGCTCCAAGGGCATGGTATGATACCCATCAAAGTTTCTTCTATCAACCGGATTCATCAAAGGAGCATTGATCCTACATTGTTCACCGTGAAGTCGTGCAAACATTTGATTCATGTTCAAATTTATGTTGATGATATTATTTTTGCCTCGACCGACCCAATGGAATGTGATCGTTTTCAAATGAAATGAGTTCAAAGTTTCAAATGTCAATGATGGGACAAATGTCATTTTTTGGGATTACAAATTCTCAAACCCGGAGGCATTTTTATAAATCAATCTAAATATGCAACAGATTTTAAAGAAATTTGATTTGATTCAAGTGACCTGACACCCCCATGATTGACCGAACCAAACTAGATGAGGACCTCTCGTGGATCATGATGACCAAACGAATATAGGAGTATGATAGGATCCCGATGTATCTCACGCTAGTAGACCGACATCTTGTTCTCTGTGTGCATGTGTGCTAGATACCGTGCTGCTTACTAAAAGGCACCTTGAAGCGCTTAAACGCAGGTCTTTCTAGGATCTCAGGAACCATCAATATGGGACTATGGTACGAAGGACACACTGTATGTCACTAACGGCCTATGCGATGTCCGATCATGCAGTTGTCAAGATACACGTCAAGCACGCCGGGAGGTGCTCGGTTTTGGGTGATAAGCTTGTAAGTCGGTCCTCAAAGAAGCAAATGAGTACTTATTTCCTCTGTAGGCTGAATACATAGCCATGTCATCTTGTTGTGCTCAAATCTTATGGATGAGATCTCATTATCGACTATGGCTTTGAATTCAACAAAATCCCTCTGCATCGTGATAAAAGTATTGTTTCTATGCGCAACAACGCCCAACACTCAAGAGCAAAGCATATCGACATTCGACATCATTCCATCGTGGAACAAGTGGAAAAAGGTGTGGTGGAACTATATTTGTGAGGTCTCAATATCGTTAGCGACATCTTCACCAAAGCTCTTCCAAGAGAACGCTTTGAGTTTATTCTTCCACGACTTGGTTTGAAAAGCCTTCAACGAGAACTCTCAAACGCCTTCAGAGGAAGACGAGGAGTAAAGGTCTTTCTTCATCTATCTCTCAAATAGTTATTCGAAAAACAAAATAGAAAAATTATAAAACTTTCAAAATCCATAAAAATGAAAAAGTTGAAAAATCTTCAAAAATATTGTCATTTTTGTCATGTTTCTTTCCGGTTCGATTATATCTATGGTTTTGTGTCATTCAAAGAATGACACGGGATTTAGATGTTGTTCGAATTTAAAAAAAAAAAAAAAAAAAATCAAAAAAATCAAAAAATATTTTTGGGAGAAAGAGAAATGGTTTATTGTCATTTCGCAATAACCCAGCTTTAAAAGGAAGAACGAGCCATGTTTTAACATGTTTTCAAATTCGCTCGATTCTATAAACATTTATCTGTGAAACCAAATGCTTTGAAAAATAACTCGATCTCTATTTTTGAAAATCATCGACCTATTTGTCGAAATTTCTATCACTCAATCAACAACCTATGTCATTGATTGAGGGGAGAATGATTTCAATTAAATTAAAAGTTATTTGGCATTAAATTGTTTTCAAAAGATATACATGCATGTTTTATAAATGGAGTTTAAAGTCTTAAAATCCGATCCTTATCGGCTCAAACGCTTTTACAATCAAGTCACAATTCTCCTAAAGCTTTCAAAATCAATTTAAATCTATACGAGATCACAAATCTCAAATGATTTGATAATTGTGATCGGGGAGAATGTGTGATTTAAATTAGATTTAAACGGATATTAAGGTAAATGGTTTCACATGAATGAACATGTCATCCTCCCACATGTGACAAACGATTTCAATTTTCAATGCACATGTGAGGGGAGCACCTATCTTATACCTATGATTTGAAACGTGATCATTTATCCCATGTGCGTTCCCTCAGTAAAAACTCTTTTCAAACCTCAAGGCACATATCGGTGGGGAGCAATTTATGGAAACCTCATCCTTCTCGGAAATGCTATACCCACTTGATCTGTTGAGGAAGTGATGTTGATATCTTTTAGAAAATGGTAATCAAAAGAAGTTAATTCTTTTCTTGCCTCTCAGGCAAAACATTTTCAAATACTTGATGCACATATTGAGGGGGTTCTCGCTTTAAAATATCAAAAACAATTCAGTACAAAATGCTTTGATAATACATCACAAGTATCTCGAATTGATTTTCAAATGGTTTTCAATCGGATCCAATGGCGATGAACAATACCATATTGACCGACCAACTTTACTTTATGTACGGTGATATAAGGATGATAAGGTTAGGTATTGGTTCCCATGATCCGCAGATCCGGAGGATCTACCAGGACAATCCACTAGTTAGTGAAGTCCTTAGGTATGATGATAAAAGGAGAAAAGTGAGATATGGGAAGAGTGCGGATAAGACCGAGCTAGTAATGGAATAAACCCAACAAGGTAATAGCTATGAAGTCTCGTATAATCGGGGTTGAAGAATTAAAAGAATTGAATGAAAATAGTGACAAATACCTCCATTAATTCAACCTTAGGCGTAAACCGGTTCAATTCATATGCTACCGATGGTAACATCGATTGAAGACAAGACGTCATGGACCAAAGGACGCATCGCACTTCAACTTTCCAAACCACTCAAGTTCCTCTTAAAAGGGCTTGTTTCATTCTCACGGGAACCGATATTATCTATCGACTTTCTTAGAGAAGGTTGATATTGAAAAAGGAGACCTCTCCTAGTCTCCGTTATAGGATCCAAATATGCACAAATTGAGTCTAGAGCCACGGATCATCAATAAATCTCATTAGGACACTTTCAATGAAGACTCTTTTTCACACAATGTGGAAAGAGAGATTATATCTTGAGTCCTCGCATTATCCTTGTGGTATTGCGAACATCGAGTGATGTGTCTACACATTCGCAATGAAGATGAAAGCCTTCGAGCCAACATCAAACAAGCTCGTAGGTATGTGAGATCTATTTTATAGATCAACCATGTGACAACCGAAACAAACAATGGGCGATTCAATCTCTTGAATCAAACTGGTTCGTGTTGGGATTGACGGATACCTTTGAAAAACCGTCTTTGTGCTTAAAACTCTTTTCTTTAGCACATCGATCGTACTCATTTTTCAAACCAAAGGTATTTTTATGATTGATAATTGATTTTCAATAAACCTTCGTTGTATTGCAAAACAACTTCTAGAGCAATACACGATTGTTTTTCAAATCTCTTTTTCAATCGGTGGACTTAAAATTCCGGTTCACTCACCCGTGTTGTCTTCTTTGAGATGTTCCGTTTGAGAAACGTAATGTGAAACAACTGTCAAGGAGATTCTTAGGAATCCACCATCACAGCAAGACTGATCGATCAACGGGAACCGTGGGCGTGTACCTCAATTCATCGAAGTGATCAAAGACACTTTCGTGCGAGTTGTTAACCGTAGGCGTATGCCCGACGCTTGTACCGATCGTAATGAAGCGGTCAATCCATAGCCGCATGCTCACTTAACACATTCATCTCAAAGAAATCATGATTAGTGCATTAATGACTCGATATTTTCACTCCATGGTTCTCGCACGCCAATATCGTGATTCAACAAATGCCCGCTACTGATGAGAAGATATCATGATCCGAATGTGAGCATGTCGGTCCCAAAGTCACAACACCACAATGGATGTCTCGTAGATTTTTGATAGTCGATGATTCCAAAGATGGCTCAAACTTATCATCACGTGGATCAAGAAAGACCTCCACTTGGAATAACCAAACATGCATTGTGAAGAATCAATGACTACGAGCTTAGAGCAAAGGACTACATCAAGAATGCAAGATCAATTGTTAAATGTCATATCTATTTGTATTCAATGTAATTTTGTACATTATTGAGGTGACCTCCTTGGGAGATGTTAGGAATTAGAAATTCCTAGATTAAAGAGTCGGTCACCTCAAGTATATGTAATCATTAGAAAGCTCGTAGTCGTAGTTCTTTAAGTTAAGTAGTAATTTAGTTAATAAACACCGGAGGACGGATTTCCCACCACTCCGTATGCCCCGATCCACAAATTCAAAGTGTGGCGGTTATGTAAGACTATAAATACTCTCTACCAAGGTAGAGTGGAGCTCATAATAATATCTTTCACTTTCTCTCACTAAGTTCCCTAAACCTCTAACTTTCTCTCTAGAATTCCATCTTATACGCCACCTTGTGTTATGGTTTGATGTGTATGTGAAAAGTTAATATCTAACAATATCTACCAACTTTACACACCACAATTAATGCCACCCCCTAGTTGCAAATTCAGAACCCCAGAGCTCAAAACATCTTTTCCCGCCAAAATTGATCCAATGGCCAAAATACACTCAACTCATCCAATGGCCAAAATAAAAGATGGGATTTGCTCAGAGGACACGTGAAAGCATTTGGTGTATAAAGAGAAGGAAGAGAAGGCTCAAAGACATCTATCTAGTGTAATTTTAATTTGTTTATGTGAAATAATTACTTTTTAAATTCCAAGTATGTCCAAGCTTTTAAGCTTTGTAATTCAAGTCACTAGTGTAATAAAGCTTTGTTATTATCAATTTTAGTTTTAAAGTTTCATTTCAAGATTATGTAATTTCCAATTCAATTCTCAAATTTTTGAATGTTGTTTATAGTTGTTGCCAAGGATTGAAAAAGCTCTTATAAGCTCCTAAATAGCTTCTCAAAGTCATTAGTAACTTTAAAATCTAGTTTAAACTTAAAACTTAAAAAATATAAAAAATAGGATAAATAAGGTGAAAATCAAAAATCAAAGACAAAGAATCAAGACAGCAGTAGTGTTGTTGAATATGGAATAAAAGATGGTTTAGAACCTCGGGAGGTAGTAGGATGGCCCTTGGTATCTAGTTCATGGTTTCTCGACTTGGAATCTATTTTGTAAGATTTTACTCATTTTAGCATTTCATTGTTTAAGTCATTTCTTAGCTTAAATCAGGTATCTTTATGTTTCATAGTTGTAGTTAAGTTAAATTACATATTAAATCAAGTTGCTTGTTTATTAAAATTTGTAGTTGTTAAAATTTTAGTTTAACAAGAATAATAGCATATTTGTCATTACTAAGTTTTATGTGTCATTGTTCTTGTTTAATGCTTCATTAGTCTCATTAATGGATAATATAAAACCTTTAATCAAGTTCATGATCCTAATCATGAGATCCTTTAAAAACTTCAAAAAGTTTACTTAAAGGGTGTTTGGTTTGATCGTAAACTGTGAGAAGGATGTTCATGTTGTTGTTTGTTGTTGTTTAGTGTCACATTAGTCCAATATAACTTCAAAGGCAACAAAGAAAACTAGTGCTTGTTTTATAAAAAGTCAAAGTTAGTGTTAATCTTGCCTTACTAGCTAACTGTTAAGAATTTGGAATGAAAATCTCATCATAGTAGCTTATAACTTAATAATTTAGCTTAAACTCATCTTAATATAGCTTAATATAACTTATTCAACAAATAGAAGTAATCAAAATTGCTTAAGTCAAAGTCTTAGTGCAAATGAAAAGTCAAAATTACTTAAGAGTTTGCTAATAAACTTTAGAATTTTAGTGTGTGTTCATTATTAAGATTTAGCTTAAACTTTTGGGATATTAAAGTTTAGTTGCTTAACTAAATTAGAAAATAAAAGTTCACTTATAATTAGCTTATTAACCTTTTCATTAGCTTTTGACCCTTTTCCAAAGAAACCGCTCGGCAATGTATAAGACGAGCTTATTTGAAGCTTATTTGGTGCTTAATTTTAAGTAATTGTGCTTTCTTAGTTATTATATTAGCTTATTTAAAGGTGTTTAGCTTATTCTCAATTACCCTCTTGCTTATTTTTAGCTTAATAACCATTTTGGCTTAAACTCTTGTGCTTATTTCAATTTGTGTCCACTGTTGAGATAAATAAGCTCAAACTGAGCTTATTGGTCATTTTTATAAAAAGTTGTAGTTTTACAATTTGCTTATTTCAGTGTTCTTAATAAGTTGCAAAAAGAAAATCAAAAATAAAAGTTAGCAAAAGGTCATTGCCGGGATTCAAACCCCGCCACCCACCACCACACACACACACACTACCACTGCCTGTCTTTTTCTGTTTTTCTTTACACTATTTAATATATAACCCTTTTAGTTCAAGAAGCTTATACGAGCTTATTAGCTTATTTCCGACTTATTTATAATAGCTTTTTCAACTTTTGTATTTTTCTTAACTTTGTATTAGTATAAAGTATTTTATAAAAAGTTTGATTTTTCTAAATAGTTTTAGTATTTTTAAACATTTAATTAGTGTAAAATCGATTTAATTCATAATAAAAATATAAAAGTCTAAAATATAAATCTTTTTCTAAAATTTTCTTTTGTCATATATAGTACGAAGAAAATTGTTTTTACATTTAGGACTTTTATTTCACAAATTTTACGCTTTTGCTATGCACTCGTAACTTTTATAAATAACGCCTTTCATTTTAATTCACATTTTAGATAATTTAAGTTTACGTTTTAGTTAAAATAGTTTATTTAAGTTATTTTATTTTATAAATCACAAAACATCATTGCAAAAATAGTGATAGCGTTTATTTAATATAATTTATCTTTTAATTTTCTTTAATTTGCATTTAAGCCCCTGAATTTATAAACTTTTCTTTAGGTAAAATATTCCAAAATCCTTATCGATCATTATCCTTAGTGATCATTCGACATCTAATTTGTTCAAACACCATTCATCCTCCTGACTTAACCACCGTGAATCCACTATATTCTCTCGATCTTATTTGCATTTGCCTCGAAATGTTTTAAGTTTGTTACGGTTGACCATTCACAAGTGGTCACGCAGTGATTAAACTTGACCTGCTCGGAGCGAATCAAATAGTGAGCCATTTCTTCATTGTTTTAACCCCTTTCTAACATACTTTCCCTAGAGTTGAAAACTTGAACCTCCGATCCAAGAGATCTATGTTTGTAGTTTTGTTTTGTATGATCTTCTAGGTTCCTCTTAAAGGCGAGATCACCACCTTTGAAGTCGAGCAAGCTCAAGTCCATGAGTTGTAAGCTTCCTCATCATCAAGACCACCGAAGTCTTCGTGGTGATTGTTTTCTTTTCCCAGAAGTTTGAAGACATTTGTGAAAGGTGTCTCAAGTGTCAAGACTAAGATATTAGTGAAGGGTATCTATCTTCTATATCATAAGAACTTGTGGTAGGTGCTTAAGTCAAGACTAAAAGCAATATTGAAGGTGCTTAAGTCGACACAAGACATTAGTAAGGGTGTCTTGAAGATCTAGTTAAAGGCATTCGTGAGGTGCCTTAGATGTACATTCGATATGGTGTGTTTCGATGTACAAGATAGATTAGTACTAGATCCAAGGATATTGATATCCTTGATGATGTTGTAAAGGAGTAGATCTCCTTGGGATTAGTCGTTGGTGTAGTGTGGGTAGTAGTTCCTCCATTGCAATGGAACTAGGTGCTTAGCCTAGTACCTAATAATGGGTAGGTGGACGTTGTGTAGGTGTGGTTCACCTTGGTGTGAAAGAACTAGGTACTTAGCCTAGTACCTTAAAGGGTAGGCGACGTTGTGTAGGTTTGGTTCACCTTGGAGTGAAAGAACTCTGGTGGTTAGCCTAGCACCGAAAAAGGTAGGCAACGCTGTGAAGGCTTCTCCGCCATAAGGAGATTGTGTGTGTTTACGAACTCGAGTAGGTGACTCGGGAGTGGAGTAGGCAAGGAAGGTGTCCTTGTAGCCGAACCACTATAAATACTCGCTGTGGTTTTGTGCTTTTACTCTATCTTTCATTACATACCTTTATATGTTTATCTATCAACATCCAACACACATCCAAATAGATTGACATAAGTCGATCTAAATAGTTTAAAAGGAAGTTTTAATTGGCAAAAGTATTCAAACCCTTCTAGTTATCCACACAATGTATATGGTTGTTGTAAAGTGGTTAAAATAGTTGGAGAACTAGTGGAGAACTAGTTGAAGAACTAGTCGAGTCAGCTTTTCAAAAATCATATTTAAAATGGTAAGTCGTCATGAGTCCCCGCCACCCGAGTTTATAAGGTAATTGTGTCTAGTTTCATTTAAAAGTAGTCTCCTGTGTCCGAATGTTTATAGATTTTGTTAATGGTCAAGAGTAACAATAGTGTCAGGTTCAAGTCAAGCTCACAGTAAAAGTTTAAATTTCAATGATTTTAAGTCGTGTCTTATTCAAGGGTGTTACACTAATCGCGAGATCCATCTCTACTAGAGATGATATCACTTCTCATGGAGAAACTCTTAATGACGCATGGACTCATTTCAAGTACTTACTCAAAAAGTCCTCATCACGACAATGATTTTTAGCTTCAAGTCCAAATCTTTTATTATCTCAACTATTCCACTAAGTAAGCCATTGACCATTTGCAACACAAGCATCTCATCGATTTAAACATGGCACGATAAGAAGGGTATTATTATATGCAACGCAAGCATCTCATCGTTGATGCGCGAATGGTTGAACCACAATTAAGTTTTACAACGCCCTAGGCGGTGTACCTAACCTTGTAGTGTAGTATAGGCAAGACTTGGGGGATTGATCATTCTTTATACGAATAGTGAAGTAGGTTCGAATTGTATGTAGATTTAAGTCTAATAATTGAGGAAGATTATATTTGTTTTTATATTTTATGGAAAGCAAGTAAAATCTTGGGTATGTAGGAGGTTCGTTTAAAACTATAATAAAAGTAAATAAAGAGTAAAGTAAATTGGTGGTGAACTTTATAAGAGAAAATGTATTTACCTAGAATCTCATTACTTCCTTGTTATATCTTGCTATGTTGTCGAATTGTCACGTCCTTGCCTAATGTAATGTGAAGTATTTCAATACTGTTCGCATGGTTAGTCCTACAACTATAAACTAGCCTAAGTGAATGACGCTTATCCGAGTTGTCAAGATCACCCAATAACTAACCTACACAATAATTGCTCACCCAATTAACAACCTAAGACATAAGTAATCAATTAGTCATGTTGTAGTGGACATTCGCTAGTCTAGTTTTAACAGCTTTTCCAACCCTAACACACACACCATTAAATAAGAGATGACAATAAAATAATCAATAACTAGGTTTCATGCAATCCTAAGTAAATACTAAGTATATTAGCCAATCATAGTAATAGAAAAGAAGCAAATTAACAAATCAAACAATAACACATTGACATGATTGAATGATTGATTAATAACTTATCTTAATAATACATGAGTTTTTCAATGGTAAAAAGGTCTAAAAAGTCGCTAAACTGACCCTAACTCGATGGTAAGTTCCTACAAATTTGCTTTGCAAGTACCTAAAACTCGAAAAGATACGATTTAGGGCAATATATGATCAAATATGTACGAAGCTAGAGGCTAAATGACCCCTTAAAACGATAAATTACACCTCATCAAATGTCCTAACACTTGGTATTTGCTTGTCCTAAAGCAAATGTTTTTTTATTCTAATCAAATTAAAATTGGGGCATTTAGCATTGGTTTAAAGATAGTTTATGGCACAACCTGCTTGACAATACACTTTTAACAATCCATCCTCTAGACGATTATGTGACTTTTAGGCATTTTAAGCTACACAAACACACTAGTATATTGATATATACACTCGACATAATTTCAACCATAAACGATGTACTAAACATATCTGTGTATGCCTATTCTAAGGCATTACGGCATAATCATATTTTCCCAATCTCCCAATCATGCATCTACTAGTGCATTTTAGGATTACGAAAATTTATCCAAGACATTGTAACTGATTACAATGGTCTTTCCTACTTCCCAGACATTGTGAGATACATTGGTCTCATTCATTTTTCAAACACTGTAAATCCTATAGTGGTCTCTATTACATTCTCAGACACTGTAAATCCTACAGTGGTCTCAATTACATCCCCAGACACTATAAATGAAACAATGAACTCATTTATTCCTTAGACATTGTGGGTTACACAATGATCTAATTTATTTCTCAAGACATTGTGAGTTACACAATGATCTCTCTATCATTTTGCAAGACATTGTGAGTTAAACAATGACCTCTCCATCATTTCTCAAGATATTTTAAGTTACACAATGATCTCTCCATCATTTCTCAAGACATTGTGAGTTACACAATGGTCTAATTTACTTCGCAAACATTGTAAGTTATACAAAGTCTCTAGAAATTATCTTATAAAACCTTATGTGATATTGTTTTACATGAAACCCGTCACAATCTAACGATTCCCTAATGGAAATACAAGAAATAGGATTATTAAAGGACAAACTGACTCATCATCTAGAAAAGCTGAAGTTCATCAACTTTCTCTACATTCATCAAAATTCTCTTTTGGAACCTTCATTGTTAAATATCCGTGATGCTATCCAAATATGAACTATTTTAGAATTACTTAAAACTTCCTTTCCACACGTATCTACCCATACTATCTTCTATGCAATGGAATGTGAAAACATATGTTACAAGTCTTATATGGCTGGGACTTGCAACTGAATGGTTTGATATCGCCTTTGCTTTGTGGATAGTTTCTCAAAAACTGTGGACATATCACGAGTATACCTAATTTAGGCATTTGGAAAATTTATCAAACCTCGGCTAAATATAGTCTAGTCACCTATATTTAACCTAGGGATAGTGGAACTAGTCTGACTAACTATGTTCGACTTAAATTTTTCAAACACTGAGAATACTATACAAGGGTTATATTCAGGTTAATTTCCTACTTGAACTCGATAAACCACCAGAATTCATTAAAAAGATCTAGAGACATGATAGTGTCTTACCACTCAGCGAGATCTTAACACTTATTTATACTACCTAGTTTGTCACACCCCAAATTATCTGTTTTGCAATGAATGGAATTCACGGGATTGATGTCATAGCATCACAATCACGAGTTATATTGAGCGACCTAAAGTGTCATTTAAAACACATCGCTTGATATTTATTTAAAACATCCGAGTTACAAGATAGGTCCCAAAAGTTGATAAAGTTTGCGTAAAATATAAATATATTACAAGTCCAAACGATGTTTTGAAAGAAAATGACATAATATACAATGAGACAAGTCGACGCCGCGACTCTATGAGGGTTCCTTATTCGTGCCATGATGCGAATGTCTTAGTTACCTGAAAATACATTGCTAAAATGGTCAACAATAATGTTGGAGAGAAATCATAGGTTTATGAAAATGATTTATACGACTACACAAGTATAGATAATGTATGACAATGTCGCCACAAAATGTTACAATTGCTATAAATCCATGACACGAAACTAGATCGATCATGATGTTCGCCCCAACAGTGTTTGCCAAACAACTCAAATAATGTTATTAAATGAAATGCATCCGTTTACCAGTTGGAATCCACCAACCCGGATGGAGGAGTCACCCTCGATATATCTATCCACTCACCTCGCTTCTATGAAATTAACGGCTCATGTTATATAATGGGGACATTCAATTGGCATGAGGTAACTTAAGCAATGTAATGAATTTGATATACTTGGTATCGTAATAAAATGATGTGCAATGTATTCTCCCCGTAAGTTTGAAAATAAGTATTAAATGTATACAACAGGCTATGAAAACTCACTTGATGAATTGATGCGATGACAAAGTGAGTACACGAAATGTAGCGTGAATCTCGAACCGACCTATTATGATGATATGATATGTAATAAGTCATGATGTAATGTTATGCATGCAATTCGGATGATATTTATACCACTTATGAATTTTTGAAAACAATACTTTTAAGTGAAAATATAATCTTTTAACGTCTTGACCATTTTTAAATTACTTCACATGTATATACATTGAAATGATATCCGAAGATAATCATTTAGTGATTTATTGTGAAAATATAACTTTTCGTCGTAAAATAATGTCATTGAAATTTCCATGAAAGTGACAAAAACGGCCTCTAAAAGCTAGTCGTAAAATGGTGTATTTCGAGCGTTAGGAAACAAACTCAACGGTTTTGGGAAGCTCGTATGATTATCTCAAAGTTTTAGTACATGAGTTTCCATTCTAGAGGTCTTGAACATAAAGAAAAATAACGGTTAAGTATGGTACTTTGTCCCAAAATATAGTTTAAGGATGGTTTTTCGGAAAGTTTGAGCGACGTAATTAATTCATTACAACTCCGCTAATCAAACGATCGGACATTTTGGAAAGTATACTTGGCGATTTCACTTTTACTAGAAGACTTCACTTTATGAAAAGTTCTAAATCAATGTTAAAAACAACCTTTAACTTGGTAACTAGTTTTTGCCGCAAAACTTGTCTATTAGAAATAAAGATAGTTTTTCTTATATGATAAAAGTTACGGCAACTTTTGTAAACGTGTATAATTTAGTCGTTACAAATCCGTTTTCTACGTTTTAAAGATCCTTAGCTTTATATCAAGTATACTAACATAGTTTTGACAAGTCGACATAATTTACAACGCCCAAGCTTCATTTTTGACTCGTACAAAATAAACAATGCTTGCTGAAATTCCAGAAAATTTATAGTTTTCGGCGCCAACTTGAAAAATTCATAACTTCTTCGTTATAGCTCCGTTTAATCCGTTCAAGCGCCACGGTTTCGTTTTAAAGTATATTTTCTAAATATCTAGGCCAAAAATTTTATCTACTGTCGGATTTTCCAGATTTTAAAAATAAGGACAGACCCTTTTCCAAACTTGTCGAAATGAGTTTTCTCGCGCCAAACCTATTCTAACCCATTCAAAACAACTCGAGCTATTCTAATCCTACCATACACCTTCTTAGGGTGTCATGGTTTCCTAGACATCACCAAAACTAATATATAACAAGGAGTAATTATAGGATGGATTATATATATTTAACACTTAAAAACCTTAAAAAAAATGGTATAAACATCATGAGACTTGCATGTTTCTCAAATAAAATGATATGACCATAATAATGAATATGAAATAACAACATGAATATGAAGGCTTACAAGAAATATGATGAGGTTTAAGGACAAAGGGTTTTTCCTAATCACTTGAGGTTTTTATTGCAAAACCTTTACAACAAGTGATACTAGAATTTATAAAACCTTGTCTTGAAAAATTTGAGATGATCCTTCCTTTGGTCTTATGGCTGCCGAATTTTGGAAAAGAGAAAGAGAAAGAAATTTTGATCTTGTGAGAAAATGAAGTAAGTGAAATGTGTTAAGTTACTTAGTATAATATCATATACTTGGGTAGATATTTGTAGGACTTAGATGAATCATCAAATGACTCACCCCCTTGTTGACAAGGGGGTGTTACCATTTACTTATATGTATATTTTTTTTTTAAATGTATAAGTAGAATTACTTGTAAGATATTTGAAGTTAAGTGGTAACTTGTGTAAGCTTTTGAGTATTTAAGGTAGCATTAGATAAAAATAAATTTTAACGGGTCAAAATAAAATATATTTAGGTCATAAAAATTATAAAAATACATTTCTTGCAAAATTTGAGTGAAATAATAATAATCGTGTCTAATTTAAGAAAAACGTCGTAATTATATAAATACAACAATTTATATACAAAATAAATTTAAAACACTGGTAAACTCATAATATTATTTTATAAACTTAATATGAGTATAAAAATATATCGGGATAATTTTTGGAAGTAATGGATCAATTGTTCAAAATAATTAATTACGCGATAACTTTTATTTAATATGAAAATTATACGTTTAATGTAAAATGCAAAACCATGCATGAACTAATATGATGACAATGAAGTTAATGAAATGTAGACTAAACTTAGTCTATATGAAATGACCTCGATGATATGATCATGAATTCACAGCTAAACCATTACGGTTACGTGAATTTGATGCTCGTAAACCTAGTTCACGATAAATGATAAATAATGAAGCATGAGTAATGTTTTGAGAATGACCAAAATACGATTGTCACATTCGCCCAACTAAAAAGGAATTCGGTCCACAATTCGGTCCTTGTTGGGTCCTACGGTGTTGTTGGTGAAAAGATGAGGATATTTGAGGCTCATCTGGTCTTCCTGCTCCCAAGTAAACTCGTGACCTCTTCGAGAATTCGAACCTTCACTATAGGAATACGACTTTGTTTCAACCGCTTGACCTCATGGTCCATAATTTCTACCGGTTCCTCCACGAAATTTAGTTTATCGTCGAGTTGAATTTCTTCCAATGGAATAATGAGTGATTCGTCCGAAAGACATTTCTTCAGGTTTGAAACGTGAAACGTGTTGTGTACGTGACTAAGTTCTGATGGAAGATCAAGTCGATAAGCTACAGGGCCAACTTTGCTTAAAATTTTGAATGGCCTATTGTACCTCGGGTTCAATTTCCCGCGTTTTCCAAATCGTACCACGCCTTTCCAAGGCGATACTTTCAATATCACTTTGTCGCCAATTTGAAATTCCAATGGTTTGCGCCTAACATCTGCGTAACTTTTCCGCCACCGCGCTTCCGAGTCTATCTCGGATTTGAACTATCTTTTTGTTGTTTCCGCACTATTTACGGACCATTGAGTTGTCGTCTCCAACCTCGCCCAACAACGGTGATCGACACTTTCGACCATAAAGTGCCTCGAATGGTGCCGCTTTTATACTGGTGTGATAACTATTGTTGTACGAGAATTCGATCAATGGCAAATGGTTAGCCCAACCATTTCCAAAATCAATCACACATGCTCTCAACATATCTTCTAACGTTTGAATTGTCCTTTCACTTTGGCCATCGGTTTGTGGATGATATGCTGTGCTCATGTCTAATTTGGTTCCAAATGAATCTTGTAATGATTTCCAGAAGTTTGAATTGAATCGACTATCTCTGTCGAAAATGATAGAAATTGGTGCTCCATGCCTCGAGACTATTTCCTTGACATAAAGTCTAGTGAGTTGTTCCATGGAATAAGTCTCTCTAATTGGTATGAAATGGGCTGATTTGGTAAGACGATCGACGATTACCCATATAGCGTCGTAACCTCCCGATGTCTTAGGAAGTTTCGTAACAAAGTCCATTGTAATGCGTTCCCATTTCCATTGTGGAATTCAGGTTGTTGGAGTAATCCTGAAGGTTTTGATATTCGACTTTTACCTTAGAGCAAGTAAGACATCTGCTGACATACGTGGCAATTTCCGCTTTCATGTTTGGCCACCAATAAAGTTTCTTGAGATCATTTGGTTATGGAAATTGAAGCTTAGACAAACTGCTAGGGATCATTTGGTTATGGAAATTGGAGATGGTAATAAAGCTTCTATGTGGTTTGATGTATGGAATCAATTAGGAGCTTTAAATTCCTTTATCACATATAGGGATTTATATAATGTTAGATGGAAGGCTGACATGACAGTTCATGAATTTGTTGTTAATCATAATGGACAATGGCCAGTGGAATGGGTTGAAAAATACCCCGATTAGCTTTTATTGATTGTTAATCTTGACAATGGGAAGAGTGATGTTCTGAAGTGGAAGAATAGGAAAGGAAAATTGGGGATGTTTACTGTTAGTCAAGCTTATAATGATTTAAGAGAGGAAGAGATTGAAGCTAATTGGTGCAAGCTTGTTTGGTTTTCACAAAATATTCCCAAACATGCTTTTGTGTTATGGTTAGCTGTGCAGATGAGGTTGACTACTCAAGATGTGATTAAGAGATGGGGTTCATATGCTATGATGGTCTGCTCTTTGTGCAATAAGGATATTGATTCTCATAACCACTTGTTCTTTGAATGTGATTTTTCAAAACAATTATGGAAGGAAATGCAGTTAAAAATGGGAATAAGGGAAATTAATTTGTCATGGGAAGGCATTGTGAATAAAATGGCTGAGTTGTATAATGGAAACTCTATTGGAAGTGTTGTTAGAAGGCTTAGTTTGGCTGCATGTGTGTACTTTGTTTGGCAAGAAAGAAACTTTAGGCTGTTTAGAGGAGTTAGCAGAAGTTGGAAAGAAGTCATCAAAACTGTAATTGACACTATTAGAATGAGACTGATGAGTCTTCAATATAAACCTTCTCTAGCAGTTAAACAGGTGGAGGTAAAGTGGGATGTAAAGTTAAAAGTAATTGCAAGCTCAGCTGATCAAATGAGTAGTTGATTTCTAAGGTTGTATGCAGTTAAGGGATGTTTGGCTTTGGGTATTTTGAGCAGTTGGCTAGTACCATGGTGATGATTTTCATTTCTATATGGAGTGTAGTCACCATAATGTAGTATCCTGCTCTGATTTATGGGTTATAGCTGTGAGCTAGTTGATTTGTTCTTATGTCTGATATGATATGGATAGTCTGCAAAGGTGATTCAAATTCTGCAATTTTTTTAGCCATATTCTAGTTTCAGTATTGACTGGAATATGCTTTTAAGCTCACTTCAAATGATGGCTCTGTACCTTGGGTTATTTGTAGTTCATTCCTGTATTGTCTTATGCAGTCCTATTGTAGGCCTTTGTTAGGTAACAATGGGGTGTTTGGGACAATGGAGTTTATGGTCTATTTGTAACTCATAAAGTGAGTTTCCATTTGAGAAGGGTAAGTGAGTTGGTGTGACAGTGTATGGTACTAGGAATTGTGAGGTGTGGAAGATGAACCTACATGGTCCTAGTGTGCACTGTCAAAGGAGGTTTGGTTGGTCCTCACTCAAGGTGTGTGTTCCCAACTGTGTGAAGCCATTTTTGAGATGGAAATGTAGCATAGTTGGTATAGCCCTTGACTTGGAGGGGTAATGGGTTCCTAACGATGCCGTTCTCCCTATTCTACTTTGGTTATTGTGGTTGTAGGTTGAATGATCAAGGTGGGAAGGGGGGATGGAAATGTAGTTAGATGGTATTTGGTGTGCTAAGGTGAACTAAAAAGCTGCAGTTTAGTCACAAACTGGGATAGTTTAAATGCAGGCTTCTTGAAAGAATTATCTTGGATGTTTAGAGTTGCTGATTCCCATAAGTTGGAATGTATTGTCTGTTATTGTTTCATCAGTTTTGTATTGTCCATCAGTTGTATTTTGAGATATAAAGAGTATAGGCATGTCTATTACTCTTTTCATTGTATAAGTTTCATTGTGTTTTAATAAGATATGTTCACCTTGCACCAAAAAAAAAGTTTCTTGAGATCCTGATACATCTTATCAAAACCTGGATGAATAGAATACTTTGACTTATGCGACTCATGCATAATCAATTCTCGTATCCCGCCATAAAATGGTACCCACATTCTATCCTTGAAGCATAAAACTCCATCCGCTTCTCTTTACAAAGCCATTTGCATTTTCAGCATACCATAAAGCTTTTCACTTGGTCGGTTTTCCTCCTCGAGTGCCTCGATCGTGCCTCAAGTATTTTTGATGGTAAAGGTGAACGATCGTCATTCCTAATGATCGTACTTTAAAGGTTTGGGTCTTTCTTTCCGGCTAAGAGCATCGCCACAACATTGGCTTTTCCGGATGATACTTGATTTCACAATGATAATCGTTGAGTAATTCCAACCAACGACGTTGCCTCATGTTAAGTTCCTTCGATCAAGAACATATTGTAAACTCTTGTGGTCCGTAAACACTGTGCACTTTGTACCATAGAGGTAGTGTCTCCAAATCTTGAGTGCAAAGACTACGGCCCCCAACTCAAGATCATGTGTGGTGTAATTCTTCTCATGAACCTTAAGTTGTCGAGAAGCATACGCTATCACCTTCTCGTTTTGCATTAAAACAGCTCCAAGTCCTTTATGTGAAGCATCGCAGTATACAACGAAGTTCTCAATTCCTTCGGTAGTGCCAAAATTGGCGACCGCAAAGCTTTTGCTTCAACAACCGAAAAGCGACTTCTTGTTTCTTTCCCCATTCGTACCTCTTGTTTTTCTGTGTCAACTTGGTCAAAGCTTTAGCTATCTTTGAAAAACCTTCGATGAATCTTCGGTAATACCCGGCAAGTCCTAGAAATTGTCGGATTTCTGTAGGATTTGTTGGAGTAGCCCAATCTTTTACAGCTTCAATCTTTGCAGGATCTACTTGTAATCCTTGACTATCAATGACATGACCAAGAAATTGTACTTTACGGTTCCAAAAATCACACTTCGAAAATTTGGCATACAACTCCTCATTCTTGAGTAGTCCTAAAATCGTTCGTAAATGCCCTTCGTGCTTTTCTTTGCTCTTTGAGTAAATCAATATGTCGTCGATAAACACTATGACAAACTTGTCCAAATACAGTTTGCATACTCTATTCATGATATCCATGAATACTGCAGGTGCATTAGTTAATCCGAATGGCATTACTTTAAACTCATAATGTCCATAATGTGTTCTAAACGCTGTTTTCGGTATGTCCTCCTCCCGCACTCTAAGTTGATAATAACCTGATCTAAGGTCAATCTTTGAGTAAATACTAGAACCTTGCAACTGATCGAACAAGTCGTCGATTCTGGGGAGTGGGTAACGATTCTTCACCGTTAACTTGTTCAGCTCTCTATAATCTATACACATTCTAAAAGACCCATCTTTCTTCTTCACAAACAAGACCGGTGCTCCCCAAGGCGAGGAACTTGGCCTAATGAATCCTTTGTCTAAAAGTTCTTGCAACTGATTAGACAACTCTTGCATCTCCGATGGTGCTAATCGGTAAGGTGCTCGCGCAATTGGTGCAGCTCCGGGCACTAAGTCAATATGAAATTCTACTTGACGTGCCGGTGGAAGTCCCGTAAGTCTTCGAAAGACTTCAGAAATTCTCGGCGATCGGTACATCCTCAAGTCGCTTCTCCTCGACTTCTTCTCGGTTATATGTGCTAAGAAAGCAAAACAACCTTTCTTTATGTACTTCTCCGCTTTGATGCATGATATAATATCGAGTCTAGTTCCACTGTTCCCCACGAATGATCAAAGTTTCGCCGTTGTAAGGAAGATGAACAACTTTTTCATCACAAATGATTCTTGCACGATGTTTGGATAACCAATCCATTCCGATGATGACGTCGAAACTACCAAGTTCTACAGCATAAGATCTATATTGAAGGATGATTTAGAAAATTGAGTGTACAACCACGGACAATGGTGTCGGTGCTAATTAAGTTACCATTAGCTAATTCAATGTTGTATGATGTGTCTAATGTGGTTGGTTTGATATTGAATAAAGGTGCAAATGCAGTGGACACAAAACTTTTATCGACTCCCGAATCAAATAAAACTGATGCATAACGATTATTGATAAGGAACGTACCCGTTACAACATTCGGGTCCTCCCTAGCTTCTCCACCTCCTATGACATAGGCTCTTCCCCGTGCCATTCCACCCTGATTCCCGTTTCCTTGGTTCCTTCCATTTGGACACTCACTCTTGTAATGTCCCCTTCAAACAACCAAAACATGTTCTTGGTGGTTTCGATTTTTCCTCGTAGTGCATCTTGCAATCCCTAGTTTGATGTCCTATTTTTACAATTCCACATGGATCGGACAACGTCCTGTTTGTGATGACTTGAACACCTCTCACATTTAGGCGTAATCCTGTGTACCCCTTTTTCTCCGTTGGGCCCGCAACATAGGCCTTTGCAATCTCCTGTCTCTTAGGTGGTCGTTGAGCGACATTTCCAACTCTGTTGTTGTCTCACTTTCGTTTATTGTTGTTATTGTTGTTGTAATTGTTTCGGTTATTGTTGTAATTGAAACGGTTGTTGGTATTGTTGTTGTTTCGGTTGAAGTTGGTGATTTTGCCTCTCTTTACTACCTGAGCCATAAGCTTTTGCGACACTCGAATGGATTCCTCAATCGTTTGCGGATCAAACGAAGTCACATCTCCTTGAATAACCGGAAGTCCCCGATGAAAGCCTCCAGTAGCTCGTTATCCGAAACCATAGATGGGCATAACGTCTAATTCTTGAAACCTCCGAACGTAAGCATCAATATCATACCCAATAGTTACCAACTCATAGAATTCGGTCTCCAACTTTTTCACCTCCGACGCGGACAATACTTCCTTGTCAAGAAACTCTTGAATTGCACCCATGTGATCCTGCACGCATTTTCCATTCCCATTGGTCGAGCATACAATTCCACCACGACATTGCCCCATCCAAGAGTGTACTCGTAGCAAACTTAACCTTGCTATCCTCGGGCAATTACATAACGTAAACACATATTCCATTTTCTCGAACCATCTAACCATGGCAGTTGCCCTTCAAGTACTTTGAACTTAGTGGGATCCCACTTTTGAAATCCTTATATGAACGACTTCTAACCCGGACCCTCCTGCATTACTGCGGCAGAAGAAGTCTAGCGGCCTCGGCGATTCTTGCACCTCAAGCCAGCACCGCCACCGATGCTCTCTCTGGTCCTTAGTGCATCGCCTATGCTATCATTCACATACCGCATAGCAGCTTGAGTCAACTCAGTGTGGCTTTCTTTGGCGCCATTATTCTTCAAAACCATAAGATGAAACAATTATGAGAACTCGTAAGTAGAAACAAACATTATATGTATATATATCCACAACCACAACATGTATAATATAAATGAAATCACAACGGAACAACCACGAAATATCACAAATAAAATCACAACACACGTGGATAATATACATGAAAATTTCGGCCTTCGTGGACCGATATCATAGCTAGTAAAACCATTCCTACATAGTAGAGTCAATACTTGATATTTTGTTTGTACAACAACCAAAAGACAACAAGTTCTTTAAACTATGTCACACACCTTGTGACTAGGATAACAAATAAATAAAAACTATACATGATAAAGGTTCACACTAGGCACCTCCGGTGCTCCTCCACCGATCCACGAAGATCACGGACCTGTAGTCAAGCTCGCAACCAAACCCTCAACTCGCTAATCGACCACGTGCGGTAACCATGCTCTCACGAGCTAGTGTCAACTCCTGCATGACGTGAAGCTCGCCTGGGCCATATTGGCTCACATATAACTCTGCATCTCGCCTCAACTCAACAATATACTCCTGGTTCTGTAACTTTCTAGATTCTAAACCTCGTGTGCCAAATCAATCGAAACTCTACCTATCACGAGGCCTTCAACCTCCTCCTCAATGTTCTCCACTCGATCTAATGACAGTTCATCCAACCGCCCCAACATCCTATCAATCGAACTGTTGGCTATCTATGTGCCCCTAATGTCTCAGTAGAAGGCTATCTAGTAGCAGCAGCCTTTGAGCTCTCACCTATCTTGAACCTAGCTGGTGGTTCGGGCTCTCAGAGGATGATGCAGGGATGTCAAAATGTGCTCGATTTTTGAGCGGCAAGTCTAGTGTAGGTATAGGCCCTAAGATAGTATGATGAAGATGATGATGATAATAGTAGTGATGGTGGATGAATCGGGCCATGTGTAGGGCTAACGGTAGTGTAGGTGCGACTTCGCCTCCTCAAAGGGTTCGGTCTCGATGTCGGTCACAATAAGTGGAAAGTCCAAGTAGAGCCAATAGAAGATACAACTACGTGTTTGATAAGGCATGGTTCATGTTGGTGTCGGATGAGACATCCTCCATGTTCGTGTCAGATGATATAGGGATAGGGTCGGAATCTGAAGACATCTCTGTGACAACCGATGTAAAATAAGAGTAAATAACTCGAATAAAATGTATATGAATCCATATAAAGTGAATATGCACTCATGATGAAATGATGAGATGCTATGATAATGTAGTTATAGTCTAGGGTCAATGATGCAACCTAGTTCTCTATAATCTGAAGCTTAGATGCCAATCTGTCACACCCCAAATTATTTGTTTTGCAAATGAATGGAATTCACGGGATTGTTGTCATAGCATCACAATCAGTTATATTGAAGCGACCTAAAGTGTCGTTTAAAAACACATCGTTTGACATTTATTTAAAACATCCAGAGTTACAAGATAGGTCCTAAAAGTTGATAAAGTTTGCGGAAAATATAAATATATTACAAGTCCAAACGATGATTTGAAAGAAAATGCCATAATATACAATGAGACAAGTCGACGCCGCGACTCTATGAGGGTTCCTTATTCGTGCCATGATGCGAATGTCTTAGTTACCTGAAAATACATTGCTAAAACGGTCAACAATAATGTTGGTGAGAAATCATAGGTTTACGAAAATGATTTATACGACTACACAAGTATAGATAATGTATGACAATGTCGCCACAAAATGTTACAATTGCTATAAATTCATGACACCGAAACTAGACTGATCATGATGTTCGCCCCAACAGAGTGTTTGCCAAACAACTCAAATAATGTTATTAAATGAAATGCATCCGTTTACCCAGTTGGAATCCACCAACCCGGATGGAGGAGTCACCCTCGATAGATCTATCCACTCACCCTCACTTCTATGAAATTAACGGCTCATGTTATATAATGGGGACATTCAATTGGCATGAGGTAACTTAAGCAATGTAATGAATTTGATATACTTGGTATCGTAATAAAAATGATGTGTAATGTATTCTCCCCCGTAAGTTTGAAAATAAGTATTAAATGTATACAACGGGGCTATGAAAACTCACTTGATGAATTGATGCGATGACAAAAGTGAGTACACCGAAATGTAGCGTGAATCTCGAAACTAACCTATTATGATGATATGATATGTAATAAGTAATGATGTAATGTTATGCATGCAATTCGGATGATATTTATACCACTTATGAATTTTTGAAAACAATACTTTTCGTCGAAAATATAATCTTTTAACATCTTGACCATTTTTAAATTACTTCACATGTATATACATTGAATGATATCCGACGATAATCATTTAGTGATTTATTGTGAAAATATAACTTTTCGTCGTAAAATAATGTCATTGAAATTTCCATGAAAGTGACAAAAACGGCCTCTAAAAGCTAGTCGTAAAATGGTGTACGTCGAGCGTTAGGAAACAAACTCAACGGTTTTGGGAAGCTCGTATGATTATCTCAAAGTTTTAGTACATGAATTTCCATTCTAGAGGTCTTGAACATAAAGAAAAATAACGGTTAAGTATGGTACTTTGTCCCAAAATATAGTTTAAGGATGGTTTTTCGGCAAAGTTTGAGCGACCGTAATTAATTCATTACAACTCCGCTAATCAAACGATCGGACATTTTGGAAAGTATACTTGGCGATTTCACTTTTACTAGAAGACTTCACTTTATGAAAAGTTCTAAATCAATGTTAAAACAACCTTTAACTTGGTAACTAGTTTTGCCGCAAAACTTGTCTATTAGAAATAAAGATAGTTTTTCTTATATGATAAAAGTTACGGCAACTTTTGTAAACGTGTATAATTTAGTCGTTACAAATCCGTTTTCACGTTTAAAGATCCTTAGCTTTATATCAAGTATACTAACATATTTTGACAAGTCGACATAATTTACAACGCCCAAGCTTCATTTTGACTCGTACAAAATAAACAATGCTTCTTGAAATTCCGAAAATTTATAGTTTTCGCGCCAACTTGAAAAATTCATAACTTCTTCGTTATAGCTCGGTTTAATCCGTTCAAGCGCCACGGTTTCGCTTTTAAAGTATATTTTCTAAATATCTAGCCAAAAATTTTATCTCTTGTCGGATTTTCCAGATTTTAAAAATAAGGACAGACCCTTTTCCAAACTTGTCGAAATGAGTTTTCTCGCGCCAAACCTATTCTAACCCATTCAAAACAACTCCGAAGCTATTCTAATCCTACCATACACCTTCTTAGGGTGTTATGGTTTCCTAGACATCACCAAAACTAATATATAACAAGGAGTAATTATAGGATGAATTATATATATTTAACACTTAAAAACCTTTAAAAAAATGGTATAAACATCATGAGACTTGCATGTTTCTCAAATAAATTGATATGACCATAATAATGAATATGAAATAACAACATGAATATGAATGCTTACAAGAAATATGATGAGGTTTAAGGACAAAGGGTTTTTCCTAATCACTTGAGGTTTTTATTGCTAAACCTTTACAACAAGTGATACTAGAGTTTATAAAACCTTGTCTTGAAAAATTTGAGATGATCCTTCCTTTTGTCTTATGGCTGCCGAATTTTGGAAGAGAGAAAGAGAAAGAAATTTTGATCTTGTGAGAAAATGAAGTAAGTGAAATGTGTTAAGTTACTTAGTATAATATCATATACTTGGGTAGATATTTGTAGGACTTAGATGAATCATCAAATGACTCACCCCCTTGTCGACAAGGGGGTGTTACCATTTACTTATATGTATATTTTTTTTTTAAATGTATAAGTAGAATTACTTGTAAGATATTTGAAGTGAAGTGGTAACTTGTGTAAGCTTTTGAGTATTTAAGGTAGCATTAGATAAAAATAAATTTTAACGGGTCAAAATAAAATATATTTAGGTCATAAAAATTATAAAAATACATTTCTTGCAAAATTTGAGTGAAATAATAATAATCGTGTCGAATTTAAGAAAAACGTCGTAATTATATAAATACAACAATTTATATACAAAATAAAGTTAAAACACTGGGTAAACTCATAATATTATTTTATAAACTTAATATGAGTATAAAAATATATCGGAATAATTTTTGGAAGTAATGGATCAATTGTTCAAAATAATTAATTACGCGATAACTTTTATTTAATATGAAAATTATCGTTTAATGTAAAATGCAAAACCATGCATGAACTAATATGATGACAATGATGTTAATGAAATGTAGACTAAACTTAGTCTATATGAAATGACCTCGATGATATGATCATGAATTCACAGCTAAACCATTACGGTTACGTGAATTTGATGCTCGTAAACCTAGTTCACGATAAATGATAAATAATGAAGCATGAGTAATGTTTTGAGAATGACCTGAAAATACGAATTGTCACATAGTTTCATTCTTGAAAGTTTTCATTTATGAAATAATCCTAACTACTATCTTGGAATAGTCATCAAATCTTCTCGTCATTTCTTAGAAGTACTAACCTGATTTGGTTTCAAGGTTATCATTCCGCCATAATCCTTTTAAATTTCACTTATGATTTTAAAGCAAACTTGACATCTCTACCTAAGAATAATGGTAAACATACACTACACTCTTCTAATCATCAACATATCACTTCATTATCTAAACCCCATTATAAGTCAGTATGTAAAACTTCACAGTATCATGTTTCTTTCAAACACTAGTAAACATAAACACTATACGATATAGCCTTCATCTCAAAACTACCTAATACATGATCGATTTTGGAAGTTGTTTGGACAACCACTTGCCACTATCAAGACTTTCCTACAACGACAGTTATCACATCATTATAAATCATTTCACATCAACAATATCTTACACCATTGATTAACAACAGTTACCCCAACAACAACAAAACTATTCCATTTCAGGCACTATATAGACGAATGTATCAGTAAACCAATTGCTGGACTAAGGTGTTCAGAGATCACACACGAAACAACTAATGAAATAATACAAATACAAATTAGGCTGCATGCCGCACACTATCGCCTAAAACAAAAATTTCATAGATGTAAGGCGTTAATATTTACCAAAAACTCCATATTAAAAATTAAGGTTTTGTTGAAAGCCTCAAATACAATAATATATTATTCGTTTTGAGAATCGGGAGAAGCTAAACTTTAGGTATATTGGACACTATAAAATTTTAACAAAACCCTTTAGATTATCAACTTAAGTCACCACCAAAAACTTAGAATGATACATAACACATTCTATGACCAGAAACTTGAGAACGCAAAGATTAAAATTCGGCGCATACACCCACATTTTCCTAGACACTTCAACATCGGATAACACACCGAATTCGGACGGAATTCCTTAAGGGTAGAGACCGTAGCAACCCGAATTTTTCATAAGGTAAAATGACTATTTTACCCTTTGACTTTTTAAAGTTGAATTTTGACTTTGACTTTTGACTATTTGACTTTTACCGTAACGTAAAAGCAAATACGATAACCGGTAGTAACTGGTAATTTTCCTTGTGACCAACACAAGACTACGATAAGTCTATATGTTCAAAATACTTTATTTTCACCAATAAATCATAATTTATATGAGCTATTACTATTTTATCATTTTTAAGTAGATATGTTACTTTTTACGTAAGACGCGGACTCAAACCTACGTTATTAGGTATTAACAACATAAAAGCACCCTATTAGACTTATCATACATTTAATATACCTAGTTAGAGTTTATTGATAAGTTTTAACATTTTATAAGTATTACATTTTTAAGTTACCTAGTTTTAAGTTTCGTGACTTAAGAGCTTAACGTTAGTAATTACCGGGACCAAACTACACTCCGCTGCTGATCACTACTATGAGTTCATAGCCCCACTTTCTATTACTTAATTGTTTTACAAACCCTTGGGGGAGATACATGCTTTATTTTAAATCGAACACATTACTTTCAAAATGTATACTTATCTGATTGTTTTATTAGCACTAAGTTACCGCATTTGCCAAAATTAAGTCCCTAAATCATGAATCATTAATCATGAGTGAAGTGGGGGCGAATATTGTGGATAGATTTATCGGGATTGACGAATCCTGTTTGTGTTGACCGAGTAGGCAAACAAACGCACTATATTTGAGTACATTAGGTAAAACGGCAATTTTACCTATTAGGGCACGTACCAACAATTTCACCAATTAATTTTGGAGCAAGTTAACACCTTGATTGCATGATACTTAGTTAAATAAGAACTTTTTCGTTTTTAATATTATGGGTGTATAACAACGTAACCCACACAAACATTATGTGTTCAACTTTTAACAATAAACCTATGGATTCACTCAACCTTTGTGTTGACAGTCTTAAGCATGTATTTCAGGTCCATATTGTACGAGGCTGGCACGGAGACGCACGGATACTGAAGAAGGCTATAAATTTTATTATCATTCGAACACCAATTTAATGTATTTTGTAAACTTGGAACCATTTGGGACCTCATCTTTGTAAACTCTGATATTTATATAAATTGAATGATAAATGTTTTAAAACTACTCCATTAGAGTTCGTTTTCTATTGTTATGACTGTTGTGCCATGAAGTAACACCCAGTTTGAATTTCGCTGCGTATCACGAAGTTGGGGGTGTTACAATTTATGTCTGTCATTTTAAACTAATCAACTAGTTTCATCTTATAGCTTTTGGCGTGTGGTCATAGACAACCATTGTATAATACATCTTTCTCTTGTATATTTTTATGGTTGCTACTACTCCTACTAGTTAGATATATTATATTTGTCATCTATATCGTTTTGTTAGCAAGTACCATTGCTCGATTCCTTGGTTCCTTTCAAACGAGGGGGAGCATACATCAAGGGGGAGCCTTAGCGTGGTCTCGACATTCTTTTTGCTTTGACAAAAAGAAGGAGAAATGTGATAAACTCAACTAAAACTTGTTACTAATATTTGTTTACTTAAAATGAGTTTATATTTTGTCATCATCAAAAAGGAGGAGATTGTTGATACAAATAATGTCTAAAAACGTTATATCTATATTTTCAACGTCTCTACGTTTTGATAATTAACAAAATGTAAAAACGCTTTGCGTGAAAACTAACAAAAACAAGTTTTTAGTCGTAATGTTACGTTTCGACGTAAATCACTCTAGGTAAGAACAAACAAATTTACAATTCAATAAATGATTAAAGGATTAAATTTTATGTTCTAAACTTCACATTTTTAATATGACAAAACATATTTTCAAAAATACATTTTACAAATTAATTTTTAATTAAAAAATTTTTTATTTGAAAAAATAAGTTTAAAAATCCCAACGACTATTTCCCCCCAAAAATAGCTCCAACCATCCCCAAATAAACCTTCATTACTAAAAACAAAAATTGGAGTATTTTTGTTTGGGACGGTACCACTAAACCGGACGGTACCACTAAATTTAACGGTAACGGACTTTAACAGTATCGTCACCTGTAACAGCTATATTTTCTTACATATAAATACTGGACCATTTTACAGAAATAAGGCATCCTTTTTCACACAAAACTTCTCATCAAATTTCACTCTTTCTAGTTTCGATTCTTTGATCATTTAGTTACTTTGTTTTTTTTTACGAGTGATTCAATCATCCAACAAAGTAATTACATTCATTCCTCTACTAGTGAAAGAGAAGAACACATCGTATCAAAAACATACAACGTGTTGTAGTGTTTGAGTAGTGCACTTGTAACATTTGTTACTTACATGGGAATATGCCCATTATACCCTAAGAGGTTAAATGTTACTACTAATAATTTCTTTGTATATAGTAAACTTTTGGTGAAAATGTAATTAGCAAACTATTTAACTTAGAGGACTTACTAAAACTTTGTTGACACTTTAGAGGTATCTGTGAAACTAATATAACACAAGAGACGTTTTCTAATGAACAATGTCTCGTTCCATTATATTTTTTACGGATAGCTTGGCTACAAATTTTGTAGCCAATTAGCTACAATCCATCACAAAAAATACACAAGCAATGAATCAGGGACTCACATAAAAAAGTTGGGACCCACAAAAAAGTGTAGCTAATATCTTCCCATATTTTTTACAATTGTATATTAGTACATGTACACACAATGGGTATTTCTCAATTTATTTATCTCCATCTTTAGAAAAAGAAGTATGAAAAATTATCTACATTCGCATTTATAAATTAATATCTATATTATTAATTAACTCAACGAGAAAAAATATCAAATTAATCTATTATGTAACTTTTATTAAAACTGAAGAAAGCATAAAATTAGCTCAACAAGAACTTTCATTGATCAAGAAAAGATCTGTTGTAAATCTTCAGGATCAGTAAATGAGCTATCATGTGATGGACTCGCCACATCTATATCCACAACTGAGATAGAGCTAATTAACACTTAATGATCCGCGTCTCATTTACATCTACAATGGTTGTGCATTTAACACTTGCTTGGCATGCCTTTTCCGCAATAGTTGCTTCCATAAAAGTTGCCTTCACAAGAGCTACTCGTCTAGCTAAAGAGCTACTTAATTTCTCAACTGCAATTTCCAGCACAGTCTCTGAAATATGTGAGAGCCTACGTGTATTCCAATCTACCGGCTCTGGAAATTGGAAGGAAATGGCCTAGGGTTCAGCCGGGCATAGCTCGACCATGTGTCTTTTGGTTCCGATGTTACAACCATCTCCAAATACTGCCGACCAAGTGATTTGGCACGCAATAATTACCTCATGATCGAAGACATTGAATGTCACATTTACTATACCTGTATTAAATATAAAAATGACCCAACTAATTACCAGGATGAAAATCTAATAAATACTACATACCTAGTTCAAACATTTTTCTATTTAAGAAATGATGGTAACAAGTGTTTCATATCAATACTACTTGCCAAAAAAATTGAATACATATAGATATGCGGAAGAGCTCCTCTTACCTTCTTTAGAGACTTTCTGAGCCGGTAGTACTTTCTGCAAGTATCTTACTTTGGGTTTTGTATTTAGATCTAAAGTTATGATCCTCTACATTTAAAAGAAAAAACAACATCTTACCCATCAAGCATGTATCACTTACAATGAGGTTAAACTGGATCTCAAAATCGAGATTAAGGAGACCAAGTCGAAAGAGAATGATAACGAAGGCCAAAGACTGATATAATAATGATGGCTACAAAACTTAAAAATATCTATGGGTGTATGGCATTAGGAAAATGACTCAAAGCATATATAATGTTCTAAAAAATTTGACCGTTAGCCAACGGTCATATTATAAGCTTGATAAAAAATACTTTTGAATAGTGATATTAAGTTTAGAAGGATTTGAAATGATAGAATGATATAGCCGTTAGACAAATAAAAGTATCTTTTGCATATATTGGGGTATTAAGTAAGTTGATTATTATTTATACCGTTCGGTTTAAGTTGTTAACATTTTATTTTAAGAGGACGTTGAATGTGGAATGGGTTCTAGCAAGATGGAAACTTCATTCGTCTTTAATCATGGAAAGCTCAACGTAATGTTTTATAGTATAGCCTAGTTGTGTGTGTTTGATCTATTTTTGTATCGGCTAGGATTTTTGTGTTCATGAGATTGGCACGTCAATCTTATGTATAGTGGTTTGAACCACAAAGGGTGTGTTGTTTGTTATAGTCAATATTGGTGATTTGCAATATTGCCTGAACTTCATTGATTATTAATATACTTTACCAGGGTAAAATACCCTTTACCAAAAACAAATTAATTTACTAATTAATATTTAAATGCATACTTAGTGTTTTAAGTAGAACAATATCTAGAATGTTTCATTTGTTGACCGTTAGCCAATCGTTATATTTTAAACATGGAAATCTTTTGATTGATATCATGATTAGACAATAACCTTGGTGATGTATGTCTTTTTCATATATTGCATATAATCTACCAATTGTGTAATGTATTTTACCAGGCCTGGATATGAGACTGTGTGGGTTGCCCAACCGCACAGGGCCCAATAATTTTGAGGGGCCTCAAATTCTAGAAATAACCCAATATATATGTAGCTAAACTGCTAAAGGTATATTATGTGTCATATAAGGCCCAATAGAACTAGCAGGATATTCATTCTTACACTTATATAGTTTTATGGAAGTGTAAAACTTCATACCATCAAGCGATGTAGGACGTTTGATTTTTTCATTTGCTTTATTGTTCATCACATATTACTAAATGTCTGAATTGGATTAGAAATTTTTTAATTGTTGTAAATTTAAAGAAGCATTGTACACTTCTTGGTTTTTTAAAAAAAAAGAAATAAATTTTTATTTTTAGAGGTCCTATTTTACAATCACGGATAGGGCCTCCAAAATCCATGGGATGGCCCTGTATTTTACGGATATTGGAGTTATACGTATAATATACCGAAGAATGAAGTATTATACAATGGTTACCACACGCCAAAAGCTATGAGATGAAGCTAATTGATTGGTTTATAAATGACAAAGATAAACCTGTGTATCACATAACGATTAAGACATTGTTATGTGATACACAAGTTTATCTTTGTCATTTTAAACTAATCAATTAGCTTCATCTTATAGCTTTTGGCGTGTGGTCATAGACAACCATTGTATAATACATCATTCTCTTGTATATTTTTATGGTTGCTACTAGTTAGATATATTATATTTGTCGTCTAACTCATTTTTTTAGCAAGTACCATTCCTCGATTCCTTGGTGCCTTCCAAATGAGGGGGAGCATACATCACGGGGGAGCCTTAGCGTGCTCTCGACATTCTTTTTGCTTTGACAAAAAGGGGGAGAAATGGGATAAACTCAACTAAAAACTTGTTAATAATATTTGTACTCAAAATGAGTTTATATTGTCATCATCAAAAAGGGGGAAATTGTTGATACAAATAATGTCTAAAAAAGTTATTTCTATTTTTCGACATCTCTACGTTTTGATAATAACAAAATGTAAAAATGCTTAACGTCAAAATTAACGTAAACAAGTTTTTAGTCGTAATATTCCGTTTTGACGTAAATCACTCTAAGTAAGAACAAACAAATATACAATTTGACAAATGATCAAAGGACTAAGTTTAATGTTCTAAACTTCACATTTTTTATGTGACAAAACATTTTTTCAAAAATACAATTTGTAAATTATTTTTGAATTAAAAAGAAATATTTTATATGAAAAAATAAGTTTAAAAATCCCAACAGCTATTTTTCCTCCAAAATAGCTCCAAGCATCCCCAAATAAACCTTCATTACTAAAAACAAAAATTGGGGTGCTTTTGTCTCGGACGGTAACACTAAACCAGACGGTACCTTAAAATTTAACGGTACCGTCTGGACTTTAATAGTATCGGCACCTGTAACGGCTATATTTTTCTTGCCTATAAATACTGGACTATTTTATAGATTTAAGACATCCTTTTTCACACATAACTTTCTTATCTAAATTCACTCTTTCTAGTTTCGATTCTTTGATCATTTAGTTACTTTGTTTTTGTTTACGAGTGATACAATCATCCAACCAAGTGATTACCTTCATTCCTCTATTAGTGAAAGAGAATAACACTCCGTATCAAGAAGATACAAAGTTTCGTAGTGTTAGCGTAATGTACTCGTAACATTTGTTACTTACTTGTATCGGTATACATCAAGTTGTTCATCATCTTGTTTATTTAGATTGTGTGGATCATTGTGATCTTGTAGAGATTGGGAAGATCTTATGAAATTTTTGTTGATAGTGAGTAGATCGTGTGTAAATCGGCAAGATCGTGTGTAGATCGGGTAGATCGTGTGTAGATCGTGTAGATCGAGTACAGATCGTGTGGATCTTGTAGATTGTGTGATTTGTGGGGATCGCGTAGATCGTGAGTGACATTGGTACTAGCTAGATTAGTACTCGACATTTAGCTTAGTGTCAAAAATCGTGATAAACGATGTTGTACGGTTTTCTCCACCTGAAGGGAGTTTGTTGAAATAGTGCTTTGAACTCTCGAGTTAGGTACTCGAGGAATGGAGTAGGGCAAAGAGGAACTTCTTTACCGAACAACTATAAGTAATCATGTCTCGGTTTGATCTTTTTATCTTGCACTTTATATTTTAGTAGTTATTGTGTTTTATTCTAGTATAGTTATATTGTGTTTCTTTTGCAATCAATTGGTTTCACAAAAGCTCAAATCAAAGTTTTTAAAAGGTAAATTTATAACGAAGTTAAAAACGAGAAAACTATTCAACCCCATTTCTAACTTTCCACACAATTTACCTAGACCCCGTACTTTAGGTGAGTACTCCTGACCTAGCCACGAAGGCTACCAATATACCATTGAGCTTACAGAAGAAGCCAATGTGACTACCTTGCGATCCAACACCATCCGGTTGGTGCAAACTGGATGTGCATTCCATTGACTTCGTTTCGAAGATCCAAATCAACACCATAAGGATTTTCTTAAAATCATTGATTTCATTGACTTGCGTCTCTTCGAATTCTCTCTACATGATCAAGATAGCAATTGGCTTGAGCGTCTAACTGCTGGATCCATCTCTACTTGGGATGATCTCACTTCTCATTACATCGCACAAATTTTCCCACCAGGAACAACTACCAAGCTAAATAATGACATCTTGATGTTCCAACAAAATCATGGTGAAACTCTTTATGACGCGTGGAATCGTTTCAAGGACTTACTCTAAAAAGTCCCTCATCAAGGCATTGAATTTTAGCTTCAAGTCTAAATTTTTTATGATCACGTCAACTATTCCACTAAGTAAGCCGTTGACCATATGCAATGCAGGCATATCATCGTGTTTAAATATGGCCCGAGAAGAAAGGTATTATCATATGCAACGCATGCATACCATCGTTGATGTACGGAATGGTTGAACCACATTTAAGTTTTACAACCCTCTTAGGTAGTGTACTTAACCTTGTAGTGTAGTACAGGAAAGACTCAGGGGATTGATCGTTTTTTATATTTTATTGGAAAGCAAGTAAAATATCGGGTATTGTAGGAGGTTGGTTTTAAAACTATAATAAATGTAAATGAAAAGAAAAGTAAATTGGAGGTGAACTTCTTATAAGAGGAAAAACGTATTTTCCTAGAATCTCATTACTTCTTAGTTATATCTTACTATGTTGTCGAATTGTCACGTCCTTGCCTAACGTAATGTCAAGTATTTCTAATTACATGTTCTTGTATGGTCAGTCCCACGTCTATAGACTAGCCTAAGTGAACGACGCCTATCTGATTTGTCAAGATCACCCAATAACTAACTTATGCAATAAATACTCACCCAATTAACAACCTACGACATATGTAATCAATTAGTCATGTTTTAGTGGACGTTCAAGCTAGTCTAGTTTTCCACAGCCAGTTTTCAAACTCCTAACGTTCGCATCATTAAACAAGAGATGACAATAAAACAATCAATAACTAGGTTTCATGCAATCCTATGTAAATACTAAGTATATTAGCCAAGCATAGTAATATAAAGAGAAGCAAATTAACAAATCAAACAATAACACATAAATATGATTGAATGAATGATTAAATAACTTATCTTAATACTACATGAGTTTTTCAATGGTCAAAAAGGCCTAAAAAGCTGCTAAAAATTGACCCTAGCTCGGTGGTATATGTTCATCCAAAGTTGCTTCCCAAGTACTTAAAACTAGAAAAGATACGATTTTGGGAAATGTATGATCCAATATGTACGAATTTAGAGGCTAAATGACCCCTTAAAATGTATAAATTACAGCTAATCAAATATCCCTACACTTGGTATTTGCTTGTTCTAAAGCAAATGTGCTTTTATTCTAATCAACTTACAAGTTCGAGGGCATTTAGCATTGGTTTAAAGATAGTTTTTTGGCACAACCTGTTTGATAATACACTTTTAATAGTATCAACAAGCACATAAATTATACACTAGCACCTCACATAAGTGCTTGGATTCTCTCATCTCTCAGGTGTATAAGTGATATTACAATATGGAAATGATAACATGTACACTCACTACTTGACATAGTACATAGATTACCATAGGCTTGATAAAGGATCAAACCTCCACCGCTTTTGTCTAAGCTCCAAGGATAAAATAGCAAAGAGGTCTTTATAAAAGGTTGTAATGTTAGGTTTAGGGTACGGAAAACATGGTTAAGGGGCATGGAAAAACATGTATAAAGTGGTGTTGCTAAGCCAAGACTCGATATACAAACACTACTCTCTTTCGTTGCTTTTCATGACACTTTCTTGACTTAAACATAAGCAGGATGGTAGTCCATATGTTTTTTTTTTCTTTTTTTTTACATACACTTTTGCTCTGCCATCATTTTGATATGCTTTCATAATAACATAACATAATTAAATTGATAATAACTTGACAAAAAATAAAGTAATAATACTAACGACCCGAATTAAGAGGATCAATACACATGGAGTACTTAAACATTAACGTACGTATAGGGGTAATAATTTGATGTTCTTCCCCATTACTCCATAAATAATATACTACCTTGAGTATCAATCATCCCAAAAGTGTATTTACAAGATATGACTCGACTTAGCAACATGTAACCAACTAGACAATTAACTAATGGTTTAAGAATAATGCACTATGAGTGCATACAAAGGGGGTTAAGGCAATTTGGGTGTAACATTTTAGTGAGGTGTAAACAATGCTCTTTATTAATATTCCGGAATCCATCAAAATATCATGAGAATCGCGAAATTATAGGCTCAGAGGGGTGTAGTAGGGGTATCTTGAACTAAAAATGAGTACGTATCAAGGGTGTAGGGGAAATTACATGACTAATGAAGTCAATGTAGTTATAACAAATGAAGGTTAAAAACAAGGGTTAATCCTAATTGTGGAAAACTAGAAGGGGAGGTTGAATAGTTTTGCCAATTAAAACTTTGTTTTAAAGTATTTAGATCAACTTATGTGAATCCATTTATATCATGTGTTGGATATTGATAGATAGACATATACATAAATAATGCAAAGAGATAAATAGTAAAGGAACGAACCACGACACAAGTATTTATAGTGGTTCGGCTACAAGGACTCCTTCCTTGCCCTACTCGACAGTTTCTAAGCACTACACAACACAAGCTCCTTAATATGGCATAGAAACCCTTCACAACATCGCCTACACTTTATCTGGTATAAGGCTAGACACAGACTTCTTCCACGAGATAAATTAAAACCTATCACAACCCCGCCCACACTTTATCCAGTACAAGGCTAGCTATCGAGTTCCATTACAAAGGAGGAACTACTACCCAATACTACAACCTAAAGGAGAAAAACTCCTTTTTAATTTTAAAGGATATCAATATCCTTTTACCCAAACTATACAAATATACATCGACTCCCCATATCAAATGTACACCTTCGGCACTATGCATCAATGCCTTCAACTCGACATACTAATGGAGGGAGAGAAGAACTATCAACAAGATGCACTTCAGTGGTCTTGATGATGATGAAGCTTAGAAACCCATGACCTTGAGCTTGCACGTCTTCAAGAGGTTGTGATCTTACCTTTAAGAGGAACCTAGAGAATCACACAAAGATAAAACTACATAGAATGATCATTTGTATATGAGGTTAGAGAGGTTAGAACATAGGGAGAAGATATGTCAAAAAGGGGTTGTGAGCAAGAGAAAATGGCTCACTATTTATAGGCAAACTGCCTACAGTTCCCACGAATCCGGCTGATCCCTTACCCAAGGGTTTCGGCAGCAGGGTCAGGCTAGTCTGGATTTTGGGTTGCAAACCTGGTTATGGGTTATGGGTTATGGACCATGGGTTATGGACTATGGATCATGGATACCCAACAAGATACATTGTACCTAGTCAATGGGTCATGGGTCTTGGATCATGGATCATGGACTTTGGGTCATGGATCATGGATAATATCCAACATGACTTCATGCATGATGTTATGCAATGGATCATGGGTTATGAATCATGCTCCATGGGTATGGGTTATGGACTTTGGTTTTTACCCATCATTTACCCATTACAAGTTATATTAACTACATATATATTTTTATAAAATATAAGTAAACAAATTACTTTTTAAGTGTTTTATAAAAATGGCTTTGGTTTTATATAACTTATTCAACTAAACATATTTTGATGATTTTATATGTTTAGTAAAAGTGTGTTAGTAAACTATTGGTTCAAAGCTTTTACGTATTTTATTTATTTTGTTAAAATGATTTTACGTTTGTTATCGACAAAACATTAGAAGATCATAAAATATAAATAAACGTTTTAATGGTTTATTTGTATTAACAATCTCCCCTTTTTTATGACAAAACATAAAATTATTTTAAGTAAAAATAAAATTGTAAAATTTTGAATTGAGTTGTTGGAATCACTCCTAAACAAGATTTCAAGTATTTATATTTCATATCTAATAGGTAGCTTTATTATGGCCTTTATGTTTGTTTAAGGTCCAAGCTTATGTAGAAGGCCCATAAGCGAGGCCCAAGCTCAATAAGGAATAGGGAAGGAGAGGAGTGTTGCCTAGCTTTGCCTATATAAATCTTGTAAACCCTCATTTGAGGTTGGTTGTTCAAGTTATTTTCTTTCACTCACCTCCTACGCATAACCGGTTACAATATTTGTGTGTGTGTGTGTTTGATACTTGTTCAATCACCTTATCTCTTTCTCTATAAGCTTGTGTTGTAAAACTAGTGACCTAACAAATGGTATCAATCGCCAAATAGTTGGGTGTACTCGTTATTGTTTTGAAGTTTTGGTTTTGAATCTACGCGTAAGAGATAACGCTATCTTTGGTTATCTTAAAACTCGTTTTTACACTTTTAATCCAAGATTCTTGTACTTTCAATGTTTTGAGGTGTTAAAATACTTGTTTTGGCAAAAGTTTCAAACTTTACGCGTGGATTTACGCTTTTAAGCTTGTTTTTGTTCGTGGGTGTCGTTTCACGCAGAACCCGCTTAGTAGTTTTGGTACATCAAAATTCACACTTTTGTGTTCTTTTGGTACTATTGAAGCTATTCCATAACAAAAACCGGTTTAGAAACACATTTGGGCGTAATCAAAGTTACGAGTAATCCTACGCGTATCAAAACCCTAATATTACGCGTAAGATTGTTCCTTGGTTTGATCTTCAATTTTCGGTTTAATCCGTGTTTTCTTACTTGGATAAGTCCGAAAATACGTCGACTTTGGATATCTTTTGCCGTGAAGTGTAAAGATCATTTGGGAAAAACCCTAAAATTACGCATAAGCATAAGATTACGCGTAGAAATTCCACGATAAGATTCACTTTACGCGTAAACTAAGGTCCACGATAAGGTAATCCCACGCCTAACTTTCACGCCTAACTTTTGTCTACGCCTAACTTTAGTGCTTTTATCCTACTTACGCAGAAGCTAAAACCCACGCAGTAACTCCTCTTTGTTACGCGTAACTTTTGGTGTTTTTACGCATAAGTGCTACTTGGTTCTTGTCTTTTCTACGCCTAAGGACACTTCATCAACAAAGGTTCATTCGACTACAAAGATCCATTTTATCACACAAGTTTATCATCATGTCTCAACCACCATACTCTAACTATTTCCCTCACACTTATAATCATCAACAACAACAACAATTAACTCCACAACATCAACAATGGAATCAACAACAAGCCATTTATCAACAACAATTTAATCAGCAACATACTCCACAACTTGGTGCAATTCCACAACCACAAATGGTTCAACCACAATCAAGCCTTCAAGTTCAACCCTACACTACCGATTTCAATCAACATCCATCACGGACCACTATGAAGGAACCCACTTGGTTTGCTAAGATGTGTGAAGCTTTAAGCGACCAACAATCAATTCATGAAGTGGATCACTTGATAGACCTCCAATGCTCACTCCAGAAACTACGATCAATGGGTGATAAGGTTCTTTAGGTTTTGTGATCCAAGAAGCCACATGGAAAGTTCTTAAAGAAGGTTATCTTGGAAGGTCCATTTGAAATGCCTACCGTCATTGTACCGGAGATCCAAATCTTTGCTCCACCAAGAGATGAACAAACCAACATTGCTATCATTGCAGATTTAAATCCTACGAACTTCTACACTATGAAGTCGATGAACTTGCAATGGAATACATCCTCTTAGGATTACCAAACCCAATTCTTCGTAGTGTTGATGCTCAAAAGAATGCACAAAAGATGTGGGATCATATTCGCCTTCTTATGGAAGGATATGTACTCAATCGTGAGGATTTGGAATCCAAAATCTACTTGGCTTATGAACACTTCATGATTGAACCGGAGAGACACTCGAGTCATATCATCATCGATTTTCGACATCATCAATGATTTGGATAAACACAACATCATCATGCCAAGAATTGCGGTGAATACTAAGTTCCCGAGTAGTCTTGGTCCGAATGGGAGAAGTATGTCATTTTCTCCGTCAAGCAAAGAACATGCATCATTCTACTTATGGATTGTTGTACGATTACTTGAAGCCTCATGAGAAGGAAGTTGATCGGGAAAGGATTCTCCGTGCTCAAATTGCTAAACAATCACAACCGGACAATCAACAACTTGCCTTGTATGCTCAATAGAATTATCCTCTCAACCAAAGAACTCAACCAACTGCTTCCAACACACCTTCACAAAGAACAACCTCAACCTCAACAAAATCAATTGGTTCCATACAACAACAATGCTCAAGCATATTTCGTTGAAGCTACCGAGGAAACAGATCCATTCAAGCATTGCAACAAGGATTTGTGATGATTGCTAATGCTTTTGGCGTTACACCAACAAATCCAACAATCGATTCGTTCCTCATCTAACACACGGACTTAAGTGTTGTGAACAATGGACGTGTTGAAGTTCGTAATCGTGATTATGGTCGTCAAATGGGCGGTGGTCAAGGGTTTAATGCTGTGGGTAGGAATAACAATGAGCTCAAGTGGTGGAACAGGAAATGCTCGAGAATCGGTTAAATGGTCTTAGATGCTACAACCGCAATGAGAAGGACACTGGCTAATGCATGCCCAAAGCCAAGGACTAGGGGCGTGCTTATTTCAAAGAGGCCTTACTTTTGGCTCTTAAGGATGAAGTCGGTGGTTCTCTCACAAACAAAGAACGAGCTTTATGGCGTATGCGACTCGATGATGATATGGAGGATTTGCGAGCTAATGCATTTGTTATGTTGATGGCTAATATGCATGAGTCGCACATGAGTGATACAGCCCAATGTATGACATCGATGGCTTGTCTCGTGCACCGAACAAACCATCATCATATCTCGAACTAATATCTCCGCCAATATCCGAATCCGCACGACGGATAAAACTGCTCAAAATGAGTCTTCTACATCTTCCTCGATGATTTTCAAGTTAACCTCAGTAGTTACATTTGACGATCAAGATGACCTTATGGTCTCCTTTGATAATCAAATTGACTCCGTGGTCGCATTTGAGGATCTAAAGAATGATCATGTTGAGACCCACGTTGAACAAGATGATCTGCTGCCTCATCCGGATTTTGCTCGGTTAATTCAAGACCATAAAATCAAAATGGAGGAATGTTATGCATTAAATCAGTCCTTAAAAGTAAAATGCATCTGTTAACCAAGGATTTTGAATGTTTACAAATGCAACTCAATTTTTTCAAAACTCAAGAAAACCGTGAAAAGGTTTTGAAGCCGCTTTGCAAAATCTCATCAAAACGAAAAACATTTAGAGACGGATCGTGATCTAGTCGCTCGAAGAATGCTTTGTTGTCCGAATTAGAACAATCGAAACATGAACATAAAAAGCAAATTAACGCCTCACCTTGGAAAATCAAAAAGCTAAGGTTGAGTTGTTAAATTGTCAAAAACAGTTCTCCGCATACAAAAAGCATTCAACGAATCGGTAGATGACCTTCTTGAGAAATTTCGGTTTGCAAAACAAACTTAAAGAGTTTAAAAGCTGTTGTTTACAAACATGGTGAATCAAGAATGACTATTGAAAAGTTTACCTTAAAACCTAATCCAAATGGATATGGAAAAATCTAGTGATTACAAACCAAAGCTTTCACTAAAAACATTCAAACCAACTCAAGTTTCCAAAGCGAATACAAAATTGATAATCTTGTCATGAGTGTTGTTGAATACCATCGTCAAGAGGAATTAGATGCGTAAGAGGCGAGTCGATCAAAATTAAAAATGTTGTTTACAACAAACCTTTTAATTATAAAACGCGGTCACTTTCACACACCAACGGATTCTTCAAACACGCCTGTGGTTATCATCAAAACACCCGAGTCTTCTATCGTTAATCCCAAAACAGTCTTTGCACAAACTTATGGTCCTTTACCTTCCATTAGTGAAGTAAACTCAAAACCCGAAAATCGAAAAATCCTTCGATATTTTGACATTTTCATGGTCGACCTCAAAATTTTACAACATGAGATAGAATATCGATCCGAAATCAAAGTTGAACATTTTCAATCGCCTCTGGCGCGAGAACAAAGAGACATCTTTCGGAAAATTCTTTTACCTAATGTTAAAAACTTGAAAAGTTGTGCAATTGCTCGGGAAAAGGATTTTCATAAGGAACTGGAGTAATGAAAACGTTTGAGAAAATGTAAACATCTATTACTAACACAAACGCAAAAAGAAACCGTTGAGAAAAGATGTTGATCGACTCTTGGAAGATGTTATCGTCTTGATATCCATAATGTTGTGCTCTTCTATTCCTTGCCATATGCATCGATCATATCTCTCGCCGCTATTGTTGAACTGTTGTTCTTGTTGAGAACACCGATAATGTGCTTCGGATCGAGTCTTTAAAAACAGAAAATAAACGATTACACACGGAAATTTACAATGCAAACGTCGTCTTCAATGGTGTGAAAAGATATTCACAACCATCAACTCGTTTTCAAAAGAAAATCGCTAAATTGAGTGCAAAATCTTCGATCCTAAAATTGAGCAAGCGGATGATCAAAACGTGTCTTTGAAAAGTCAAATCTCAAAATATGAACAAGAAATTTTAAAAGTTAAACAGAATATGGTGTCATATTTGATTTACTCAAAAGACTCGAGATGAAGCATCTAATGAACTTGATCACTATCTTGCTCACACTAGTGAAGTCATGAATTTTGCCGGAAATATTCGCTCGAAAATCAAGATCCGATTCACACCATCTCTAAGTTACGGAAATGTTAGGAAAGTATGAACAACTCCCGCCCATCGTGATTAAGAGATTAGCACCAGTCACACTTAGTAATCGTGAACCTAGAATTCCCACCGCCAAATCACAAGTTGCTAATGTGTTTCCCTCATCAAACAGAATAGTTGCATCTTTTCCAAACGTCCGCACTTCAGCCCTAGAGCACTCAATCAAGAATAGGAAGTTGCGACCTAAGAAAAGATCAATAAGGAATGCTAAAGTAGAAGAACACCCTAGGAATCAATAAAACTCATGTTACTTCCACTATAGATGTTACGTCGGCAAATGTAATAGAAATAGTGATGTAACGAATGCTAAACCGTTAAGTACCTTTGATATTCGATCGATGCACCTTGTGTTATTTGCCAAAAGAGTATGAATTCGATTGTCATGACAAATGTGTTGCTAAAGCTATAATCTCTAGATTACGGAATCCTAAGAATCGAATACCTCTAGGCCCACTAATCATTCTAAGTCCGTGCTTGGTAAACCACCCTCTTTAGATTCTAAGGCAACCATTGCTATCACAGTAGAGCTCACCTCCTAAGAATGTAGTACCACCTCCTAAAGCAAAAGTAATATGGCGAAATGGATATATAACACACTAGGATTTAAATGGACCTAGTGTTTTCACTAAGACTAAAGCAAAGAGTAGTTATAGATGGATCGATAAGGTTTTAAAAGGTACCATTTTGAGGGGTCATTTAAGCCCTTATTCGATCACTTTGTATCCGTTATTGCTTAATATCGTTCCTTTTCACTTTTAGGTCTCTTGAAGGCAAAATCTGGAATGATGCTTATTTGGACGAAAAGGCGAATATATGAAGAAAATGGCCAAAGTCGAATCGAGACACTCAAAGTCTTTGAAACATAAGGCGACGGCGCCATCAGATATCTGCGACGCCGTCGGTAAAATTTTGTGACGGCTCGAGGCTAAAATTGCATATTTTCAAGGGACGACGTCTAGTTCTGAAAGGAATAGGCCGTCGCTACTCGGACGGCCTAGATGCAATCCAAGACGGCGTCGAGTCAAGGGACGGCGTCACGGACATAAGGTGACGCCGTCGAAAGGTTTACGTGGCCAAGACGAAACCCTAATGGCGGCGACACACGGCGTCACTAAACATAAGGTGGCGCCGTCGCAGATGTAATCTTATATATAGAATCCGAATTTTTAGTCTTTGTGTGTAGTCTTTGGAGTAAAACCTAAAACCGAACCTAAGGCTTTCTTGTGCAGTATTTTAGGGTTCTAAACCCTATTATACATCAAGATAAGTATTTACTTCATTAATTTAATTATGTCTTTGATTATTTGTGTGTATGCTTGCATGTTCTCCATGTCCGGCTAATTTATTTGTGTGTTTGCTTAGGAATATGAAACTTAATTATTGAATATTGATTGGTTGATACTTATCTTAGTTGACTAATGATCTAGAGTGCGCTAGATTATTCGTTGTGTACTTAATGCTTGACATTTCTTTGTGAACTTTAGAATATAATTATCTAGGTAATTGTAGGATAAAGTATTCAAGGACAACCTTAGAGTAGGAGTCTATAAATCACTAGAGGATTTGTAAACAAGACCCTTTGGTAAGTTCAAAGAGTTAGGAAATAAGCATACCCTATAGCCTTAGAATCACAACGCAACTAGGAATAAGGACGTGACAAATCAACCATCAATAGGAGATAATTAAGGAGTAGTAAAACCTAAGTAAACACATCTTTAAACTATCATACGAGTACACATCAATTAGACATAGACTATCACAACCTTAGCTTAGATAATTAGATAATAGTAGAGTAATCGGTAGAAATACCAACCCCCAAATCCAATACCCGAGATTCGTACCTTTCCAATTTCTATAAAACATAAAAGATAAAAATAATCTTCCTCAACCTCAACCTTAGCGTAGTAACTCTCACTAGCATTCCTATTCCCCAGAGAACGATATCAATACCCGTGGCTTACCCTAATTACTACACTACAACGATTAGGTTCACGCCTAGGGTGTTATAAAACTTGCTCAAGAAAAGGAAGTTCCTTTGACCCCGAACGACGCGTGTAGCGTTATCAAGTTTTTGGCGCCGTTCTCGGGAATAGAATAGCTAGTTAGTAGTCCACCTCGCTTAGGTTTCTTTGCTTGATTCCTATCAAGTAAACTTTTTCTCATTTTTAGATTTCTCTTAGTCTATCCCCTTCTTCGTGACCTTTGTTCGTAACACCCATCACTTTTCATCATGGAAGGTGATAACCAACCACCACTCATCAACCCACCACCAAATGACCGCCAAGAGCCCGTACTCTTGGTGAGTACTCGAGACCAAACCACCTAGGCTATAGGAACACCATTGAGCTTCCCGACCAAGCCCAAACTACGGCCTGCGATCCGACACCATCCGGTTGGTGCAAAACGGATGTGCATTCCATGGACTTCGTTCAAGATCCAAATCAACATCTCGAGGATTTCTCAAAATTGTCGATTCCATCGACCTTGATGCTACTACTCGGGAGACCACGCGCTGCGTCTCTTTCAATTCTCTCTACGGGACCAAGCTAGTAATTGGCTTGAGCGACTTCCTTGGCTCCATCTCAAGTTGGGATGATCTTACTTCGCTTCCTTGCTCAATTTTTCCCACCGGGAGAACCACTAAGCTTAGGAATGACATCTTGATGTTCCAACAACGTCAAGGTAAATCTCTACGAAGCATGGACCCGATTCAAGGACTTACTTCATAAAGTCCTCATCACGGCATTGATCTTTGGCTCCAAGTCCAAATCTTTTATGATCATGTCAACTTTCCCACTAAGCGATCCATTGACCAAGCGGCGGTGGAAAACTTAGTGATCTCACCGCGGAAGAATCATGGGAAATAATAGAGGACCTTGCCTCTATGACAACGAAAGTTGGGATGACCCCGTGAACTTCCCAAACCGTCAAGGCAATCTCCTTGCCTCCTCCCGACCGTAGGATGATTGAACTTGAAGATCAAGTTAAATTCCTCATGAGTTCCTACAAAATCCTAAGTCTTCACGACAAGTGAATCAAATCACTCTACCTTGTGAGTTATGCGGTGGTCCCCATGACACTCGTGATTGCTCAAGGCTCTCCGAACAAGCTTTTGCGGACTACGCCTCCATACGCATCGACGGAGCGGGAGATAAGTGGTACACTTTCAAACCCGAACAAAACAACTTAGGAAACTCATACAACCCCTCATGGAGAAATCACCCTAATCTTAAGTGGAACCAAAACTCAAGCACACCCCAAAGCTCATCTAGTTCGCCTAATAGGTTCAATTCTTCTAATACCGGAACCCCTAATATTGAAGCAATTGCATCTAGATTTTGTCATCCCAAGAAACTCGATTGAATAAGCTTGAAGCCGAGTTTAAGCAAAACAGAGCGAGATGACAACCAAGCTTGATGCCCTCTTAAAAGCCTTCAATGAGCGGGAAATTGGAGCACTCCCAAGTGATACCATAAAGAACCCAAAAGTGAATTCGATTGCATCGACTTCATGTTCTAGTTCATCATGGGAGAACACATGCCCCTCTCACCCAACGGTTCACTCGGTAAATGCTATCAAAAAGGGTTCCAAGTCATCCAAGAAATACCAAGGCCCGGCACCTTTGGTAAAGCCTACTCCTGAGAAACCCGTTAGCCAAGAATCCAAACCTAGTTTAGAGGAGGAGTACAAGGAACTCTATCAAGAGAAACCAATTCTTGAAGTCTTAGCTCATGCACCTTATTATAATGCTTTAAAAGAAAAATATGAGTTAGAACTTAGGCTTGGGAAACATGGGTCCGCCTTTGTGCGAAACAACTTACCTAAGAAGTTAGATGATCCCGGCTATTCACTCTTCCGTAGACTTGGAACTTCCAAGCCACTCGATGCTTTAGCCGATTTAGGATCATGCATCAATCTCGTTCCGTTGTCCCTTCATAGAAGCCTCAACTTAGGTAAAATTGAACCAACGAAACTATCTTAGGATTAGCGGACGGTAGTATAGCACGTCCGGTTGGAATAATAAAGGACATGGTAGTACATGTAGGAGAGTTGACTCTTTTGGCCGACTTTCATGTGCTAGACATGAATAAGGACCCGACATGCCCATTACTAGTTGGAAGAGGATTTTAGCTACCGCTAGTGCCATCATCGATTGTAAGATGTCCAAAATAGTGGTAGGAGAGGGAGTGCTAGATCGGTTTACGATGTCAAAAGGCATTCATACTACAAGGATGAGGAAATCCCACAAGAGATTAGGTTGGATAGAGAGCCTTCTCGATATGGACCTTGGATTGAGAAGAACATCATAGGCCCCAAAGACCTTTTACCTAGATAAGGCCTTTGCTAGTGTAGCAACTTTCCAAGAACAAGAATTGGCTAGGGATATAGAAGTGAACCCGCTCGAGGACGCCTTAGTATTTAGGAAGATGACCGAGTTCCTAGGATGCTTGCCGTTAATCTTGTCATGAATAAATGGATAGTTGAGAAACCGAACACATGTGGAATTGGAATAGAACGCCTAGCGATGGTAATGGAAGGTGGCACATTAGGATACAAATCTATGATCCCGATGGTGAGATGTTTGAAAAGGCATATTTAACCGAACGTACTACTAGGAACTTAAATGATAAGTTTGATCCCTACGACATTGTTGAGGATAGACTTACTTATATCGATGCGTAGGAGTAGGACTACGAGTCTAGCTACAAGACTCTTAAATAAAGAAAAGCGCTTCGTGGGAGGCAACCCATGCTTAATTGTTTGCTTGTTAGTGTCATATATCTTTTATTAATTGTTTGTCCTCATGTTTGAATTTGTAAAATGCTTTATTTTGTTTTTAACCTCGTCTTAATTACATATAAAGGTATTTTACATAAGGGATAAGTGTAGGAGGATTACACACGTTTTCATAAGAAACGTAAACATGAGAATAACAATTAACTAAAAGATATATATGTTTGTTTGTTCGAGTCAAATGCTTGTATCGAGTCATAATGGATGTTTTGCGAAGTTTTTCCAGATTCTAAAGATGTAAATTTTCCGAATTTTTTCCAAAATCAGACCGCTTTTTGTCGGGATAAACGACGGCGTCAGATTGCAACTGACGGCGTCGGGAAGGAATAAAACATCGATTACTTTTTCGTTTTCGAGCTACTTGTAAAATTTTGGAATTTTCCGGATCTTAACTTTCAAAACAAATTCTGTAAACATCCATTCCACAAGCATTATATCCTAGTTTAAATCGAGTCTTATGTATATTATTACCGCCGATTTTACGCGAAGGTTTCGTTTGTTTTCTTCTAGTGTGCAGGTTTAGTTTGTCAAGAAGAAGTTACACAAGTTTGGAAGGAGCCTTTCACGCAAAAACTCTTCTTGGAAAAGATTTAACCACCACTTTTTACGGATCCTACCGAGCTAATCAGGGGAGTATTAGTTTCTTTCGTTTTGAATTACCTTCTATTATCATAACTTTGATACTTTCGGGGAACATTGGGGACAATGTTCAGTTTAAGTGTAGGAGGAAAATAAAACGGAACTTTGAAACTATGCTTATCCTTGACTATTTGCTTTGTCCAAGTGTATTTGTGTAATAAACCATGAGAAAATGTAGGTTAGGGTAATTTTAGCCAAATTTAAAATTTTTTCATGACATATAAGAGTGGGCCATTAGTCTTAACAAAAGCGTCTCATGGATAGGAAGTTGCATGACTAGCACAAAAACCCTTACCACCTAAATTCCACCCAAAATGTGAGGATCGCCCTTAGATTAGTAGGAATTAAAGCATTCATCTTTAATGCTTAGAGTGTGAACCGGTAGTATATTAGATTCTAGAACTTGTTTTGTGATGCATTCCGAGATCGCTAGTGAGACTACACTTGTGTAGTTAGGAATAACTAAATGATAAGAGGCATTAGGATAACCCTTGTTTGATACCTGTAATATAATTACTTCTTCCATATCGGTTGAGTAATTCCCCCACACCCTTTGCGTTGTACTCATCTTTAGTACACGATACCCTAGTTAACCCCTCGAGCCTATCCTTTTCGCGGTTCTCGTGATGTTTCGGTTTTCCGAATATCAATGAAGAGCATTGTTTACACCCCACCCCAAATATACACCCAAATCGCCTTAGCCTACCTTTATGCACTCACTTTTAGTGCAAATTTATGTTATCACCCAAAACCCTTAGTTCAATTATCTAGTTGCTTGCATGAGTTGCTAAGTCGAGTCATATCCTTTGTATACGATTTTGGGATGATTGGGATTCATGGGAAAAGTTAAAGTTTATGAAATATAGGAAGAGAACGTTAAACTCAAATTCCCTTTGTTTGCATAATAATGTACTCCAAGTGTTTTGATCTTTTCAATTCGGGTCAAATTAGTGTTAGAGTAATAAAAACTCAAGTGTAGGGATGTGTCTATAAATCCCTATCATTTTGATGTACCGTAGAGGATGGTAGAGTAAAAGTGTATGCACAAAAAAAAAAAAAAAAAAAAAAAAAAAAAAAAAAAAAAAAAAAAAAAAAAAAAAAAAAAAAAAAATAAAAAAAAAAAAAAAAAAAAAAAAAAAAACGGGCTACCATCCTACATCTATCTTTTAAATTATGTTTGTTTATTTTCGTTATCTAGAGTTTTAGAGTGTCGAGTCTTGGCTTAGCAACGCCATTCTTCATATACTTGCAACATAGAGATTTTGACTATCCACCACTAAATAGCCTATCCCACCAAACCCTTCATTTCCTACCGTAAGCCTAACATTACAACCCTTTAAAGACCTCTTTGATAGTCTTTCCTAGGTGCTTACGCCAAAGCGATGGAGGTTTGATCTATTCTCAAGCCTATGGTAATCTATGTACTAGGACCGGTTAATGAGTGTTTATCTTCCATTTCCGATTTGTTATATTTCATATATACACCGAGAGAGATGTGAGTATCCAAACACCCCATGTGAGGTGCTAGTATGTAATTTCCGTGCTTGTTATGACTTTTATGGGCTTATATGTGTTGTGGACCGTTTTGAATGGATGCTTCATGACCCCTAACTTATAAATTAATTGGCTAAAAGCACATTTGCTTGAGGACAAGCAAATACCAAGTGTAGGGATATTTGATAAGGTTTTAAAAGGTACCTTTTGAGGGTCATTTAAGCCCTTATTCGATCACTTTTGTATCCGTTATTGCTTAATATCGTTCCTTTTCACTTTTAGGTCTCTTGAAGGCAAAATCTTTGGAATGATGCTTATTTGGACGAAAAGGCGAATATATGAAGAAAATGGCCAAAGTCGAAATCGAGACACTCAAAGTCTGAAACATAAGGCGGCGGCATCTTTGCATATCTGCGACGCCGTCGGTAAGGCATTTTTGTGACGGCTCGAGGCGAAATTGCATGTTTTCAAGGACGACGTCAGTTCTAAAGGAATAGGCCGTCGCTACTCGGGACGGCCTAGATGCAATCCAAGACGGCGTCGAGTGAAGGGACGGCGTCACGGTCATAAGGTGACGCCGTCGAAAGGTTTACGTGGCCAAGACGAAACCCTAATGGCGGCGACACGACGGCGTCACGAAACATAAGGTGACGCCGTCGCAGATGTAATCTTATATATAGAATCCGAATTTTCGGTTTTGTGTGTAGTCTTTGGAGTAAAACCTAAAACCGAACCAAGGCTTTCTTGTGCAGTATTTTAGGTTCTAAACCCTATTATACATCAAGATAAGTATTTACTTCATTAATTTAATTATGTCTTTGATTATTTGTGTGTATGCTTGCATGTTCTCCATGTCCGCTAATTTATTTGTGTGTTTGCTTAGGGAATATGAAACTTAATTATTGAATATTGATTGGTTGATACTTATCTTAGTTGACTAATGATCTAGAGTGCGCTAGATTATTCGTTGTGTACTTAATGCTTGACATTTCTTTGTGAACTTTAGAATATAATTATCTAGGTAATTGTAGGATAAAGTATTCAAGGACAACCGTAGAGTAGGCGTCTATAAATCACTAGAGGATTTGTAAACAAGACCCTTTGGTAATTTCAAAGAGTTAGGGAAATAAGCACGCCCTATAGCCTTAGAATCACAACGCAACTAGGAATAAGGACGTGACAAATCAACCATCAATAGGAGATAATTAAGGAGTAGTAAAACCTAAGTAAACACATCTTTAAACTATCATACGAGTACACATCAATTAGACATAGACTATCACAACCTTAGCTTAGATAATTAGATAATAGTAGAGTAATCGGTAGCAATACCAACCCCCAAATCCAATACCCGAGATTCGTACCTTTCCAATTTCTAAAACATAAAAGATAAAAATAATCTTCCTCAACCTCAACCTTAGCGTAGTAACTTCTCACTAGCATTCCTATTCCCTAGAGAACGATATCAATACCCGTGGCTTACCCTAATTACTACACTACAACGATTAGGTTCAACGCCTAGGGTGTTATAAAACTTGCTCAAGAAAAGGAAGTTTCTTTGACCCCGAACGACGCGTGTAGCGTTATCAATGGCGAAATGGATATATAACACACTTGGATTTAAATGGATGCCTAAACTTGTCAATGTGTGTATATCTAACGATTACCTTTGAACCCTCTCACATTTCGGGTTCCACATCTACTTCTATTCCATCCGTGTCGTGCGTGTGTAATGCGGTGATACGATCATTCTCTGATTGTTGATAGCGGATGTTCCCGACACATGACAGCAATCTTAAACTGTTATCAAACTTTATTGCAAAGTTCATTGGCACCGCCGATTCGGGAACGATCACTCGCAGACCATCATGGGCTACGGAGATTATGTCAATGGGAACATCGAAATCAGAGGGTTTACTATGTGGAAGGCCTCGGTCACAACTGCTTTCGATGGGTCAATTTTGTGATGGAGATTTGGAGGTTGCTTTCGGGAGAAAACTTGTTTCATTCGTGATCTACAAGGAAATGACCTTATGTCCGCTCGCGTAATTCTAGTCTCTACACTATCTCTATGCAAGACATGGTTGCTTCATCTCCCATTTGCTTACTTTCTAAGGCAACATCTACAAAATCCTCGGCTATGGCACCGTCGTCTCTCACATCTAAACTTTCAAACCATCACCAACCTTGCTCGACACAAACTAGTTGAAGGACTCCCACGATTCCGGTATTCAAAAGATCACCTTTGCTCACTGTGAACAAGGGAAAAGCACTCGTGCTCATTTTCCTTCAAAGGTGGAACACACCTCGAGCATGTGCTTCATCTTCTTCACATGGATTGTGTGGCCCAATGCGCGTGCAAACGATCAATGGCAAACGCTACATCTTAGTAATTGTTGATGACTACTCACGATGGACTTGGGTCTACTTTCTTCGTAGCAAAGACCAAGCTCCACAAATGATCATCACCTTTCTCACTAAAATACTGAGTTCAGCCCGCAACACCGTCGGAATCATCGTAAGCAGACAAAGGAACCGAATTTGTTAACAAAACCCTTCGTGAATTTTATGAGAAAGTGGGAATTCAACATCAAACATCTATTGCACGGACACCGAACAAAACGGAGTTGTTGAAAGACGAAACCGAACGTTAGTGGAAGCGCAAGAACAATGTTAATCAATGCTAAACTTCAGATTACTTATGGGCGTAAGTTGTATCATCGCATGCTATACTCAAAACCGTTCTATGATCACAAACGCCACAACAAAACACCTTTCGAGCTTGTCCACAACTATAAACCGAACCTCAAACACTTTCATGTATTTGGATCCCTTTGCTATCCGAATAATGATCGTGATGATTTTGGAAAGCTCAAAGCCAAAGCGATATTGGAGTCTTTATTGGATCTTGTGACAATTCTAAAGGTTTCGAATGCGGAATCGTCGAACTAAGGAGGTAATGGAAACGATTCATGCTCATTTCGATGAACTCACGGAAATGGCTTCGAGTATAATGACTTAGAACCCGGTCACAACCGCTTAAACTTCCTCAACCCCATCATCGGTGAAGAAAGCCCTCACTAACTCGTCAACAAATGGAAAGGTTATTTGCTCCTCCGTTGCGTGATGATATTGATGAACGTGCTCTGGTGTATCCGCTGCTCATTGCACAACCCGATAATATTCCTATACGATACACTGCTACAACAACTCTTGTTGAAGATGCACCTACACCAATTGACTCCAACACAACAGCTTGAACACACCGCTTCCAACAATGATGAACCGGTGATGATATTCGAATGAAGTACCCCACCGCAGATTTTGATCCAAATCGTTCTTCAACCCGTTTGCCAATGAGGCTGCGCACGGATGTCGCGGAATCTTCAACAAACCATTTGAATCCTCGAATCGCACAATGTATACCAACATCAACCTCTACACATAGATGGACAAAAGACCATCCTCGACTAACATTATTGGCAACCCGAATCAACGGTCGTTACGAGACAACGTCTTCACTCGGATGGTGAACATTGCATTTATGCACTCACCGTCTCGCTAATCGAGCCTAAAACATTAAAGACGCAATGACAAAAGACAACTGGATTGAATCCATGCAGAAGAACTCAACCAATTCAAACGTCTTGAAGTATGGGGCGGTTGAAAGACCAACAGGGTCTCGTCATTGGTCTAAAATGGATTGGAAAAACAAATTGGATGTCAAGGGAATGTCATCCGAAACAAGTCACGGCTAGTTGCTAAGGGTTATCGTCGAGAAGAGGGATAGACTTTGAAGAATCTTTTGCTCCGGTTGCTCGTCTTGAGGTCGTTCGGATATTTCTCGTTCATTGCTCATATGAACATGACGGTCATCGGATGGATGTCAAAACGGCGTTTCTCAATGGACAACTTAAAGAAACGGTCTATGTCACCAACTAGATGGATTCGTTGATCCCGAGTTCCCGAACCATGTCTACAAACCGAACAAAGCTCTTTATGGTCTCAAACAAGCCCTCGGGCATGGTGCGATAAGCTATCATCTTTCCTCATTGCCAATAATTTCACCAAAGGCTCGGTTGACCCAACTCTTTTATACAATATCACGGGCACACATCTTAATTGTTCAAATTTACGTGGATGACATCATTTTGGGTCAACACATAAAAGTTTTCAATCGCTTTTGCAAAACTAATGAAGAAAAATTTTGAAATGTCCATGATGGGTGAACTTACGTTCTTTCTAGGACCTGCAAGTTCATCAATCACCCGTGGTATTTTCTTGAGTCACCCAAATATGCCCTTGAATTGTTAAACAAATTTGGAATGAAAACCGTGATACTTATGCCACACCAATGGCTCATACCAAGAAATTAGATGTTGATTTACATGGGAAATTGGTTGACCCTACCAAATACCAAGTATTATTGGGTCTCTCATGTATCTAACGACTAGCGAGACTGATATTGTCTTTGCCGTTTATCTATGCTCCCGTTATCGATCGCGACCAAGCTGAAACCCACCTCTCGAGGCTAAAAGAATCCTCTTATACATCAAGGAACCATTAACTTGGGGATCCGGTATCCGAAGGATTCGGTTTTGAACTAATCGCTTTTTCGACGGCGATCACGCGGGATGCCTAGACTCAAGGAAAAGTACTTCAGAGCACTACAATTTCGGTGATAAACGGTGTCTTGGCAATCAAAGAAGCGAGGATTGTACATATTGTCATCAAGCAAGCGGAATATGTAGCCATGTCCGCGTGTTGTGCTCAAGTCATTTGGATGAGAACACAACTCAAAGACTATGGTTACGTATTTGATGAATCCCGATGTATGCGACAATCGGAGTGCCATTGCAATCTCGCAACTCGATTCAAGACTCGAAATCAAAGCACATCGATCTACGCTATCATTTCATCAAGGACCACGTGGAGCAGTACCGTTGAATTATACTTTGTGGTACCGAATACCAATTGGCGGATCCGCTCACCAAAGCCTTGCCTCCCGCTAGGTTTAATGAGTTGGTCCACCGAATTGGTATGAGGTGTTTGACTCAAGAGGAATTGGATGACCTCTTAAAAAGCAGTCTTAAAAACCCGTCAAACACCAAAACATCTTTTGTAAATAAATTTTCAAAACAAAATACAAAAATATAAAATCCGATAAAACAACAAAATATTCTTCTAATCTATCTTTCTTTCAACATGGCAAGTACATTTCTTCCGTCAACACTTTAATCTTTCAAAATTCAATATTTTTCCGATCAAGTGTTGAGGGGAAAATAATCTCTTAAATGTTTCAAAACATTGTGTACTTGCATGTTATCACATCTCGGTTGATTCTTTTACAAATGGTGGTACATTTTCGGTTCAAAGACACTCCTCGGACTTAAATTAATAACCTTTCATTATTTTCTCAAGTCGAGGGGAGTCGTCAAGTTTCTTTCCTAAAATCTTCATTTGGTAACCAAAATGGAAGTTAAATGGCTTTGTTTGAAAATGGAAAAGGTGGAGGGACCAAAGCTGTCAAAAACTTAAAGTTATTTTAATAAAACACCTCCACCTAACTTATCACTTCTCATTTATTACAAAATACCTAAAACCATCCCACGCTTAAAATTCACTCAAGAAAACCGTGTTTTGATCCTCATCTTGTAAGTGTTTTCGTAATCACAACATGTTTTTATGATATGGTTTTGAATCTCATGTAAATCCTACGGCTAAAACTTGTTCTACGCGTGATTTGGTGTTCTACGCTTATGCGTATGAACACACAATCAATACGTGTGTGTTTGTGGTGAAATGATTGTGTCAAAACGTTTTTAATACATCAATGATACTTTGTTAACCATCAAAATCCACCCATTCACTAATTGATGATTTTTGAAAATTAGGGTTTATAAGTCGAATTGGGTGTTTTCCAATGTGAAGTGTTTTGGTCTAAAAGATTGTTGGGTTATGTTCTTATGGTGTTGAATTGATGATTTCCATAGTCTATAACCACCCGAAACACTAATTAATCATAAATTGAAACTAGGGTTTAAAGTTCATAAACTTTGGGTATTTTGATTCACCATGAATAAGTGTTATAACTTGGTCTATAGACTCTCAACACTCTTAAACTAAGAAAAAGTTTGGTGCATATTCCATGGCTAGATTTCATACGCAGAGATTTAGGGTTTAGACTACGCGTATGATAGTTCTACGCAGAATCGATTTAACATGATTCATGCCATGATGTGTTGTTAAAATGAATCTATGTGTTAATATTGATGATTTGATAAATTTATTTCGTGCTTGCTACACTTAAAATTCGAATCAAGGTCATTTGATTATCTACGCATAAGGATTACCCTACGCGTAGTCATGTTACGCGTAAGAATAATCCCACGCATAAGACCACGCGTAAGGTTCTACAATGGACTACGGCGTATCCCGTGAAGGATATGCGTAAACAATGACCTCTACGCATAAGGTCAACTCTTACGAGTAGCCTTACGGCGTAAGGTAAATATATGCCTACGCATAAGCTCCACGCATAAGGTCTCCTTTTCCCACGCTGTAACATTTCACGCGTAAGTTAGGATTCTACGCGTAAGTTTACGCCTAAGCATATATCATTCCCGCTCACGCATAACTTTGCCAAAACTACGCTTAACCCCGGATTGACCTTCATGATGAATTGTTACTTGTACAAACTTGTAAATAAACTAATCATATCATCACGAATCCAAAATGTCACTAATAAACTTAAATCGTTTGATATGTTGTGAACAATAAGTGATAAAATAAACTTTAAAACTTAAAGTTAACTAACTCACGAAACATTTCACGACATCATTGAACTATTGAACATACAAGTGACTTAGGACTCGTAACAATCATTGACTTTGTACATTCAATAACTAGACAATAAGACCTTCGTTGACTAACATTATGTCTTTCGATATGTTGGTTCTTTTGGCTAATGTTATTTCGAGATCACGACATGGTCGAACAAATGAATGTGGATGCACCAAGTTCTCTCCATTGCGATATCTATCCTCATGGCTATCCAATGAAGATAGGAAAGAACAACCTCCGTGTTGACTTTGACACCCTCACTTGCTCGAATCTTCATGTCTTATTGCTATTGATATTCGAGGACTCATCCGTATCGTAACATGCTTACTCACTCGCAACTATTCCCGAGATCTACATCCAACAGTTTCGGAACACTATGGAAAGGGTCAAAGGAAGGATCACGCGATGGTGACTCGAATCACAAACAAGTCACCATTACACTGCAGACTTAAGGGCATTCTCCTAATTCCGATGTCGATCCAACCAAACTATATGCCACACACTTTGAAGAGCTCACTCTCAATTCTTAATCAATATCGGTTATGACGAGGCTACATGAGTAATCACCAAGCATTCTCACGTGGAGCTTAAGAGTATTCCTCAACCATGGAGAACACTCTACATGATCATCACCAAGTCATTTTCGGTCGTGACGGTGCTATGAGCATCCTAAGCTCATGGAAGCGCAAATATTTTGGGCATTGGTCAACATGAAACACATCGCTATCGAAGCTCGATTTGGGATGACATGATGTCATTTCTCAACAAACTTGGCTCAAAGATTCCCTACATCGATATACTAAATTGTTGATCCAGAGAGCACTTGGACTTCATCCCGATATTCCCAAGAGGCTCAATGACCCCGACAATCACGACATGTTGACGGAACCTATTCTATCCGCCGGAATCAAGGAGACGTCCACAAAGAAACAAGGTCTTTGACATTGCGATTTCCTTCTAATCAAGATGTCGAAAGCTCGAATCATATAAGAGGTATCCGGAAGCGGTTAGGCAAGGCAAAGTTGGTCATCTTGACGAAAAATCTTCGGAACACTGTAAGGAGAACCGAAGAGGAAGTGCTTGGAAGTGTCACAACAAGATAGTCGAGGAATGTTCCAAGGAAGAAACCTATTCCAAAAGGAAACCTCCCTAAGAATAAAGTTTGTTCTCAGAAGGAAGCCGAACCTATCCTTTCACTTGAACCTCAAAGACAACTTAGGGACGAGGACTCGAGATACCGAGACAGATGAAGAGATCATTACTCGCAACCGCAAGGATGAAAATCCCTCGGTGACAAAACCTCCAAGTCCTCAAACTAATAAAGAAAAGGGAAGACTCACTATTGTGTCACCTTATGATGAGAGCTCGAAGAAGAAAAAGAAGAGCAATTGGATAAATCATACGGAAAAAGTTTCACAACGTCGACACATTCAAAAGGTCAAGAATTTGCTAAAGATCAAATGGGTGGCCCGGAGGATCAAGTGGTGCTGCCCTCCTCTCCGGATCTGATGCGGTTAATCAACCCGATAAGGGATCCGTGCCACCACTCTTGTGCAACAACAAAAGCCTATTGAGGACACTATTGTGTATGATTTTGAGAAACAGAAACCGAGAAAGAAAAGTCTAAGGATGACGAGGATGATTATACAAAGTTTCTTCTAGACAGTCCAACACACTCAAAGGAGAAAACCTCGAAACTCCTAAGGACATGAAGTCTCCTCATGTCTCCTCATCATCGGACTCTTCATCTCATTCATCACCACCACCATCAACTAAGTCAACCGGATCATCATCCAAATCCGTGAAGAAACCACCTAAATCTTGGATTTCTCGGACACATAAAGAATTGTGAAAAGTTGTCAAACAAGTTAGAAAGAAGGACATACTTCAAAGAAAACTGAATTGGTATCTTTGACCAAATTCAAGACTTAAATGATGAGAAAGACAAGATGGAGAAAGAAAGGAAATTTGTTCGAAATTCATGAAGAGTCATCAAAAGAGGAACGAATGAAATGATTGAAGGTTACACTAAAAAGTACCTTGAGGATATCGTTCCTAAAGTCCAAAAGGAACTGGAGAAGTCGACAAGAGATCAAACCCACAAGTTTCTTCTCGACTCGTCCCCGGTGTGACTAAAGAAGTATTTTCCGACAACTCACCCCTAACATCGTCGCATTGGTTAAACATACAATGGCCAAAGAAGTCGATCTCTCGAATGAAAGTTAATCGCTAAACTAGTGATGCAAATGTCAAAGCGATCGGGCGTTTACTCGGATGAAGCTAAATTTTTCGAAGGTCTACTTGCTTTTCAACTCGGATCATCATGCAAGGAGTCACCGATCAACCCAAACGACCAAGAGATGACGATGATAAGGATAAGGACTCGCACCTAAACGTCGAAGCGGCCCGGTCAATCTACATCTATGCCACCTCCTCCACACGGACTTCTTCTCAACATAAGTCTCCTCCACCTCGGTCTTCTCGATAAACCTCGGGACGATTCCGAGTTACCACCCCGACTCATAAAGCGGTGACTACTTTGAGTTCACGGGTGGTGACGATGAAGAGGTCCTTGAGCCCCGACAACAACCCACCTCACCCAAACAAGTGCGAAACCACAATCATCATCAAGGCCTTCAAAAGAAGAAGAAAACGACTCGAATGACGTCGTATCATGGCTAGATGACGATAAAACCGAAGAATTTGAATGGTTCTCTACACTTGTCAATCAAACTCCCTACCCGATGAAGGTCAAGAATTGGTAGACGGTTCTACATTGGAGCATGCAAAATCTTTTGCAAGAAAAGTTCCATGTGAAGAAAATGACGAAATCCGAGTTGAAGCGAATCAAGAATGAAGCATTTCTCCTTTTGAAAGACAACTCGGAAAGTGCAATCGAGGTTGAATATCATCTTGAGAACATCGCTCGAGCTATGTCTAACAACATGGATTGGCTCAAACCCGAAGCAAACATTGACTTCACTAAACGGGACAACCCTCCATACTACACCGATTGGACCAAACCTCTACCAACCATTGGCCAACCAGATGAACCAAGGATTCCCTTCCGATATTTCTTCAACAAAGACCGAATTTCTTCTCCATGGTGGCGATGGTTCACGAAAATACGCTACATCATTGACTCTTCCATTCCAGTGACTATTTACTCAAAGCGCATAGCTATCGAGGAACGTGCAAATCACTTGTTTTCGACAACGTGCAAGCATACGACCAAGATGCATTGTATGGGATTCATCATTGGCACGAACGCGAAGAATCTACTCTGTGTCACGGTTGAAGTCTCAACATGAAGTGTATAGTTCTAAGGACATCGTGGCCATCAAACACATTGATCTCAAGTCTAAGTGGGACTACACATTCTTGAAGAATATCATAGTCAAACGACAAGATGAACAGGACTATGGATTCTCGAGGTGACTTTGAGAACTTGTCCTCAACGACATCGAAGACATGTACCTTGCCAAAGTGTGGTCGTATGAGACAATTCTCATTGAAGTTCAACGTGAATTTATCAAGTCGGTTCTCATCTTCATTAGACGATCGTGATCAAAGAACGTGTCGAAGATATCCGGATGGTCGTTGAATCATATCGACGCGTGTAAACTTCACTCCACCACGCTTGATCTTCCCGACATCAACCGGCTCAAACAACTTACGCTCATCAACAAACCTTTCGGGTTGTTTACCATAGTGAACTTCAAAGCGCTTAATGGCGTGTAGTGAGCTCCACAAATTTGGGGATCATACCTTGAAGATGGTTAGGGATGGATTGGCGTCTGAGTTGAAGGATATACCGAAAGTTGGGTCTCCTAAGCTGGAATTCTCGTGAAAGGAGGGATGTGAGAAGGATCATCACCATGATTGATGAGCGGTTGTTTCGAAGGATCGATTCGCCTGCACGATTGGAGAGCTATGTTGGTGGTCGACCAGGAGAAACATCACCGGCTTTCAACGCCTGTGCGCACTCTGGGAACATCACCGCACTTCGGTACCCTTGAATTGTTTCCTTCATAAAATTTTGGATGTATGATTATATATGTGAATGGCTTGTGCACACATAACGTTGTACAACCCGTAATTGTCAAGAAAGGACCACGTGGTACGCCTCGATGCCACAATCCTTATAAAAGGAGCGAAAGCTTCTTATTTTGAGTAAAACCTATCAAACCTTTCATTTTTCAAGGTTTTGCTCAAAAGACAAGTACTTCCCATATGATTTTAAAACCTCAACCGTTTATATCACTAGTTGAGGGGAGTATTTGAATTAAAACTTTGTTCACAAATTGTTCACAGTGGTCACTCTTCCCCAACACTCAAAATGGTCATATTTATTCTCAAACCGCTCAAAAATAACATTTTATATGCCATTTTGAGGGGAGAAAATTTGTGTGATAAGAAATATGTTGTGCAAAATGCAAATGAATCATGTACCTCGGACTTAACCAACGAATTGACGGTACTAAACTGTTTGTAACTCGAAAAGACTTGTCCCGGACGGGTAATAATTTCAAGCTAGTTCGCTAGTGATGTAAACGTGTCTCGCAAAGGACTTGTCCAAGTAGAAAGTACCATTCGAGAAACTTTTGATAGACATGAACTCGACGGGTTTGACAACCTTCCAAGGTTTGTCTACACCTTCAAGGTAGTTATTAGAGCTAGTTGTCACCTAAAAGTCGACAATATAACTCTTTAACTATTCAACGAACCGTGTCTCATGGGAGATTGTCTATCTTTAGTGGATCAATTCATAAAGTGCGCTCTTTCCTCACTTGTGCATTTAACCATTAAAACTATTAAGCACATGTGGGGAGTATTTATGCAAAAACTTATCTCTCATCGTGGTTCAAACATGTTTTCATTTACAAACCCTTTGAGAGATATTTTAACATACTGATGGTTATAATGGCAAACATAGGTTAGTCATGGAGTTATAAGGTGACTAAGGTTAGGAATAACTGTCCTATGATCCGCCAGAGTCGGAGGGATCTACCCAAGGACACTACCATTAGTTAGTGTTAGAAGTCCTTAGGAATGATTATAAAAGGAGAAAATGAGAATCGGAGAAAGAAGGAGTTGAAGAATCAAAAGAAATGTAAAGTAAAGGGTGAAAAGAAATAGCCCTCAGATTATTCAACTTAGGGCGCATACATCGAGTTCAATTCATATACTCTTGGTTGTCACTTAGTGACACCGGTATTGAAGATTAAAGTCGTCATGGACCCGGTGACGCATGCACTAAAACTTCTTAGCCACTCAAGTTTTTCTCAATGAAGCTTGTTTCATTCTCACGGGGAACCCTACGTAAACTATTGGCTTTCTCTTAGAGATCGGTATATAACCCGGTATTGAAGAAGGAGACCCTCTCCTAGTCTCCGCCGGAAAACCAAAATGCACTATTGTAGGATCTTTATTTTATTGTGTTAGATGATTCGGGTGGTCTTGGGAGATCAAAATACATGTTTTCCATTTTAGAGAGAAAGTAGAGAGAGGGTGTTCTTGCTAGAGAGTTTACACAAAAGTTGAATATTAGAAAATGAAGCACCACCCTTCCATGGATGGAAGGGTATTTATAGTTACATGAAATCGACCTCCTATCGGCTGTGGATCGGGGATACGGTGGGTAAAGACCGTCCTTCCTCCACGGTGTTGCACTAAACTAAACTAGACTAATAACTAACTAATAAAACAATAAATAACGTAACAAACGACAAGTCTACGAGCTAACTTAAGCTAGATAACATTTGGGGTGACCGACTCTTCACTAAGAAATTTTCCAATTCCTAACAATCTCCCTAAGGAGGTCACCCCATGTTTTACATTTGAATCCTAGCATTCTATTCTTGACATTGTTCTTGAGCTCGTAGACTTGAATTCTTCATTTCCGCAATCTTTGTGCTTTTGTAGTGCAACTTCAAAGTCCGCATTGATTTGTACTTTCGGTGGAGGTCTTTGAACCGATCCACATCTTGATGATCTTGAGCTTTCTTTGAGATCATCACCACAAGAAATCTCTGGATCATCCATAGTAGTGTTGCCTTCATGTGAAGTTGTGACTTTTGGACCGACATGCTCACACTTTTGAATCATGACATCTTTCCATCGAGTAGCGGAAGCCTTCTTTGGTTCATGATATTTTGCGTGAAGCATAAGCATAGTATGAAATATCGAGCCGAGTTATGTAGATATGCATCGATCATGATTTCTTCAAATTAAGTGTAGATCTTTGTGAGCATGCGGCTTTGGAATGACTCTTCAATTACGATCACCGCAATCGTCGGGGTGTACCGCAAACGGCGATTAGCAATAAAGCGCACGAAAGTGTCTTTGATCACTTTCGTTGAATTGAGGTACACGCCCACGGTTCCCCGTTGATCGATTACAAATCTTGCTGTGATCGGTAGGATTCCTAAGAATCTCCTTGACGGGGTTTCGCAATTTGTTCTAGTCGTTCTCAAACCGAACGTCTCAAAGAAGACAACACGGAGTGAGTGAACCGGTAATTGAGATTCACCGATTGATGAAAAATGATTTGAAAAACAATCGCGTATTGCTTGAAGAAAGAGTTTTGCAATCGACGAAGGTTTTATGAGAAAGATCAATTTTCAATCAAAATACTTTTGTATTAGAGAATGAGTACACATTCGACGTGCTAGTGAAAAGAAGAGATTCGCACATCGATCGGTTTTTCTAAAAGTATTTTTCAATCGAGATACTTTTGAATTTTGAAAACATAAGTACACATTCGACGTGCTATAGAAAAGAAGGTTTGCACATCGAGCGGTTTTCCAAAAGTATTCGTCAATTCCATTCTGGACCAAGGTTGATTCAAGAATGAATCTCCCATTGTTTCTATCCGGTTGTCACAAGTTTGATCTATAGAGAAGATCTCACATGTCACCTACCAAGAGCTTGTTTGATGTTGGCTCTAGAAGGCTTTCCATCTTCATTGTGAATATGTTAGCATATCACTCGGATGTTACGGCAATACCACAAGGATAATCGTGGGACTCTTAATATATACTTACTTTCCACATTGTGTGAAAAGCAAGTCTTCAAGAATTTAGTGTCCTAACGAGATATTGTGGATGATCTCTTGGCTCTAGACTCAATAGTGCATATTTGGTTCTGTGTCGGAGACTAGGGAGGGTCTCCTTTTTCAATATCAACAATCTCTAAGAGAAAGTCGATAGATAATGTCGGTTCCCGTGAGAATGAAACAAGCCCTTTTAAGAGGAACTTGAGTGGTTTGGGAAGTTTAGTGTAGTGCATCCTTGGGTCCATGATGTCTTGTCTTCAATACCGGTGTTACCTTAGTAACCACCAGTAGCATATGAATTGAACCGGTTTACGCCCTAAGGTTGAATTGATGGAGGCTATTTCTTTTCACCCTTTATCATTCATTTCTTTTTCATTCTTCAACCCCTTGATTGCTTACCGAGACTTCATAACTAGAACCTTGTTGGGTTTATTCTAGTACTAGCTCGGTCTCGATCCGCACTCTTCCCATTCCTCACTTTTCTCCTTTTTTCAATATACCTAAGGACTCTACACTATCTAGTGGATTGTCCTGGTAGATCCCTCCGTTCTGGCGGATCGTGGGAACGAATACCTAACCTAACCATCCTTATAACACCATGCATAAAGTAAAATGGTCGGTCTTTTGGTACAGTTCATTCTTTCGTGAAACCAATTGAAAAATCATTTGGAAAAACAATCAAGGTACTTGTGATACAAGATCAAAGCATTTTGTACCCTAATAGTTTTGATCATTTAGAAAAATGCTCCCCCTCAACATATGCATATGATATAAAATTGTTTGGCACATGGAGGCAAGAGTTCTTTGAAATAATTTCTTTGAGATAATTTCTTGATCACAATTTCATTGAAAAAGCCATTTGATTTTCTTGGTAAAATTCTCCCCTCAATATGTGCATAGGATTTTGAAATCATTTTATCACATAGAGGCAAGAGTTCTTTTGAAGCACATCCACAATCACAAAATCCATTAAGAAACCATTTGAAAACACAATCAAGGTACTTTATAATCTCTTTTAAAAACTTTTGTACCTCGATGGTTTTGCTCCCCTCAATATGTGCTTCGAGATTCGAAAGCGTTTAGCACATATGAGAGAGCGACTGCACAATTGAATCAAACGATCAACTTTTATCAAATTTCATTATTAAATCACAAATT